>OZ038504.1:60858066-60868066 GCA_964036315.1 Acanthosepion esculentum
GTTTTTAAAACTTTATTCCTCTACCCCACACACACATTGTCAGAATGCTATCTTTTGAACCTGTTTTAATTCTAGTTCAAGTCTAAAATCTTTATGTGTGTTTCCAAACGACAGTGTTAGTTTTATAAGACTCATAAACAGTTTTATGGCAGTTTTTGCTATGAAATAACAAGGGAAGTGTTTCTGTGTTCAAATATTTTGTGGCTAGGATTGATTACAAGACACACAATTTTAATTTTTTTTTATGAATTTTAACCATAATTTATATATATATATATATATATATATATATATTACTTTCCTTATTAATTTTTTTTTCTTTTATACAAATTTTTTTTATGGACTTTGATATAAAAAATTATATTTTGCACAATTTTTTTGTTTTTTAGTCTATTCTTTTCAAAGCAGATAAATAAATTATTTTACAAGACCAGCACACTGATTGGTTTGTTTTGTTTTACTGCATATCAACCTCAATTGGTTATTTGATGCTGACAAGATTTTTATTGCTGGTAATATTTTCTTTTTCAAAAATGTATTGCTGGTAATATTCTTTTTTTTTCCCAAAAAAATGAACTGCTGGTAATAATGTAGTGCTGGTAATATTTTCTTTTTCAAAAATGAACTGCTGGTAATAATGTAGTGCTGGTAATATTTTCTTTTTCAAAAATGAACTGCTGGTAATAATGTAGTGCTGGTAATATTTTCTTTTTCAAAAATGAACTGCTGGTAATAATGTAGTGCTGGTAATATTTTCTTTTTCAAAAATGTATTGCTGGTAATATTCTTTTTTTTTCCCAAAAAAATGAACTGCTGGTAATAATGTAGTGCTGGTAATATTTTCTTTTTCAAAAATGAACTGCTGGTAATAATGTAGTGCTGGTAATATTTTCTTTTTCAAAAATGAACTGCTGGTAATAATGTAGTGCTGGTAATATTTTCTTTTTCAAAAATGTATTGCTGGTAATATTCTTTTTTTTTCCAAAAAAAATGAACTGCTGGTAATAATGTAGTGCTGATAATATTTTCTTTTTCAAAAATGTATTGCTGGTAATATTCTTTTTTTTTCCCAAAAAAATGAACTGCTGGTAATAATGTAGTGCTGGTAATATTTTCTTTTTCAAAAATGAACTGCTGGTAATAATGTAGTGCTGATAATATTTTTCCAAAAAATATTAAAACCTATTTTTGCTCTTTCATAGTGTTTTGACCTCAGACTGGGGTTAACTATTTATCTATATCTGAGACCCTAACAGGTGCTACCAAAACAGATCAGGGTGGACCTGGGAACACCAGCAATTAAGACATGGTTCCACACTCCTGAAAACCTGATCAGAAGCCTTGCTGTTAGATGTAGTTTATCATCAGACCCACGACATGGATGTAGTTTGTCATACCCAGGATGCCCAGCACACTGAGCTTCAGATGATTATCATGAAAGCTAAAAAACAGAAGATTAATGTTATTCTTAATTTTTGACTAGTATAAGGGCAGATCAATAACTCCATAGCCTGACACATAGTTGTTGGAATTTTGATCTGAAATTTCTACTTGTTTATTCACCAATGAATTAAGTGCAAAGAGGTTATACTGAAAAATAAATATTTGCTTTGCAAAACAAATGCTTTTTATTTAATCATTCGGCTGCGGATGTTACAATGTACTTTGGTATATCTGCCACATTCATTTTAGCTGCTTCTCACCTGAGCCACTCACACCAACTCTCTGCAGCCATGAAAAGATGGCATTTTATTTTTATTGTTAAATTTAAAAATGTCTCTATTCTGTCATTTATGTGTTAGAATGGACAGGACAACTATGCAAGTGAAATTCTTGCTTTTTTTTTATTCAGTAAATTAATTTGAATATAATAATTGGTTTTGTGTTTTATGTAACCAAGTTGAACAAATATGATAGACACAACATCTGATGTTATATCACACCCAGGAGTATATAAGACCTTCTTCTGAGGTGGTGACAGTGTTGTTATTGTTGATAGTTGTGGGCAACATGTTGCTGACCATGACTCTCTACAGATCCTTTTACTTTATTATGTCTGAACTGACATGCATTCTTCAGGAAGATAATGGAGTGGTTGCTTTGTCCACAGTGTGGAATTCAGTTTTCCTTCTCTTAAACTGGTAACCAACCTAGGCTAAAGAACCTAGTCTATGCTGCTCTTTAACTCGTACCCGAGAAGAGAAGAGACAGATTGATGCCTTTCCCAAGAAAATTAGTGTGAAAGTAAGTGCAACAGACTAAGATCTAATATTAGCTTCTTTCTTCTTTTTTTTTATATCATTTGCCAGCATTTAAATGTTTGATTACTTTTTTAATCATTTAAAAAAAAAATGAATAAATAATTAATACAGAATTTTTATTTTTTTTTATTTTTAGGTAAGACATTTTCCAGTTTTTCTTCCCCTTCCAATTTTGTGCATTTTCTTCAACACCAACATTGGATTGGATTCAACTCTGCTAAAGTTAACCAAGTAAGGTTTTGGCATCTTTGTATTTGATTCCAATCATCTTAAGGAATCAGGTAACTGTTACTTTTGATGTGCTGCAAAATGAGATCAGGTAACAAAAACATCGTTAAACACAAGCTCTTAACTTGCCCACACCTTATATCCATCAAATTTATATTAGTCTGACATAAGGTATTGATTCTGAAGCACTCTGTATGGGTTAAGTTTATCACTCTATATACAGCATGAACCTTGTGCAGATATTTACTAAGATTAGTCTTGGCTGACACAAGGCCATGATAATGAGAGTACAGTGAGAATTCCATCAGCAATACTCTTTGATGCCTAATACAATAATTGGGCGGGTGTCGGATTTTTTTGCAATATGCAATAAATGGAGAGGATCTTAATAAAAGTTGGGGGTCAGAAAATTATTTAAAGGATCAAAAATTGTAAAATTAATAAACAGTGTGATCTTAAAAAAAACTTGGGCATTGGGATCAGAATATTTTATCAAAAAGATAAATATACTCTTCACCACCGTCTAATAGGCACCTAACAGTTTTATATCGTTAACCATCACTCTGACATGTGCATATGCAAAAGCAATATGGGAAAAGTAAAATTAGTATTTGGAAATACAGAAGTAACTTCTTAATAATGGGAAAAGAATATTGAAAATTAAAAATATCCCAACAGGAAAGGGGATATGAGGCTGGTGTAATGAAAAAACAGTGTGAAAAATAGAATTAGTGGGTTGAGTTCAAATTCTGGCCAAGGCTGTTATATTAATTTTACACTGATACTCTAATAAAAGACATGAATCAATCCTTCTCCCTCAAATTATAGGAAAAACAGAAGGGCATACTGTGTTCTTTTGTCTTTATAGGAATCTCAGAGAACTACTACCCATAATTGAATGACATAGAAAAAACAGGAAACCACTGCCATATCTTTCCCAAGAAGAGACATGGTAACATATTTTTTTAAAAATAATGGATGAGAAAGTGTGCTTATATTTTGATGTTTGCCTCAAGAATATCTGCAAAAAAACAGTTATCAGATTTTTTTCATACTTAAGTTAACTCAAAACAAGACTCGAGAGCCAACAAGCAAGATGGTTACTGTTAAAATGATTATGATAAATAAGGTGTAATATGAGTGAAAGTGGAGGTGGTAGAAAGTGAAGATTATGGGGATAAGGCAATAATTGAGTGAGTTTTCTGAGCTGTCGTACCTTCATAATTATCATGAGACTCGTCCGATTCTTTCCAAATCCTCTGCACTGTCTTCTGATTGATACCCAAACTCTCTGAAATGTTCATACTAGAGCTTTTAGCACAAATACCAAGCAGTACCGCATGCCATTTCCAAATATTCTGGTGGAATGAACTGTGTCATGGCACACTTTTTCTCACAGTGTCCAACTGACTCTACTATACAGTGCATTTTTTCTCACAGTGTCCAACTGACTCTAGTATACAGTGCATTTGATAAAAGCGAAAAAAAAAACGCACATTCACAAAATTAAAAATATAAAATGGCGACAATTTACCTATCATATCTTGCATATATGAATTCCACTGGAGTGAACAAAGCATGGCACCTCATGGAGAGAGCAACTGTTCATTGTGGAAACTGGGAATTGTTATTGACTTACAGCCTTGTGCCAGACTCACCAAAAATTGTTCAATAAACAGTACTAAGATGGGTAACTGTTCTGGAATCATAAGAGTTTAATGGCCTCGTGCCAGACTTAGTAAAAATTAGTCAATAAACATTACTAAGATGGGTAACTTTTCAGGGACACCAGGAATTGTAAGTGATTTGTGGTTTTGTGCCAGACTTATCAAAAATTGTTTAATAAATAGTATGGGTGACTGTTCAGGAATTGTAAGAGATTTGTGGTCTCGTGCCAGACTTACCAAAAATTAGTCAATAAACAGTACTAAGATCAGTAACTGCTTGGGAATTGGAAGAGATTTATGCCTTGTACCAGACTTAGCAAAAATTAGCCAATAAACAGTACTGAAATGGATAACTTTTCAGGAACATGAGGAATTGTAAGTGATTTATGGCCTTGCATCAGACTTACCAAAATGGTTCAATAAACGGTACTAAGATGGACACTGTTCAGGTACAAGCCAATCATAAGTGATTTGTGGCCTTGTGCCAGACTTATCAAAATTTAGTCAATAAACTCTGCAAATATATTAATGTCAGTAAAGCTACCATATTTGTATACTAAACTACTTTAGGCTAACTAGATTACGATTTGAATTTCATTGCCTCGTGCAATTCCAACTTGTTGATCAAGTATTAGACTTTTAGAGAAAAAAAATTAATTTAGTCTTTTCTTTTTATTTTCCATTTTCTAGTGTGTTTGTTGCGTAGAGAGTATTTTGTTGGAGAAATATCGGTTTCTTTGTTTTCACAGAACAAACATACACTATAAGAATTTCATAATATTTTCATCATATTTACAAAGAAAATATTTATTAGATAAATTCTTTGAATTATTTTTGTTTATTTATTTTAGAAAAGCACCCTTTTATGTTGGTTAAGTGAAATTCTTCTTCTGCTACTGTAACCATCCTGATTACCACCTGATTTCTCTTGAGCTTTGTATTTGTCTTTGTGTTTTTAGTGTGTGAACAATGCAGATGCATGCACATATTTACACGTCACTCTTTTTCTTTCTACCTCTTCAGATGAATGTTATCGTAAACATGTAGGATGTATGAAAGTGTACACTGGATGCTGACAATACCTGCTGTGTATGTCTCATTGCTTTGCACGCTTTCTTCTATCGATTACAACAGTCTAGAGTCAGCTTGAATATGAACTGAATACCTACCATAACATTTGCTTAGTATTTAATCGTTATCAAAGAAGGAACGTATTCATTGCGGTTTCGAGATTTTTCTCTTTCATTCTTTCTTATCTTGCTCTCTTTATCTCTTTATCTCGCTCGCTCTCTTTGTTTCTTAATCTCTCTCTCCCTTTGTTTCTTAATCTCTCTCTCTTTGTTTCTTAATCTCTCTCTCTTTGTTTCTTAATCCCTCTCTCTCTCTTTGTTTCTTAATCCCTCTCTCTCTCTTTGTTTCTTAATCCCTCTCTCTCTCTTTGTTTCTTAATCCCTCTCTCTCTCTCTTTGTTTCTTAATCTCTCTCTCTCTCTTTGTTTCTTAATCTCTCTCTCTCTCTTTGTTTCTTAATCTCTCACTCTCTCTTTGTTTCTTAATCTCTCACTCTCTCTTTGTTTCTTAATCTCTCACTCTCTCTTTGTTTCTTAATCTCTCACTCTCTCTTTGTTTCTTAATCTCTCTCACTCTCTCTTTGTTTCTTAATCTCTCTCTCTCTCTTTGTTTCTTAATCTCTCTCTCTCTCTTTGTTTCTTAATCTCTCTCTCTCTTTGTTTCTTAATCTCTCTCTCTCTTTGTTTCTTAATCTCTCTCTCTCTTTGTTTCTTAATCTCTCTCTCTCTTTGTTTCTTAATCTCTCTCTCTCTCTTTGTTTCTTAATCTCTCTCTCTCTCTTTGTTTCTTAATCTCTCTCTTTGTTTCTTAATCACTCTCTCTTTGTTTCTTAATCTCTCTCTCTTTGTTTCTTAATCTCTCTCTCTCTCTTTGTTTCTTAATCTCTCTCTCTCTTTGTTTCTTAATCTCTCTCTCTTTGTTTCTTAATCTCTCTCTCTTTGTTTCTTAATCCCTCTCTCTCTCTTTGTTTCTTAATCCCTCTCTCTCTCTTTGTTTCTTAATCCCTCTCTCTCTCTTTGTTTCTTAATCCTTCTCTCTCTCTTTGTTTCTTAATCCCTCTCACTCTCTCTTTGTTTCTTAATCTCTCTCTCTTTGTTTCTTAATCTCTCTCTCTCTTTGTTTCTTAATCTCTCTCTCTCTTTGTTTCTTAATCTCTCACTCTCTCTTTGTTTCTTAATCTCTCACTCTCTCTTTGTTTCTTAATCTCTCACTCTCTCTTTGTTTCTTAATCTCTCACTCTCTCTTTGTTTCTTAATCTCTCACTCTCTCTTTGTTTCTTAATCTCTCACTCTCTTTGTTTCTTAATCTCTCACACTCTCTTTGTTTCTTAATCCCTCTCACTCTCTCTTTGTTTCTTAATCTCTCTCTCTCTCTTTGTTTCTTAATCTCTCTCTCTCTCTTTGTTTCTTAATCTCTCTCTCTCTCTTTGTTTCTTAATCTCTCTCTCTCTCTTTGTTTCTTAATCTCTCTCTCTCTCTTTGTTTCTTAATCTCTCTCTCTCTCTCTTTGTTTCTTAATCTCTCTCTCTTTGTTTCTTAATCGCTCTCTCTTTGTTTCTTAATCTCTCTCTCTTTGTTTCTTAATCTCTCTCTCTTTGTTTCTTAATCTCTCTCTCTTTGTTTCTTAATCTCTCTCTCTTTGTTTCTTAATCTCACTCTCTCTTTGTTTCTTAATCTCTCTCTCTCTCTCTCTTTGTTTCTTAATCTCTATCTCTCTTTGTTTCTTAATCTCTATCTCTCTTTGTTTCTTAATCTCTATCTCTCTTTGTTTCTTAATCTCTCTCTCTCTCTTTGTTTCTTAATCTCTCTCTCTCTCTTTGTTTCTTAATCTCTCTCTCTCTTTGTTTCTTAATCTCTCTCTCTCTCTTTGTTTCTTAATCTCTCTCTCTCTTTGTTTCTTAATCTCTCTCTCTCTTTGTTTCTTAATCTCTGTCTCTCTTTGTTTCTTAATCTCTCTCTCTCTTTGTTTCTTAATCTCTCTCTCTTTGTTTCTTAATCTCTCTCTCTCTCTTTGTTTCTTAATCTCTCTCTCTCTCTTTGTTTCTTAATCTCTCTCTCTCTCTCTTTGTTTCTTAATCTCTCTCTCTCTCTTTGTTTCTTAATCTCTCTCTCTTTGTTTCTTAATCTCTCTCTCTTTGTTTCTTAATCCCTCTCTCTCTCTTTGTTTCTTAATCCCTCTCTCTCTCTCTTTGTTTCTTAATCTCTCTCTCTCTCTTTGTTTCTTAATCTCTCTCTCTCTCTTTGTTTCTTAATCTCTCTCTCTCTTTGTTTCTTAATCTCTCTCTCTTTGTTTCTTAATCTCTCTCTCTCTCTTTGTTTCTTAATCTGTCTCTCTTTGTTTCTTAATATCTCTCTCTTTGTTTCTTAATCTCTCTCTCTTTGTTTCTTAATCTCTCTCTCTTTGTTTCTTAATCTCCCTCTCTTTGTTTCTTAATCCCTCTCTCTCTTTGTTTCTTAATCCCTCTCTCTCTCTCTCTTTGTTTCTTAATCTCTCTCTCTCTCTTTGTTTCTTAATCCCTCTCTCTTTGTTTCTTAATCTCTCACTCTCTCTTTGTTTCTTAATCTCTCACTCTCTCTTTGTTTCTTAATCTCTCTCTCTTTGTTTCTTAATCTCTCTCTCTTTGTTTCTTAATCTCTCTCTCTTTGTTTCTTAATCTCTCTCTCTCTCTTTGTTTCTTAATCTCTCTCTCTCTCTTTGTTTCTTAATCTCTCTCTCTCTATTTGTTTCTTAATCTCTCTCTCTCTCTCTCTTTGTTTCTTAATCTCTCTCTCTCTTTGTTTCTTAATCTCTCTCTCTCTTTGTTTCTTAATCTCTCTCTCTCTTTGTTTCTTAATCTCTCTCTCTCTTTGTTTCTTAATCTCTCTCTCTCTTTGTTTCTTAATCCCTCTCTCTCTTTGTTTCTTAATCCCTCTCTCTCTCTCTTTGTTTCTTAATCTCTCTCTCTCTCTCTTTGTTTCTTAATCTCTCTCTCTTTGTTTCTTAATCTCTCTCTCTTTGTTTCTTAATCTCTCTCTCTTTGTTTCTTAATCTCTCTCTCTCTTTGTTTCTTAATCTCTCTCTCTCTTTGTTTCTTAATCTCTCTCTCTTTGTTTCTTAATCTCTCTCTCTTTGTTTCTTAATCTCTCTCTCTTTGTTTCTTAATCTCTCTCTCTCTGTTTCTTAATCTCTCTCTCTGTTTCTTAATCTCTCTCTCTCTGTTTCTTAATCTCTCTCTCTCTGTTTCTTAATCTCACTCTCTCTCTTTATCTCACTCTCTCTCTTTATCTCACTCTCTCTCTTTGTTTCTTTATCTCTCTCTCTCTCTTTGTTTCTTTATCTCTCTCTCTCTCTTTGTTTCTTTATCTCTCTCTCTCTTTGTTTCTTTATCTCTCTCTCTCTTTGTTTCTTTATCTCTCTCTCTCTTTGTTTCTTTATCTCTCTCTCTCTTTGTTTTTTTATCTCTCTCTCTCTTTTTGTTTCTTAATCTCTCTCTCTCTTTGTTTCTTAATCTCTCTCTCTCTCTTTGTTTCTTAATCTCTCTCTCTTTGTTTCTTAATCTCTCTCTCTTTGTTTCTTAATCTCTCTCTCTCTCTCTGTTTCTTAATCTCTCTCTCTGTTTCTTAATCTCTCTCTCTCTGTTTCTTAATCTCTCTCTCTCTGTTTCTTAATCTCACTCTCTCTCTTTATCTCACTCTCTCTCTTTATCTCACTCTCTCTCTTTATCTCACTCTCTCTCTTTATCTCACTCTCTCTCTTTGTTTCTTTATCTCTCTCTCTCTCTTTGTTTCTTTATCTCTCTCTCTCTTTGTTTCTTTATCTCTCTCTCTCTTTGTTTCTTTATCTCTCTCTCTCTCTTTGTTTCTTTATCTCACTCACTCTGTTTCTTTATCTCACTCTCACTCTTTCTGTTTCTTTATCTCACTCTCTCTTTGTTTTTTGTCTCTTTATCTCTATTTGTTTCTTTCTCTCTCTCTCTCTTTATTTCTATTTGTTTCTTTCTCTCTCTCTCTCTTTATTTCTATTTGTTTCTTTCTCTCTCTCTCTCTTTATTTCTATTTGTTTCTTTCTCTCTTTCTCATGATTCTTTGTCCATCTCAATCTGTCTTTATTTCTCTCTCTCTCATGGCATCTTTATATCTCTTTGACATGTTTGTTTTTCACACTTTGTTCCTTACTTTCTCTCCCTGTCTTTGTTCCTTACTTTCTCTCCCTGTCTTTGTTCCTTACTTTCTCTCTCTTCCACT
This sequence comes from Acanthosepion esculentum, assembly GCA_964036315.1. Classification (NCBI taxonomy): domain Eukaryota; kingdom Metazoa; phylum Mollusca; class Cephalopoda; order Sepiida; family Sepiidae; genus Acanthosepion; species Acanthosepion esculentum. The sequence goes on from OZ038504.1 coordinate 60,867,516, forward strand.
CTCTTTAATTTTTATTTCTCTTTCACTTCATTTCTTCGTCTTTTTTATGTTTCTGTATCTCTTTCTATTTATTTCTCTCACCCTCATCTTTATATCTCTTTTGCATATTTCTCTTGTTCTCTTTTACCGTTTTCTCTCTTTCTCTATCTTTGTTCCTTTCACTCTCTTTCTCTTTGTTTCTTTTTCTCTCTCTCTCTCTCTTTATCTTTGTTTCTTTTTCTCTCTCTCTCTCTCTATCTTTGTTTCTTTCTCTCTCTCTCTCTCTCTCCTTGTTTCTTTCTCTCTCTCTCTCTCTCTCCTTGTTTCTTTCTCTCTCTCTCTCTCTCTCCTTGTTTCTTTCTCTCTCTCTCTCTATCTTTGTTTCTTTCTCTCTCTCTCTATCTTTGTTTCTTTCTCTCTCTCTCTATCTTTGTTTCTTTCTCTCTCTCTCTATCTTTGTTTCTTTCTCTCTCTCTCTCTATCTTTGTTTCTTTCTCTCTCTCTCTCTCTATCTTTGTTTCTTTCTCTCTCTCTCTCTCTATCTTTGTTTCTTTCTCTCTCTCTCTATCTTT
>OZ038504.1:60873066-60893066 GCA_964036315.1 Acanthosepion esculentum
TAACTGCATTTAGATCCACAATTATTTCTACTCAACAGCCTCTAGAATAATTTCAAGCATAACTGTTCCCAGCCACTCAATAACTGTCAAGATAATACTATAGACTTTACTACCCATAATGCATCACTGACCAGTATATATAAATAGTGAAGTCTAAACACAACACACATGGCCTGAGGATTGTGTTGAAGCTTGACCTCAGTGTCCACTTTGATATTTGCATACACTATGTGTATATATGCAAAACTGATCATGGAAAAGCCATACATCTCTCCATCTCAATTTAACTTTTGAAAATCATAGAACAGTGAAACTGGCAAAGTTACTCTAAATAAATATTTTAAAGACTCAAGTTACATTTTCAACCTCTTTTTCCGATATATTTTTACCTGTGTAGGATATAAAAAAAAAACTTACTTTCTTATATGATTAAAATATAGTTCTAAGGTATGCTATATTCATAGGTAAAAGTGTTCAAAGGTATGCTATATTCATAGGTAAAAGTGTTCAAAGGTATGCTATATTCATAGGTAAAAGTGTTCAAAGGTATGCTATATTCATAGGTAAAAGTGTTCAAAGGTATGCTATATTCATAGGTAAAAGTGTTCAAAGGTATGCTATATTCATAGGTAAAAGTGTTCAAAGGTATGCTATATTCATAGGTAAAAGTGTTCAAAGGTATGCTATATTCATAGGTAAAAGTGTTCAAAGGTATGCTATATTCATAGGTAAAAGTGTTCAAAGGTATGCTATATTCATAGGTAAAAGTGTTCAATATCAGGGATAGTCTATGTGGATATAAAATATATAAACAGATGACAACACCGAGCATCAACTGTCTATTTTATACCTGACGTGATCTTGAGATCTGAGGATTGCATTCAAGCACCACTGTCCCATATCTATAACTCTTGTCTTCTAAATTCTGATAGCCAATGCCCTGAAAGATATAAAATAGCAGCGATAAAAACTTCCTAAATAGAGAACACCTAAATTCCTCTTCCCAAGGAATATTTCTGAGTGAAATAAAACCCATGAAAAAATCATTAGTCAAGAATAATTTTCACAACTACATCATTGATAAATAAATAAAATTATTCTTATATATATATATATATATATATATATATATATATATATATAAACAGAAGGAAAACCTATCCTAGCCGATGTGTTTTGTCTTCAAAGGATGAAATGTGTCGGCTAAGATCAGTTTTCCTTTTGTCTTTATTCATATTCTCCTTTGACAAATATACTGTCTTGACAATTTTGGAAGTTTCCAATTTTGATATCTTGCACCAATGAACTGCTGTTATCTGAAAACGAATTTGATTTCAACAAAATCAACATTAGCAACAAAAAAAATGTAATTCATCTTAAGCAGTTTTTACATTAACTATGTCATTATAAAAATTAGATTATGGTATTAAGTCTGTATTTTATTTTTATTTTCAGGTTTATGTGTTCATATTGGTTCAGTGTGTGTGTGTGTGTATATATATATATATATATACACACACACGTGTGTGTGTGTGTGTGTGTGTGTGTGTATTATAAGCCAAAAGTTTGGGGCTACCCCCTGGATTTAATCATTAGTTAGTTTCTTCATTTTGTTGCTTTAAGTAACTCTTACCAAGCTATGATGATGAAATTATTTAACTCCTTAGTGCATGGTGTCCAACTTTTTAAAATTTTAAATCCACCCGCCCTAAGATTATCATTAGCCAGCAAGATATGTTAGGAAAAAAGAGCTGACATTTTAAGGAAACTATGCAGTAATATGTTAATTTTGTTATTATTAAATATATTATAAACCCTTCAGGAAGTGAAAGTCCCTCTCACCTGAAGTGAGCTTGTAAATTAGTTTTGAAAAAGGCACACAACCTTCAATCTTTAATCTATTCTTCAAAACCCAGAGAATGGCCTCAAAATTTTGCACTAGTTTGTGTATGTGTGTATATATATATATATATATATATATATATATATATATATATATATATATATATGCACCACACACATACATACACAAAAAAAATTGTCTCCATCAGTCAGCCACAACTTGAATTTCATGTTTATTTTATGTACACATGAAAATTTAAGTAGTAGCTACCCAATGGAAACAACTTCTTTGTAAATAATATTTGCTGTGCTATATAGGATTGAGCACTTTTTGTCTCCTCAATGTCCATTTTTCTACCTCTTTGTAACTATTTTACTTATGCATATATATATATATATATATATATATATATAAACATTATTTTTAGTAGATATATGTAAATAAAATAAAATTTTCACGTATCTGTCTCAACTCATAGTTTCATGTAGAGTAGGTAAGATAAGTAAATAGTAATTTTATTTATTATTATTGAAGTGCTATCTCTTGATATTCAGCACTTTAATTTCAAAAACCGCTTATGTTAAGTGTTATCATCCAGAAATGAGTTGGTTGCCTGTTTTTTTTTATTATTGTTTTTATGTGAAACACAATCTATATATATATTTAAGTTTTGTTTCAGCATGTATTTCTACATGTGTCTTCTTACATACCCTTTGTCTCTGTGCACATAATTTGTTTGTTTTAGCCTTTTCTCTTTTCACTTGTACATTCTTTTTTTGTCAGCTCTTGATAATACACAGAGAAAAACTACAAGCATTGCACTGTTTGTAAAGCGACAAAGGCAGGCCTGCTAGAAAATTTGTTATATTTCCAACAAGGAAATCCCAGATGGGAGCTGGAGTAGAAAGAATATTTGGTATTGGGATGAAGCAGCTGAACTTAGCTTTGTAAAACTTCCATTCCTTTCGCTTCTCACAGAATTGTCTGTATTTCTCTGGCTCAGCCCCAGTTCCCATAAAACCATTTTTTTGTTTTTTGGATTGGCCCTTGTTGTACCAATCAACTCCTCCTCAAAAAGGGAGGGAAAATAATACATTACTTGGCAGAAATTACTACTGTGCGCAGCAAGGAGTTGTGTGAAATCACTCTTGCTTCTCAGTGCTTGTTTAAATGTATATTCTAGCTTCAGTATAAATGCCTCATGCATTAAAATGATAACTTATATGAAAATGTTAAAAAAAAACACAAATTAATATGGGGTATTATTTTCCAGATTCCTTTGAGATATACATGAATATTTTTTTGTAAAAATATTTGTCATCTTTAAATTATCCCCCAAACCATATTTCAATGTGTCACTTCAGAAATTGTATTTAAAATTTTTCAAAAAAAATTTTAAGTTATAAGATAGTCTTACGCACACACACACGACAAAAAGTGTATATTGGAGATATATATAGGAATGACATATATATATATATATATATATATAAAATCAAGAACAGTATTGTGGAAAAATGTATGATAAAGTGGAAAAAGCTTTTATATATATATATATATATGTATATATATATATAGGGTATGAAATATTTATGGGCAAAAGTGCTCAATATCAGAGCATGTGTAATTATAAGAGTGGACACTGAGGTCAACACAGAGTCACGACAGTCTGTTGAATGCAATATTCAGGCCATGTGAATTGGGCTGTAACTTGATTGTTTATATAAGCTGGTCAATGAGTTATTATGGCTAACAAGGTCACATATTTCTGCTTTCTTGTGTTTTCCTACTAGTTATTGGAGGGCAGGGATGGTTATATTTTAAAAACTTTTGAGTATAAATAACTATGAACCAGAAAGCACTAATTTTATAGCTATTGTATAGAATCTTTCTTAAGTTTTCATTCATTATTTCTTATTGATTACTGCATATTTTGTATTTATTCATTAATTATTTGCTGTCTATTATTATTATTATGATATTGTGGTTATGCATGAATTATTTAATTTGCTTATTTATTTTCTTATTTTCCTTTTGGAAGGTTGGTTATCTTATTTGTTTAAGTTAATGTATAAACTTTGTCTATATAGTGCATATATTTGCATTTTTCTTGGTAATGTTTTACATGATATTCATTTTTAGTTTTCAATTTTAAGTAATGTAGAAAAAGTTTTTTTTTGTGTCTGCATTTTGAGATAAGTTCTAATCTTGAGATAAGTTCTAATCGTTTTGGGGGCCTGGGAAGGTAATTATAGCTATTTTATTTGCCAAACAAAGTATACGATTTTGGGATTTATTGTTGTAGGCTGGTGCTGTTTTTTCTTATTTTCCATGATATTTTTGGTGTATTTTGTTTTTTTTTGTTTTGTTTTTAAGTTCCTTATGTGTTTAGAAAGGCATGTGCTGTTCGCTTATTTACTCTTGGTAAAGAATGCTTTGTGTGTGTGAGTTCTCTGTTTCCAGAGTCTTTTAGTTACTACCATGTATCTTTTTTCTTTGTTATATGCTGTTTTTACAGTAGCTTGGTATATTGTTTTGCAGAAAATTGATATTTAAGGGACACTGATGCTTTGCAGTTCCAGGTGTGTTTGATATATATATATATATATATATATATATATATATCTCCACACTTGAAGATTACATAAACTGCATGAGACTCCGTGTTATGCTATTATGTATATTCACTAATATAATAAATAATAGCTGGCCACTCATATTCAAGGATACCTGTCTACTAGGGCGGCTAGCCAATCCCTATGGCAGACGCTCGCTCAGGCATATTTGTGTTTGTCCAACACCCACAGAGACAACCTGTGGTTTATACTGCAGCTATGCTGAGCATAGTTACAGTTTCTGGGAGAGAGCATGATCAACAATCTGAACAATGCCAGCATGCTCAAACCCTCAGTCACGATGACTTGTGACTTCGTACTAGCACAGCTATCGATAGCCCCAAGTGTTCCTTCTAATTCACTTATATATATAAAATGTATGTATGTATGTATGTATGTATGCATGTATTATCTTATTACTATAAAAATTATTTTTAGAAGGTGCACATGAGTTGCTATCTCTGTTTTTTTTGTTTTTTTTTATTGAAATTAATAACAACCAACCTAGATAAAAAAGGTATACAAGTTCAATTCCTGTTGGAAGCACAATTTTTCTTTAGTAAGATTTCTCAATCTTAGCTGGTTGTTTTTAATTTCACTGTTTAAAAAAACAAAAACAGGGGTAGCATCTCTAACAACAATATTTATAGTAACAATAAATAATGCTGGATAAAAAAAAAATTCCTTCTAACAATATATATATATATATATATATATATATATAGATGTGTGTATATATATATATATATATATATATATATATATCACATTAAACAGAACTTATGTAAACCTAAAATACTAGGAAAAATATCTTAGGAACCTTTTAGCCAACCATTCCTCAGAGAAAAAATTATTGACAAAACAATTTTTTTTTTAACAGAAAAATATTATTCCCAATTGATCCCGAGCAAGGTGATAATGCCACTAAAACACAAGGGGATACTCGGAGTGGAAAAGAATGAAAATACTTTAGAAGGAACTAGAAACCCAATCCTAAAAATGAAACGAGGAATATATAACACAACCTGATACATTAAAATAAAATTATCATATTGGGCAAAATACTAACTCATTATTCTATTATCTTTATATATTGATATACACACATCACCTTTGTATATAATACACTAGTATATACCTGCACAAAATCATAAAATTCAATTGCCACACTCTCTAAAATGTCTTCTTTGTGTCTATGAAAAGAATACAAGATAAATATCGATATGTGTTAACACTATGTGCATCTTCATTTATTGCTTACATCAAGCAAGAGAAGTAATTACCTACTTTCAGAATCTACCCATCCTACCCACCTCCACAGCCCAAAAAAGAAAAATAAACCTTTTACACACATCCCACTTCCAGCAGCTTGTTGCCAGACTTAAAATTTCACGCCTACTTTCAATGGCGCCATTCATCTTTGTGGATCCTCAGATATTCCTTGAAGTTAAAGACAGTCTTCAAAACTGAAAATTTTATCTCACCTAAAATCGGCTCAGAAGCATTGAGTCTAATTAATATTGTTGTGAGAATAAATGCTGAAATATTACCAAAATTAATCACTTTTCTTTTTGTTCATATCTACTGATTATGTGAAATGTATAAACTTTAAAGGAGTTTCTTATATCCTATTTTTTTTAATTTTATTTTAGGATTGTGAGATTATGTGCAAATCTAATATGCATATTTTAATTTTTTTCAGTAATTTATAAAATAAGAAACTATGTATTTCATGGTAAGAACAATGACTTTTTCGAGTTGTTCTTCATTGTCTGCAAGGAACTGATTTCAGTAAACCTGACACCCAATATTGATGCTGAAAACCACAAGTATTCAAGTTCTTTATAGAAAATAGCATAGCAATTTGGTATAAGCAGCAGTGTATATTTTATCAAAGCTTAAAAGAATGAACTTTTTAAAAGTATATAAAAATATAAAACAAAGGTGAGGAGGAGCAAGACTAAGAAAAATAATGACTCACTGTAAACCAAAAATGTTGGTTCGAAAAAATATACCAGCAGAAAGGACTGCTTATATTTCTTTTATCCTTGCTCTCTCTCCCTTTTATTTTATATTTTTGTATATATTTATATATACTTTTAAAATGTGGAGTAATAGATAGCAGCTTGGATTGAGGAATTCAAAAATATAAAACAAAAGGGAGAGAAAGCAAGAATTAAAAAAATATAAGCATATAACTTTTTAACAAAGTTTGAATTCCAGTCGAGTTTGTTAAATTCACTTACATGCAAATACCCTTGGAAAAGGTATGAAACCATCTCTTCTCCTTCCCACCAAAAGCTATAGGTAAATAACAGCCCAGACTGGGTTACGTAGCCTTGAGTGGCAACCAGTCTAGGAGCAGGAAACTCTGAATTCAAAACCTTAACTTATGTGTTATACTTAAATAGTCCCAACAACTCACAATTGGCCAAGTGTAGTGAATATGCCTACTCCCCTGAAGACATAGCCAATCAGTGAGGTGTTCTTCCAATAGGAGTAAGAAGACCTTGGATTTGGTCTTTTAAAATGTTTGTCTTGAAAGTTTTAATAAGATTTTCTATCCCCCTCCAGCAGATTATTTACAGTATATTTTAAATCATTTCTAGATCCCTTATCTATCAAAAGGGAGTTGTGTGTGTGTGTGTGTGTGTGTGTGTGTGTCTGTGTTGCTAAAACTAAAAAACTACAATAATAAATAACAAATATTTATACAGAATCAGTATCACCCAACCCACCTTTTTGCGAAAAAATTATCATCGTATGATTTGTATTTGCAAAAATATTTTAAAATTAAAAATACCTAATAATTGCATTAGAATGCATTTTTAAACATTTTGAAATTCTCAGAATTAAAAAGTAAAACTGAACGGGAATAACTTTTACTTTTTAATTCTGCTGATAATTTCAAAACATTGTATCTGTTTTAAAATTTCTATTCTCTTGAATTTATTTCCATATCTAAAGTAAATAAAAGTGTAACTTTAAAAAAATGAATATTAAAACTACAAAGTAAATTTAAAAGAAGAAGAATATTAAATACAATTATTTGAAAAATAGTTTAATATTTATTTATTCAAATATTCAAAACAATAATTGTAAAAACACAACAGAATAAATTCCCATAGATACTTTTGCAAGGAATTTTCAGTAGATTTAATTGATACAATTAGATTTTCCACAAACATATAAGTCATCTTTTCCAATATTTTTAACTGGGAAATTTTTAACTCTCTTTTAACATTTTATTGAAATTAATATTTTTAAAAAGTTTAGATATTAAATTTTAAAAATGAATGCATAAACAAACAAATTATTCTAAATATACACAATCATTTTAAGCATATTGTATTTTCCATGATTTTCCTCAAACAATCATATCTGCTTGAATCATATCTAAACGTAAAGAAATCATGGAAAATTGCAGTTTAAAAGCAGTAAAATCAACCTTGCTAACCAGACGCTCCCCTGTAGCTTGTATAGCATGTCAAGCTATATGAAGGTTCCATGTAGGATACAGGCTCAATTCCTGTCAGAGGACAAATATTTTCTATGAAAAGTTCTTGGACATTCAGGCTGGTAAATGTTGTTAATACTGTTTATTATAAACGGAGCATTTACATAAATATTTGTGTCTATATAATTAACATATTACAATAAAATATCTTAAAATAATTATGGGACTTTGTCCATTTCGTAGCATGTGACATCATCATATATATATATATATATATATATATATATATATATATATATATATATATATATATATATACATACAGGGTGCGATGGATAAATTGTCATCTAAATTACACAAAAATGAAAATCACATTGACATCTCATTTTAACAGATAAATTTACCAAAATTATACAAAAATATCTTCAAATACGAAAAAGTAAATTTATTCAATAAAATCACCATTAGCTTCAACCATGGCCTCCAGACAACTTTGGGATCTCCTGCATCTCTTCTGGATGGTCTCCTTGTTTAAATTGGTGAATGCTGTCATAATCCTTGCCTTCAGTTCATCTTTGGTGTTACAAGAAGTTTTGTTGGTCTCTCGCTCAACTGCGCCCCACACATAATAATCAAGGGGGTTGCAGTCTGGGGAGTTAGGTGGCCAGATGTAAGAGGTGATGTGGTTGTAGAAATTATCCAAAAGCCATGACTGGGTTCTCCTGCTTATATGGCATAGTGCAGAGTTTTGTTGCCAGACATAGGGTCGTCTAGCAGCCACTCTCTTGACCTAGGACCTAGGACAGCACTACCACCTCAATGTAGAATCAAAATATGATACTCACCCTTGCAAGAAAGTTCCAGTCTAGTGTCCAGTTGGCAGACAAAAGAAAGTGGGCTGTAACTTAATACAGACCCCATACTCAAGCATGCAAAGCAGTCTAATGATGGATATTTATTGATCACAGTGTCCTCATCAAAGTCAGCAGCCAATCAGAACCTAGAGAATAGGCTGCCCAAGTAGCATAATGGAACATCCAAGTCTGTTATATAAACCACTCCCCAACTGGCCCAGATAGACAATTGTGAGAGCAGACTCAACTTGCAATACAGTCAAGTACGGGTCTGTTTGCCCAACTAAGTCCTACATTCAAGGTACTTGATGTAGGCCTCCATGTTGAGTCTGAGTCCCTGTGGGAAGATGAATGGAGGCATAACATCGCCATCGCTAGTGATCCCTCCAAACACCATGATGGAGACTGGATATGTCATCAAACTCTTTCTGAATTGTCTGCATTGTCCTCAGAGTGACATCCAAACACACCGAAATCTTTGTATTGGAGCTTCTGGCATGAATGCCAATCAGTACAGCATGCCATTTCCAAATTTCAGGCAGAGTGAATTGGATCATGGTGCTCTTTTTCTCTCAGATGGTGCCCAACTGATCCTACTATACTGTGTTGTCAACACAATAAAAAAAACAAAAAAAAACAACACACATGCATGAAAGTAAAAATATAAAATGCCAAGAATTTGCACATTGCTCCCTGCATCTATCTATCTATCTCTCTCTCTCTCTCTCTATCTATCTATCTATCTATCTATCTATATATATATATATATATATATATATATATATATATATATATATATATATATATTAGGTTAGTGCAAAAATAATGTCGTTTTTTGACGTTCAACTTCATGTGAGAAAACGACATTATTTTTGCACCAACCTAATATATCCAGATAAGATATTTAAAAAAAAAAGACGATGTATTTTGCTTTTGAAACTAAATTAATCGTTCACTTGCCAGTAATTTACAATCACCTGAGGAGATGCATTGGTATGCATCAAAATATGACTGCAATTGTGTAGTGATTTTTACATGTTGTTTTAGTATCCTGAAATAAATTAAATATATATATATATATATATATATACACACACACACACACACACACACACATATATACATATATACACACACACACATATATATATATACATACATACATACATACATAGAAAATGATGAGAGATAAAATGAACATTTTTATTTGAAAGAATTATTGCCATTTCCTTTACAAAATATATATATATACACACACACACACACACACATATATACATATATATACACACACACACACACACACACACACATATATATATATATATACATACATACATACATAGAAAATGATGAGCGATAAAATGAACATTTTTATTTGAAAGAATTATTGCCATTTCCTTTACAAAAATAACAATAACTTTACAAGTTTGGTCTCTCTGAAATCTCTAATATGTTGGTTACCCTAAAAATAATCCTTGAACTTATCATGTAAATAGCTACAGATGCCAGGGTCAAGCATTCCTTGCCTGCTCATCTACAGAAGAAATTATTGGATATGGATGTCAAAGATAAGGGTTTTGTAATATCATTTCCGTTCAAATGAAATGCCAACATCTGTATTATACAAATTTATACCTATATATTATATTAGTTTTATATTAGTATTGTGTTACTTCTGGTAAAAACATTTTTATAAATATTTTACATCTGAACAATTATCATGTTATAACTCCACTTCGTCATTCAGTTATCAGGAAAATTACACCCTGCTAATACCTCAGAAATAATGGACTATCCAGTTTTTATCACAAGGAAAAGCAGAAAAGACATATCAGAGATATTCTTTGGTTTCATTGAGAGAAAAAAGGAAAGAAGGAAATTGATTTGTTTTTATGGCTTATCAACCCTTTGTCAGTTGTTTAAAGCAGAATAATATTTTGGATTGTGCAAAAATTTCAGATAGCATATATCTGTAAAAGGACAATATGAATAAAGACAAAAGGAAAACTTATCCTAGCTGATGCAGTTCATTCTCTGAGGGACTTTATCAAGGCAAATATCTGTTTTGCTAAAATCCCTCAGAGGACAAAATAAGTCGGCTAAGATAAGTTTCCCTTTTATCTTTATACCTGTTTTGCATTGTAGGAAAAGTTTTTTTTATTTTGTTACAAGTGAATATTGCATTAAAAATTTTAGAGAATAATAATTTTTCCAGATTAACCCATAGCTTGAGGGAAGAGATAGATTCAGGTCTTTCCCAAGGGTACTGGCACCTAAGTGCATTTGTAACAAACCCAGGTAGAATTTGAACTTGTCTCATCAAAGCTGGTATCTGTTACACCACCTGCACATCAACAGAAAGAAAGAAATTATAATAATGCTCTCATGTGTTTAACTACTTCAGGGAAATGAAAAACTTATCTATTTCAAGTCTTTTCATTTGTACCCTCTTACTTCTTTAAATAATGACCAACATTGTGTTTGTCATTGCAATATTTTGTTAAAGTTGTTAAATATTTAAGGGCTTACAGTCACATAACATTGAAACACTAGTTCCCATATGATCACCAAAGTTAAGCAATGTCAAATTTGGTCAGTACCTAGATGGGTGACCACTTGGGAATACCAGATGCTGTAAGCTTCGATGTCTGGATGGTGTAATGGCTAATGGCTTAGAATTGTTAATTGGAAAGCCAAGTTCCAATTCCAGTCAGGTTCATTATATTCACTTATGCACAAATACCTTTGGGAAAGGTATCACCAAAACCATCAATCTGCTATTAAACAAAAAATAACAACCAAATGAAATTTATTTAACGAAGTAATAGGGATATTTCTATAGTTATTATTCAGTCATTAAGGAATTATGATTCAGCAGAAAATTCAAATAGGAAAACTGGAAAATTTTCACAGATAATATAAATTAATATTATTATTAATATTTAAACCTAATCTGTAATGCAGCTGTGAAGATATGTTCATAAAAATAAGAGATGAGTGTTCAAGTCTCACTCAAGGCTATGTCTTTATTGCTTATTCACAATTGTGGGATAAAAATTTATGATAAAAATAAACAGAAAAAAGCTATAAGAAAGATTAGTCAAAAATTAATAATAACTAACCATGCTTTATTGCAAAAATTTGAATAATATTATTGCTAACGTGTTATATTTTTTTAAGATTCTGTGTCTCTTCAGGGCATTGACAATCATAGCGCCCCACAATTTCCTGTTCATTTTAGCTCTTAATAACTTTTGTCTTTTTGCCATTTCCCCAAATCCTGCTGTGTTATCCATTCACTCAAGCTCACCAAGTAAGTTTCCTTTCCTCTGTTTTTCTTACCTCTAATCTGTCCTGTGAGTATCAAATTTTCCAAGCCCTCTTTCCTCATTACGTGATGTTAGATATAAAAAAGCAAGAAAAATAAGATTGAAAAATACTAGTAAAAAATTAATAATAAATGCAGTTGCTTCATCTAAAAATTTGAATAATACAATTACTAATATATTACATATTCAGAATTGCCTGTAATCTCAGCAGTAAACTTCTGGAAAATGCAAAGTGTGGCTATGCACAAATGGTCCAGGCCAAGGTTAAAAATGAGCAAATTGGATCCCAAGAATTCTAAAAGATCTCCAACTAAATTATGAATAGAGGTAAAGTGAATATACCTACTATAATAAATTGCCCTAAGTCATATCTTCCTCAACAGATAAGGTGAATCTGTTTGTCTCAAATTAAACATTAGATGACAAAGGCTATCCCCTTTCCAGCTTCTGACATCTGACTGATCACAATCTCAGTAATATTTTCGTTACAGCCTGAGAAGTTTCAAGATTTATCAAAAGTTGTCCTTAAAAATATCAATCCGGATTTATTGCCAATCCTAGCAAAGTTATTTAACTGCTGCTTGAAGGAGAAATCAAGATTTTAAGAAGATGTTGCCCAGTTTTCAAGAACATGGGTGAGTACTCAATATAGACCCATCAGTCTTCTCAGTATCATTAGCAATGTTTTTGAGGCTATAATCAACAAGAAAGTTATTGAGCACCTAGATAAGAACAGTCTTTTGAGTGACAAGCATACAGGTTTCAATCAGCCCAATCCACTGCTGATGCCCTATCATTACTCACAGAAGCAGTGAGGCTCTAGGCAAAAAGTACACCCAAGGACTATAGCATTAGATATTTCAAAAGCCTTTCACAATGTGTTAATATGAAGATTTATTACTCAAGCTCTGTAGTTATGGAATCACTGAAAGAGTCTTCTCAGTAATAAAGTCCTTTCTAATGGGTAGGTCCCTGAAGGTAATTGTTTACGGCCAGTCCTCTGAGGTCCTAACAATCAATGCAGGTGTCCCCCAGGGGTCACTTCTAGAACCAACCCTCTTTTTATTTTACATAAATGATCTGCCTAGATGTATACTCAGATTATTTGTGAATATCTATGCTGATAATACGATATATGGGTGCACCTCCAAAACTTGTGATGATCAGGAATTGCCAGCTGATCTCTCATCTGATCTAGCTCTAACATCTCAGTGGGGGAAATACTGGCTGGTTACATTCAATGTCTCAAAAACCAAACTATCATTGCTGATCAAACCCCATTTACGATGAATGGATGTCCAAGATCTGTGCATTGAGCCTTAAACTCATCCCAGACTTCAAGTGGATCTCATACATACGATCCTTCAATAAAGATGCAGGAAAAATATTTGGTTCCCTGTACCACTTCAGTAAGTACCTGACTCCCTGTCCTATCCTCTACCTTTACAAGAGCCAGATCAGGCCTAAAATGAAGTATTGCTGTCATATTTGGGAAAGAGCTGCTCAGTCCTCATTTTCCAGGTTTAATAAAATCCGAAAGAGTCTATGCATCCTTGTGGATGAAAAATTGTTTACAACCATGTAATCTCTCTCTCACAGAAGGGATGTGGCAAGCCTCTCACTGCTTTATTGCTACTTCCATGCCATGGAAAGTGCTCGAAGGAACTGCATCATTTCACCAGTTCTAACCTTCACGGCTACGACCCACCATGCCACTCACATTGTAGCAAACCACCCCCATTCCCTCTGTATTCCATTTGTGAGAAGTTATCGCTCTCCCGTCAAACTCGACGTATGAGGGTCAGACAGATCAGTTCCCAGAAACTGAAAGCCCGACAGCCACACAGGATTTGATTATAGTGGTGAAGGCTTTGTGCAGGGCCATCCACACTTTTTGGAGGGACGAATACAGGGACCTGGTGCAACGGATGCCACAAGGTCCCCAAATGACCCTCTGCAGATTTTGAATTCAGAGTTGCCCTTCTCCTAGACCAGTTGCCATCCAAGGCTATAGAACCTAGTCTGTCCTGCTATTTACCCATAGTTGGAGGGAGAAGAAGAGGATTCACACCTTTCCCAAGGGTATTAGCACGTAAGTGAATGTAATGGAATCGACTGGAATTCGAACTCGGCTCTCCGATTCCTCAATCCAAGCCATTATCCATTACTCCACCATGCCTTACACTCAAAGAGCTTCTTCCCGCAAACTATTGCTCTGTGGAACTGACTCCCAAGATGATGTTTCCCTGATTACTACAATCTTAACCTGTTCAAATCTAGGATTAACCATTATCTTCTCCACCTATCTGCATAAACTGTACCTCTCACTCTGTAACTCTCTACCTCAAGTTGCTCTCGATCCTTGTACAAGGCGAACCTCACTGTAAACAAAAATATATAAAATGAAAGAAAGATAAGATGAAGAAATAGTAGTAAAAAATTAGTAATAATTGATATTGCAACATCTAAAAACTGTAAATAATATTGCAATTAATATTATTTGTAAAAAGCAAGGAAAATAATATGAAAGAAATACTAGTCAATAATCTATATATCAATAAAGTGCATTGTTTATATGTCCATCTATTTTTCAATCTTGGTGAATCATAAGCGACCTGAAGCAATAAGTAGTAACTACTGTATTTACACGCGATTAAAAATTAAATAAATTAACTTATTTAGAGTTAAATTTAAATATCAAACCGAGTGAAAGGTTTAAAGAGTCACCCTTTATTAAAGATTTAACTTTAATTTCGTTTTTCATTGCAATTGATATTGGCTAATTAATTAAATTATAATTAAAACTAAAGCGGGGCACGGTACATTGCTCATATGTTTTTTTTCTTTTTCTAGCATGCGTACTGTGATGTATTTGAAACACTGTAATTCCCCATGTATAATACGCATTTTTTTCAAAAAAATAATTAGCAAAATCAGGGGTGCGTATTATGTACAGCTATAAAAAATTGCCGTTTCATAGGTCGATTTCAGTTGCGAAATTACTACCCACTACAAACATACGAGAATTTGACACTAACATTCAGCATCCTATAAGAACGTCAAATCCAATTACATGTACCTAACAATACTTACAAATGTAAAATAAAATAAGAATTATCATAAAACTAAATTAGAATATTATTATTCTATGTTTAAAGCCATTTGTTTTTAATAACAGTAGGAAACGCTGCCCATAATGAAATTAAAGAAGAACAATTTATAGAGCTTGATTACCAAACAAGGGGTGTGTATTATGCATGAGTAGAAGCATTTTTCCACACTTTCAGCACAATATAAGGTGTGTGTATTATGGATGAAGGCGTATTATACATAGGGAATTACGGTTTACATAGGTTGGGTTCCTCTGTGTCTTTTAAGAGTGGCTTTATTTGCAGGGATCATAAAGAATGGTGATTTTGAAAGAAAATAAAAATTGTATGTAAAATAAACATAAACAAACTATGGAGATTAGTTGTGTATACAAAGAAATGCTGAATTAAGGTGTTGAATAAAGATAAAATAATTTTATTATTTTTAAATTCTTATGAATTTGACATAAATAGGATGATAAAGCTAAAAGGCGAAAGACCCAAAAGTCCTCTGCAAGAACAAGCCTAAAGTCAGCCCGAAAGGCAGCTTCTAGGCTAGTGAATAATAATAATAATAATTGACCAAGTTTTATTTCACAATGTCAGAAATATTAAATGTAACCATTTAATTCCCATAATGCATCAATAATAACAACATTAAGTGACTGTATTATATTAAAAAGTTTTTGTCTTTTCCATATATTCAAGAAATATGTTTTTTAAAAGACGGTAATAGTAGTAGGATCAAAAGTTTTCCTGTCTGCTATTGTGTCTGGTGCAGACTTCACAGAGATCCATCAGCTACCAAGTCAGCCTTTGTTAGTCCCAGATGCTTGTTCTACTCTGCCTTTCCTCCCTGTTCCATAAGATTCTAGACTTGTTATTAATGGTAAAATAAAGAATTTAGAACATCAGACACTGTAGTTTCCTGCCATCTATTTTGTGGATATCAACTAGCATCGGTCTGTTGACAGTTGAGATTCTTGTGTCAACAGAAGCATCTTTTCCATTAGCAAACCTCAAAGCCTAACACACACATATCAAAAGAAACATACCGATACACAGATTTACATCAAAACTTAGTGTATGTATTTAAGTCTATAAAATCAACTTAACAAATGCTGATTGCAAGACACAGACATTTCAAGATGATGAAGCTATGTGTGCGTGTTGAGAATTAGATGATTAATTAAATTAAATTTAGCTTCTTCTATGTGTTTATGTCTTTTCAGGTTATATGCGATCATTGCTTTCCATGACTTCCTATCCTATGTAACTCTTAATAATACGTCTCTTTACTCTCCTTCTCACCACTTAGTTCAACCAGCCATTTATACAGGGCTACTCAATATTTCCCTCTGTACTTCTTGCCTTCAATATGTTCTGAGAGTGTCAAGTTCTCCAAGCCCACTTTCCTCATTATCTATCCCAGAAATTTTAACTTTTTTATTCTAAGCGTTCATCTTGTCCTCTTTTTCCTTAAAATTTGTTTATGATCAGTGTATGGTTCTCAGACACTTCCCAACAGGATGATTATCAAGAAGTTAACTTTTTATAAATCGACCATTGTTAGTTTTGAAACAGAGTCTTGGTAGAAATTCAAACATTCTAATTACTCATCCTCATACCCATTCTGCTTAACTCTCTAGCTACTAGAAGGCAAGATGAATTGTTTGTTTTTTTTTCATTCTTTTGATTGGAATGCTATTTTTGAATCGGAACTCAAATTACATTATTTGGCTGCAGGGATTTTCAATGTTGTTAGAAATTCATTATAGATTGTTGCTTAACTCTCATTGGAATTCTGTTGACCATTTTTTGTTTCTTTTTATGAATTATTTATTTATTTTGAGATCATTTTAAAAATATAATATCCCTCGATTGAGAACTTTCTCCTTTCAGTACTGATGTTATTTTTATATTTTAGATGCATTCAAAGCCCACATGTCTGAAAAAAAAACCCAGATATAGCTAAGTATATACAGGCATAAATACAAATGTATACATTTACACGGAGTGCTCTTTGGAGGTTAAGATGGTGTAGATAAGAATAAGTCCTGATAAAATCAGTATGTAATGTGATGCTATCATCTTCATCTGTTATCATCAAAATGTTTTTAAGGATTTCACTCTAATGTCAAGCATAAGAATCCCACAATGAATATGTTTCTTTGAGGAAAAAAAAACTTTTTCCCTTCACCCTCACCAGAAATTATATTGACTTTCTAAGTAGGAGAAAGTCATAAATATGTAATTATTTCCCCCCCCTATTTTTGACTCAATTTAATTTTTGTTGATTTTTATCACATTTCTAAGGTTGTTCTTACATTCTACTACCATTTAGGAAAGTACTTTGTCATCAGAACAATCTAACTGAAGGTATTACGCAAATCGAATAAGCCTCACTGACTCAAATTTCATTATCAAATTTTAAACAATTAATTTAGAGATCAAAACAAGGCTTGGGTTACATTTTTAGGTAGCTTCAACATGTTTTATTAAAGTTAATGCATTTATTATAAAAATTGCAGATTAAACTAATATCAGTTTAAAACATCTGAAATCTAATACAAACTATTTTTTACAAAATATATGTTCAGACATGGATGATAGAAACGATTTAACAAATATTGAAAAACAGAAAATAACAGTAATAATAGGTCTGTCTATATTTCTGAGATGAAGTATTCTGTACAGTATTTACATTAGTCGGACTATTGTCCTCATCTTTGTCGCCATATTTGCCACAACGTTTCGGCCGTTGTACGCTCCGGCCTTCTTCAGGTGGTTGGAATTTCGAACTGAACCCTTTATTTCGATCACTGGGGTAGAGTGAAAGTTCTCCACTGCCTTAACCGGGTATTGAACTCACACTCTTTGGCAGTGGAGAACTTTCAGAGGGAAAATTAGCAGGAGATAACTGATAACTGACATCCATCAAACATGGCACGTGGAACTAGAACAATCTACCCCAGTGATCGAAATAAAGGGTTCAGTTCGAAATTCCAACCACCTGAAGAAGGCCAGAGCGTACAACGGCCGAAACGTTGTGACAAATATGGCGACAAAGATGAGGACAATAGTCCGACTAATGTAAATACAGTAATAATGGGATATCTGCATTGGAGATATCAAAAGAGCTTTGCAGAGATCATCAAATGATAAAGAGGACTGTTGAAAATATAACTAAGGAAAAGTCTTTAAAAACTTGTCTCCTCAAGGTGAACTTAAACTAAAATAATTTACAGTGAAACAACTACTTTCAACAGGCTGGAATTGAAGGAGTCAAGAAGGAAAAAAGATGTAGAATAGTTTGTAAATTAGGATCTGTCAATAAATCTCCTCTCAGTAAAGTAAATGTTTTTAAGCATCAAAATTGGACCAAGAAATACATGAAAATTGACTTTTCTAAAGTAATTTTCATAGATGAATCTTGGATGACACTCGATGGATCAAAGGATGCATTCTATCCAATGACTGTGACTGAAAGAAAACAGCAAGGGGCTTGTAGCATAATGATATGGGCTGGAATTGTTGACAAAACCATTATTGGACCATTCAAATTCGATGAAAGAGTTAAACTGAATATTGCTAACTATTGTGATTTCATTGACAAGACTTTCTTTTAATGATACAAATCCCAGCCTCAGTTTCAAAGTGAAGTGAGTGTTCATGCATACTTCTCATGTGAATTTTTATCCATGAATATTTAAGCATAAAAGGTTTACAGGAGAGAAGATAATGGAAAGGCCACTCTCAATAAATATTACATAAATACACAAATATTTATCACAATATGTTCCACAGAGAGTAATTGAAAACACATATGAACAAAAGCAAGCAATATGTCAAAGGATGAATATAAAGTTGGTTTTAATTATAATGTTTCTCGGAAAGAAACAGTTAGCCCAGGTGATATCTTTCGTGTTCCTTATTTAGAACACATAGTATTCTCTCATTCTCCTAACCCCTGCTGGCTACCACCTTTGACATCCTCAAGGTCTAAACAGGATCTCCCTACCCTCTCTATCTCTGTTGGGAGCTAATCAGCAAATGACTATTGTCAACATAAGCTGTCATCACCTGACTCTCAAGGGCTCTTAATAAGTTTGTCCTCTAAGAAGGAAGATCATCACTTTCTACACTGCTATACAAAATTGTATTGGACTTGAGTATTTCCGCCTTGTACACTCTGACGTTCTTCAGGTGATTGGAATTTCAAACCAATCCCTTTATTTGATCGACCAGGGTAGATTGTTCTAGTTCCATGTGCCATGCCTCTTCCAGATATCTCAGTTTCAGTTATTTCCTTTTAACTCAGCTCTCCAATTTTTGTTTGTCTCTGCTGTGGCTAGGTATTGAACTCACAACTCTTTGATTCAAGTCAGTGGATTACTTCAATCAATGCTTTTTCACAAAGCCATGTGTCCTTGAGGGCACAATCATCTGAAGAAGTATAATGGCCAAAACGTGAATATGACAACAAAGATGAGAACAACAGTCGAAACAATGTAAATAGTGTAAATATTTATTGAGAAAGATTATTTGTCAAGAGACAAGTTTCTTCATTGAGTTTGGCACATATGGTGAAGTGGTGCTAAGAAAAATATACTGCACAATTTTCCAAGTGAGGACGGTCTTCCTGCCTGGAAAACCAGTATTTCAAATCCTGGCCTTTCATCTGAACTCAAACACCATCTTCTGGCACCAATAAATAGTCAATAAGTTACATCAGATCCAAATACTGCTTGATTTTTACTAAGGGGTTATGTGGGTGCGTAATGTTTATAGGCAGGGTAATTTGAATTAG
>OZ038504.1:60898066-60945566 GCA_964036315.1 Acanthosepion esculentum
GTAATAAAAGTTAACCAAATTAGTTCCCTAACCAATATTCATTTCTTCCTAAACTAAGTAAATTCTTATAGACTCAAATTTGCACAAGGCCACAAGCAAAGAGCGCTCAGTGAGGATCAAACTCACTACTCAGTAATAAAAGTTAACCAAATTAGTTCCCTAACCAATATTCATTTCTTCCTAAACTAAGTAAATTCTTATAGACTCAAATTTGCACAAGGCCACAAGCAAAGAGCGCTCAGTGAGGATCAAACTCACTACTCAGTAATAAAAGTTAACCAAATTAGTTCCCTAACCAATATTCATTTCTTCCTAAACTAAGTAAATTCTTATAGACTCAAATTTGCACAAGGCCACAAGCAAAGAGCGCTCAGTGAGGATCAAACTCACTACTCAGTAATAAAAGTTAACCAAATTAGTTCCCTAACCAATATTCATTTCTTCCTAAACTAAGTAAATTCTTATTGACTCAAATTTGCACAAGGCCACAAGCAAAGAGCACTCAGTGAGGATCAAACTCACTACTCAGTAATAAAAGTTAACCAAATTCTTATAGACTCAAATATAATAAAATGTGAAAAGAAAAGTTTGATTCCAACATCAAATAATGAAACAATAGTTGACATGTCATAAAAATCAACCAACCAGCCATCGTCCAACACAATACAGGGTCGTTAAGGCATCATAGATGACTTACGATGAACCAGCTCCCTTCATCCATCCCTGCTCCCTGCAGCTCTCCAAGATTTACTGATGCTCTGATCTGTGCTCTCTCTGATTTTGTCATCCTCCTACCTCTTTGTCTGCCTCTCTTCATGCCCCTAGGTACATTTCCTTGCAAGATCATCTTTGTAAGTCTATTTGATCTGATGAAGCGTTTGTACCCCTTCAGCTTACACTTCCTGATGATGGTGAGAAGGTCATTATGAGACCCAATGGCTAAATTAGTCTGTCTGAAGATGGACCGGCACCCAACTCCCATCCTTTCTGCGGCTATTCAACCTTGTGCAAAATGAAACAGAACTTATTAAATATATACAAAAGAAATAAACATTACTTAATAATCTCTTTGATTGAAAATTCTATGATGTTAGTGAATTCTTTTAGAGCTAAGCCAGCGGAATTATCTCCACTGTTTTGGGGAGTGAGGTTGTGTATTTTCTTCCTTTTTTTTTTTTTTTCTTTTGCAACAAAAGCATAAAAATCTAATTACCAAACATTGTAAAAAATGCTTTTACTCTGTATTGATTTATCTACAACTTAGATTTCTTTACAAGTAATTGGCTTTCAGAACATACACAAATGAAGAAAGTTATTTCTTCTTCTATGCCTATGTGCCATGTCCCTTCAGGATGTTGGTGATCATGGCTCTCCACAATTTCATATCCTTTGTATCTCTTAATAAATTTTATCTTTTTATTATCTCTCCTAAACCCTGTTCCACCATCCATTTTCCCAAGCCTCCCCGGTAGGTTATGATTTGTTTTGCTCTTTCTTTAAATATGTCCTGTGAGTATCAATTTTTCTTAGCCCTCTTTCCTCATGTATACTATTTCAACTACTCACATTTTTTGCTGCAAAATAATAACCACTTCAGCCAATCTATTTGAACTAAAATGTTGATACATTCAAAAATCTAGGGCCAAATGGTGAAAATAAATTTGTTTTACCCCAAAACATTCATTTTTCAGTATAATCAACACTTTATTTAATCTCCTTAATCAGAAGGAACAAACATTATATAGTGAAAATTTCAGATCAAAATTCAGCTAATAACTAAATATCAGGCTATGGATTTATTGATCTAACCTCCTTTGTTTACCTAGTACTTAGTAATCAAATGTGACAAGGTAAACAAATGAAGAAAATGAATTCTGTAAATATCTCATTTTAGAACTGAAATAATCACCTTGACAGAATTAGAGAAATGAATCATATTTGATTTACTTTCTAAAAGCTTGTGTTTAACTTTTTAATATTGGTTTAAACTAATATCCTTTTTTGTATATATTATGTCCAGTTTGCTTAAAGTTTATATTCTCTTGATTCCAGATGAAAATTTGGAAACTTTCAAACATATTTTAGCAAAATGTTCCATTTCCATTACTGTTTATAATTAATTTAGATATATGGTGGGGAAGCATCAGTTTGACATATCTTCCTGGTATATTTACCTGGCCTCACCACTAAGGCAGGATGTGAGACAAAGTCGCTTTTACTTGGGTAGCACCATACCCACATATATACATATTGGCTAAATGTAACAATTTTTGCCCACTCCCTGTAATCACTTTCATCAATATAATACTAACCCTACCTCTCTTACTGCAATGAGGAAGGTGCTCACACAGGGTTTGGAATCCCAGGAGATGGATGACTTCTCCAGAGAAACATTTGCTCCACTTCCAACCAAAAGTAGCTTCTATGTAACGTATTCTTTTTTCCATATACTGTGTCAATTTTGCTTAAAGTTTGTATTTTCTTGAGAGCTTCCAATATATTTCAGTAAAACTTTTACTTTGCAAAATTATAGTCTATAATTATAGTTTAGAAATAGGGAGAAAAAAGTTTTCAGGTTAAACTAATGCCAGAAGTATATGGGTTAATGTCAATTATTGAATCAAATCCAATGTTTATTTTAATGTTCTGCCATGATGCTATAATTTATTGGGTTAAACTTAAAATATCTCAAATGCATGTGTACTTTTTTTTTTAAATTGTAGACAGTTATTTCATATTTTTCAATATAAGTGGAAAATACACCCTTGTGCAAATTAATTTAAACAAAATGAATAATTCCATTCTAATTTGCTTTTTTTGTATTTTTCCAATGAAACATGACCCAGTGCACATGTTAGTACTTCATATATCCATTCCAAGAAATTGTTCCTTGCAGATTGACCACAGATTCTTGATTGGATTTATATATATGATCGACTCTCCCGTCAAATTCGACGTATGAGGGTCAGGCATATCAGTTCCTAGAAACTGAAAGCCCGACACCAACACATGAGATTTGATTATAGTGGTGAAGGCTTTGTGCAGGGCCATCCACACTTTTTGGAGGGACAAATACAGGGACCTGGTGCAGCGAATGCCACAAGGTCCCCAAACAACCCTCCGCAGGTTTTGAATTCAGAGTTGTCCTTCTCCTAGACCAGTTGCCATCCAAGGCTATAGAACCCAGTCTGTCCTGCTATTTACCCATAGTTGGAGGGAGAAGAAGAGGATTCACACCTTTCCCAAGGGTATTAGCACGTAAGTGAATGTAATGGATTCGACTGGAATTCGAACTCAGCTCTCCGATTCCTCAATCCAAGCCATTATCCATTACTCCACCGTGCCACCATATATATATATATATATATATATATATATATATATATATATATATATATATATATATATATATATATATATATATATATATATATATATATATTATGATTTGTTTTTTTCCTGGCATCTTTGGTTTCAGCTTCATTTTAAGTTATTAATCATTATGGATACATTTGATCACCTCATAAAAATCATGATCAATGCCAGAACTTTCTGATCTCTCAGTAAATTATCTAAGGCTTTGAACACAAATCAAAGTATTTCCAGACATTTTTATTTCTAATTTAGCAATATCATTAATAAATATAAAATTTTAAAAAATACACTGATTTAAACACAAGTTAAAAACTATTAACCTTATATTTGTAAAATCTACAATAACTATGTATATTATAATGATGTGTACAGTATAACCCAGCAAAAAGCAGTACATTTTAACACAATTTTTGTTAGCACAATACTATTAAAATTCTCTAATTTGAAAAATAAATCAATTCCACTCCAACATAGCAACAAGATTTGGAGTAATGTTTAACTAAGAAAGTATAAATTGACAAGGAGATGACCATATGTCGATTAATTGCTAATTGTTGTTATTTTCCAGAGTTTTCTTAATCAGAATAAGAGGAGCAAGCAGGGAAGAACTTTTTGTCTGCACTCATTTCCCAGTGGCATACATGTAATACTTTAATAATAATAATAAAGTTCAGTAATAATTTACAAATATAAATCATGTAAATAGGAAGTGACTTGACATTGATTTGAGGTCATTGAAGGTAACACTCAATTTGGAAAAAATAGTAATTCTGAATTAAATCTGTTTCTCAAATCAATATAAAAAATAAGAGTAATTTTTTTTCCAGTGTTTTCTTTATTGAAAATAATTAAATTTCCTAACAAGATTTTTATCGACTACCTCTAAACACCCACTATTACCACCCCACCATCCTAGTAGTTAGTGTATATTCTCTATCAGTACACCTTTACACCAACACATTTTGTCTCAATAATGCAATTATCCTTGTCTTGTTCCTACAGACTGTTTTTTTTGTATTCTGGAAAAAAGTCTTTTACTATTTGAAAATAACTAAATTTGTTGCTTTACAATCATGTGTGAGATTAGGTTTTCTCAGAATGAAGAATTGGTAATCCTGTTGGATGATGGTTAACTTTGAATAAGTCAGTCAGTTATGTGCCATGTGTGATACACGCTTAGGCAATCATGTATCTTTCGATACATGACTGACGAGGCAGATTTTTCCCACAGTAAGTTGTCATTTCTTTCTGCAGTAGACCAGTGGCCGCCCAAGGCTATAGAACCCAATCTGTCCAGCTATTAACCCATAGCTGGGGGGAAAAGAAATGGATTCATACCTTTTGCAAGGGTATTAGCACATAAGTGAATGTAATGGATTCGACTGAAATTCGAACTCAGCTCTCTGATTCCTCAGTCCGTGCCGCTATCCATTACTCCACTGTCAAAGAATAAACAAAATAAAAAGTGGGTAGACACTGAACCAATCAGATGTAAGGTAGTCAAAATGCCCTAACATCTCAGATCCCCTGCCAATATCTCTTATCAGCAACCCACGTCTCTGTAACATCCAACATCTTATCAGGTTTTAATTTTCCTTCCCGCTCCCAGGTTGAAGAATTGCTTCTTCTGTTGCGTCTTTAGTCACTACTACTTTTTTGGTTTATCTTGTTACTTGTCTTCAATCTTCAGAGAGGAGGGAAGAAAGTTAACTCTCTGTAAACCAAGAGAACAAAGGGCTCACTCCATAGATTCTGAATGAACTCTAGAAAAAAAATCTTTACTTTTGTCTTCCATCAGAATTTCACAAGTCAAGAGGAAAGCAGAGAGTAACCTACTTAACGAGCTTGTGTAAATGGTTGACAGAACAGGCATTAGGAGGGATAGCAAAAAGACAAAACTTACTAAGAGCTACAAATGACAGGAAGCTGTGGATGGCCATGATCGTTCATGTCCTGAAGGGAGGGGTACATAAAAGAAGATATATAGAACATTATTAGCAAGTGTATTGTATCTATTTGTATACAAGAAATTTTGTAGCAGAATTAGAAAACTAGTATTGGTCGGGTAGGTGAGTTTGCATGTCATGTTTTAGCAATTGTATGAAGAATTAACTGCCATCTAATGTAAGCCTACTGTAAAACTTGTGCTTCTCAGGCTACAGAAATTTATTTTTGATTCAGTTTGCTTGTTTATTCAGTTTGCTTGTTTATTCAGTTTGCTTGTTTATTCAGTTTATCTGTGAATACTACAATATAGCTGGCCAATCATTTCTAAGGATGTTCGGGTGGTAGATAATGACTATTGCAGATGCCTGCTCAAGCACATGTTTCTTTAACGCTTACAGAGTGCCACCCTGCAACAAAGGCCAATATGCTCAAACCCTCTGTCGCTGTGACTTGTGACTTCATGGTCACATAAATATCAATGGCTTATTTCTGCCTATTCAATTTCACTCACAAGGTAGTCAACTCATGGTATAGTTTTGGGACACTTCCCAACAGTGCCACATGCTGGGATTGCCTCACCAGAATGATTTTTTTTTTTTTTTAATCATTTCACCCCAGTCAAGGTGATAGTGCCCCTAAGATGCAAAGGTTTACCTGGAGTGAAAGAGAATGAAGACACCTTAGTGAGGAGAAAGAGCAATAAAAGAACAGAGTTCAAGAAGACAGAAGATGGTGACTGATGTTTCATTTTTAACTTTTGAATATTGTAGGTGGCAGGGAGACAAAAAAAAACAGAGGAAAGTTCTACAGACAAGAAGTGTGAGAAAAGAAACTATTAGAATACAACTTACAGTTACATCTAGCTATTTCAACAGTTAAAAAAACAAGACCTATTTGCCAATCTAGTAGTACGCTCAAATTCATGCAATGAGGTACCAAGGATGAGAGCTCAAAGAACTGAGGGAAGCCATGTCACAGTGGTAGGAAAGTGACTGAAGTCGAGATGCCAGGTCAG
Organism: Acanthosepion esculentum; assembly: GCA_964036315.1. Lineage (NCBI taxonomy): Eukaryota > Metazoa > Mollusca > Cephalopoda > Sepiida > Sepiidae > Acanthosepion > Acanthosepion esculentum. Next base: position 60,904,404 of record OZ038504.1, read on the forward strand.
AACCGATAACTTTGCAGAACCTTTGGATTTTTCCAAGAATTTCAATTTTCAATTGCAGGAGCACCAGACCAGATATGGTAGCAATATTCAATGCATGTAGGAATGGTAGATTTATAAATATGCAAGATGGATTCTGGAGAGAAAAATTATCAAAATTCACCACTTGAAAAATCAACCATGGTTAGATTTGAACCTGGATCTCATTATAATAGTTGTAACATTCTAACAACTCTTTTTTTTTTTTTTTTTTTTTTTTTTAAAGCATTTCACCCCAATCAAGGTGGGGGTGTCACTAGCACGCAAAAGTTACAGAGAGTGAAAGTGAGAAAAAAGACTGTGTATAGAGGGGACTGCAGAAAGCATGAAAGAAGAACAGGGATCAAGGCAACAAAAAATAGCGATTGACTACTGTGAAAATACAAATTGTCAGAAAGTGTTTATGGTAGTTGAGAATAATAAGTAAAGTATTAATTAAAATTGCCAACTATATTTGTTTTTTGATGAGCTGTAATCACTGCTGCTCTCATCATTTACTCCTGATTTTTTTCTATTAAAGTTCTTTCAGTACAAGGCTCAAAAGTTACTCAAGGCAGAGCGCTACTTGAATGAAGTATGTGACATGAATGCAAGAAGAGGTAGCACAAAGAGAAAATTATGAGGATAGAAAATTATATATGTCGGCTTCTGAAATTGTCTTTGCGATGTGCTGACCACTAAAAAGAAAATGCTTTTTCCTTGTTTTTCATCAAGATGTCACATGAGTATATATAAGACATCCTCTTTAAAAATATTGTGCACTGTATTAGATTTTATAATAAAAGAAAATTATTTGTTGTACACAGAAAAATAAATATTTGGCTTTTTGTATAGTCCTAACAATTAAATAATACATTGCCCAAAATGAAAACTGTTTCATGTTTCATGTATAGTAAACTAGGAAATCACATTAGACTTAATAATACGTCCATGCTTTTTCCATACAAAAATAGATTGCATTATACCTGGAGGCAGACAAGAAAATAAGCTAGTGTAAAAATACTACCTTATTTTCATGTCTGCTTGCTTTCATTTCATTTAACCCCTTCCATTTTCCAAACCAACTTTCAATCAAAAATAAATATATACATAAGACATAAACATTATTATTGAGAAATAGAGAGTAGGACATCAACAAAGTGATGCTAAAGTAAAAAATATACAAAATCCAATATAGTCATCATGACACCCAGTCTGATAAGGGTATACCATGCACATACATTACAGCCAAATATGCACCATATGGTGGGTGGTTTTGTTAAAAGCAGCTAATAAACTTACAGGTGGGGCCCAGTTAGATAACCCAGTCCACTCAGACTCTGAATAAAAAACTGATGAAATTTCCCTTATCACATTCAATGAAGTATGTGTATGTATGTATGTATGTATGTATGTATGTATGTGTATATATATATATATATATATATATATATATATATATATATATACATATACATAGATATATATATATATATATACATAGATACATATATATATATATATATATATATATATGAAAAAATATAGTCTTAAGATATGCTATATTTATGGAATAAAGTGCTCAATATCAAAGATAGAGCATGTGTAAATATAAAAGTGAACATAGAAGTCAACACTTAGAGGCGACAGTCTGTTTCATGCTAGATGTAATCGTCAGGCCTGACGATTGCATCTCACATGAAACAGACTGTCACCTCTAAATGTTGACTTCTATGTTCACTTTTATATATATATATATATATATATATATATATATAGTTGTATATTTAGGCATCAATCCTTCGTTTATGCATGTTTCATTAAAAACAACAGACAAGGTTCTTCGGTTAAGATTTTTATTTAATTTTTCTTGTGTTAGAACAAGAGCTTTCTTTTCTGGACAAAGAGTGTGTAAAAACTGTCCAAATGTTTTATAGTTCCGAGCACTTTCGGCTATACCTTTAGCCGTTATCAAGGATGATTCAATTTTTCATCTTAATTGAGTGTGTGCATTATGTGTATGTTTTAGTGTGTTGTAGAGCTGTTTTTAATTTACGAATACGGTTAGCACATTGTGGCCTTGTTCGTAGTTAATATTGCTAAGAGTTGGCTTTTTCTTTTTTATTATTGAAGCTTCCATTATTTTTAATTCCAGTGAACTTCGAAATACTAAAATAACAATTTAAGAGAGGCAACTCTTGTTTATTTCAACCTTTTGTTACTTAAATGCATGCTTTCTTTCACATCGTTGTTTGATATTGTACATCTTGTTAAATACATATTTTATGTGTAACAATCTCTTTGGCTTATCCTTTTCTACGTCAGCCCTGTTTCCTAATCTAAAGTTAAATTAATGTGGTGAAGTCCACCACGTATTCATCAAAATAACAAAAATAATAGATTTCTCACTGTTACTTTCCCAGGCATGCACTAATGTATCATACTTTATATACTGTACACCAGTCTTTGTTTACAATTGAAAGGCCCGCAATCACTGCTAAGTGGTGACTTCGAGAACTAATATGACTCGTTCCACTAAGCCTGCAAATTTTGAAATACATCGCTGATGATTTGAAAGATTTTTTTCCTGCAGATTTTTTTTTATCTTGCCTGCAGATTTTGTCTGTTGCATCCAAAGTCCATTAATGAGGGGTTCGTATATGACAGGTGTGTCTATTTGTAGATATAAACAATGTGGACATAAAAATCAACATCACATGGTGTCTGTCAATATCTGTCTATATTACTGAGTATTGCAGCTATTTACACTATTTACATCATCCAGGCTGTTATCCTCATCTTTATTGCCATATTCATAAAATGGATAAAAGTGTTGGCTGACTAATCCAAAATGTGACTTGACACAAAGGATTGTGAGTTCACTACCTGGCCACAGCAGAGGGAACAAAAATTTGGAGAGTTGAGTTACTAATGGGATACTGAAATATCCAAAAACAGTATGACACATGGAATTAGAAAAATCTACTCCCGTGAACTAAATAAAGGGTTTGGTTTTACATTTGAGCATATATCACCTGAAGAAGGTCAGTGTACAATGGCTAAAATGTTGTGAATATTGCAGTAAAGATGAAGACAACAGTCTGAATGATGTGAATAGTGTGAATAGTGACTGTCAATTTCACACAATATTAGGTGATTAACAGATCATATACCTAATGATCCCATGATTAATTATATATATTCTCAAGCTTCTGTTTTGTCTAATGATCTACAGATATACAATAAATATTATTAAAAAACAAAATGAACTCTTCCAATATTTTACAACAGCTAGAGAAGAGTGAAAAAACTGTTAAACATTGTTAAATATTGTCTTTTCTTTTTCTTAAATTGCTTTCTTCTCTAAAGGTTGTATCATCATTATTCTGTCTTTTCAAATTTCTTTCATTAGCCTACTATGCTTATACACAGTATGTGTTGAGTAAATTTTCACCATTTTATATTTTGAATTCTGCGTATGCATATTTTTTTTTTTATTTTGTCAACTGCACAGTATAGTAAGGTCAGTTGGGCACCATCTGTGAAAAAGAGAACACCATGACGCAATTCACACCACCAGAAATTATTATTCTGTCTTTTCAAATTTCTTTCATCAACCTACTATGCTTATGTACAGGGTGCAATAGGTAAATTTTTGCCATTTTATGTTTTTAATTTTGTGTATGCATATTGTTTTTTTTTCTTATTTTGTCAACTGCACAGTATAGTAAGGTCAGTTGGGCACCATCTGTAAGACAAAGAGCACCATGATGCAATTCACTCCATCAGAAATTAAAAAATGCTGTACTGCTTGGCATTCATGCTGGATGCTCCAATATGAACATTAGAGAATGTTTGGGTGCCCATCTGAGGACAGTGCAAAGGATTTGGAAAGGGTTCAATGAGTCTAATGGTGATTACAAAGGTATGGTGGTTCGGAAAACTCACTCTGATTGTTCTAATCAGAAAAACTCCTGAATTTGTTGGTGAGGTTCTCAGACTCAACATGGAGGCCTACATCAAGTACCTTGAGGAGATAATTCTGCTCTGATAACATTCCACTATCAGGAGAACCTAGTCATGGCTGTTAGATAATTTTTGTGACTACATCACCTCTTGGCCACCTAATTCCCCAGACTGCAACTGCCTTGATTATTATGTGTAGGGCATAGTTGAACAAGAGACTGACAAAGCACCGTGTAACACCAAAGATGAACTGAAGGCAAGGATTATGGCAGCATTCACCAACTTAAACACAGTGTCTCTCCAGAAGAGATACAGGAGATTCCAAAGTCATCTGCAGGCCATAGTTGAAGCCAATGGCAATTTTATTGAATAAATTGACTCTTTAGCATTTCAAGATACTTTTGTGTTATTTTGGTAGACTGAGATTTCTGTGTTATTTTAATTTTTGCGTAATTTAGGCATAGTTTTTGGTCCACATGTCAGGTTTCAATATATATATATATATATATATATATATATACACACACACACATATATATGCATACAGACTCATATATATACACACACACACACACATATATATGCATACAGACTCATATATATTTGCACGCACACACACACATATATATATATATATATGCATACACACACATATATATTTGCACGCACACACACACATATATATATATATATGCATACACACACATATATATTTGCACGCACACACACACATATATATATGCATACACACACATATATGTGCACGCACACACACACACACACACATATATGCATACACACACACATATATATGTGCGCACACACACACACACATATTGATAATATTAGTGGTAAATATACACATACATATGCAATCATATATCTAAAATATAAACATACATACATCCATACATACATATATGTATAAAAAATAATTCCAAGAGGATAGAATCCAGGTAGAACTCAATGTCCAGGACAGAGTAAGGATATAATAAAAAGACTTAAACACTAATATTCCATGGTCATAATTTATTCCATTCGAATCGTAAATATGATCCAATTCATCAGACCTACAAATTCAAATTAATAGAGAAAGTAACTTAGATGTAAAATTTTCAAAAATGCTGCTACCACATTTTATCAAAATATAATTCTGTGCCCAAGATCTTTTCCAATGTCTCCATTCCTGTGAAGATTACTGCTTTCCCACGAAGCCAATATCATTGACTATAAAAATGTTCAAAAATTGAAAGAAAACTGCTAAATACATAACCTCATTTGTTTTAACCGTTTGAACCCTGATCACCACTTTACCGGTAATAGAGAAAAATGACGTAATGCCCAGCCACTAGTTGAATGGTAGGTAAACACGTAACTATTTTTATAATACATACCAATTATTTGTGAATTTTGACTCGGAGCTCAGGCAAAAGGGTTAAAATTGTTCACCAATGCAGGGCTTAAAGAGCTAAAATATATAACATATAAATTCTAGACTAGCATAATTTAAATATTAATTTGCATAAAAATTTCAAGAACATTTTTTACTCACTTTCGTTTATTAGACATTAAATAATATCACTCCATAACTAAGCTAGACTTTTCTGTTAAGTTAATGAATATTTATGAGCTTTTTGAAATTTAAACATTTTGAAAAACTCTTGTTTATAAATAATGGTTACAAAATAAAATCCTTGCATTTCAGTTGATAAAAGTCTCACAAAGGATGAAAAAAGTATTGGAAAAGTTAACTTTCCTTTTGTCTTTAATCATATTGTTCTTTTCCAGATATATTTTATCTGAAATTTTACACACAAACACACACACACACGCACGTATAGTCAAACCTAGAGAGCCAGACAAACCTACCAAGGTTTCACCTAAGCGGATCATCAGGGAAAGTGTGCCCTGATGATCCGCTTAGGTGAAACCTTGGTAGGTTTGTCTGGTTCTCTAGGTTTGACTAGGTCTGCTCTACTTTTGTATTGAGCAGATTTTTAGTTAGTTGATTACTCGTATCAGTGTTTTTTCTTTGGGCTTTGGACCTGTATGTTATACGATTATTTTCGACAGACATTCATGTTCATAGCTCTTTCTTTTTTTAAAACCTTTTTTTCCTTCAATATTGATTTGATCATTGGCAAATCAAGAAACCGAAGGTTTACCTATATATATATATATATATATATATATATATATATATATATATATATATATATATATAACATTCATTTTGTCTCTATAATAGTGTAAATAGCATTTTTGTTTTTTAACTATACAAGAGAAAATTCTACAAAAATATCTTTGGCAGTGTTTTTTTTTTCGTTTTTGTTTTTTAAATAATATTCCTGTGACAGGTTTCGGCTGTGTTTTCACAGGCACATTAATTAAAGCTTTCATTTTCAGCATAACATTTTTTTTTCAACTAACTCAAGTGCATTTTTCTTCTCTTTTTTCCCTCTTGGCTGACAAACAAAAAGCACCTGACCAATGCTGTTGATAGGGATAATCTAAACAAGTTATTGAAATGTTTCTCATCCTGCTCTTCTGCATGGGAAATGTAAACATTTGCTTTAATTTTAGTACAAAGTTAACTCCCTTGGCATTAAACGTGTTATTGGCTTCATGGTAGAAACTTTGTGCTTAAAATTATGACTTAAGAGAATAGATAAGGAGGAAAATAGTAGCATAAAAGTAAAAATATAATATATATATATATATATATATAAAGCATTAAATTGCGATTACATTCTTTGGTGTTGAGAGTTTCTCACTTATCAGCTGGGAGGGATGGTCCCAGTAAATGGTTATCTGTGCTGAAATTGGAATTTAGTGGGTAGAGATTAAATTCCACCTGAGACTGTTTACTTTCACACTAATGTCCTTGGGAAGGGCATGATTCCATCTCTTTTCTCTTGAGCAATGTGGGAAATTGTAGTGCAGAATGAGCTCTTTAGCTTTGGTTGGGCAACTAGTCTAGATGAGGGACAACTATTGATTAAGAAACATCTTGAATTATATACATTATAATAATCATAATTATATATTATATAATTTTATGAAAGGTCCTCAGTCTGGTTCAATTTTATATATATATTTGTATATATATATAAAGACAAATGTGCTTGATAATGACCCTCATAGAATAAAATGTATCAGCTAAGAATAGTTTTTCTTCTTGTCTTTTTATTCATTCTGTTCCTTCACAGATAGACTCTATCTGAAAATAATTTGCATATATATTGATGCATGTTTCATTATATAATATAGACAAGTTTTGCCTATTTATTTTAAGTAAATTTCTTTCATATTGTCTGATAAACTTAATAACATTTTCATTGAAAGATGAAAGGAAAACACAATATTGATACATGTTTTTTAATCCTATCTAAGCTTTCGGCTTACATAAGCCATTATCAAAGATGACAATTACATTTCAATATATTAAACAATACACGACAAAACAATAATGATAGCCTGTTTTTGTTGCATGAAAGATTTCCAAGCAATGACAAACTTGTGTATATGAGACGGGGAAGCGAAAATCGCACCACAGCTCGTGACATCACACATGACCACGCGAGAGTGAAAAACGAGAAGTATTAAGTATGGGAAGCCGTTGGAATAAACTTATAGCTACTGTTATCAATTATAGGCATTTAAGAATATTTGTGGAGATTTGATAGTTTATTTTGTTCAGATTAGGTTTCAACTGTTTTATGTATATAGCTTCAAGAATGTTTAGTTTTTGTTTATTGTTTTCATATTTAAGTATAGTTGTGTTTTCAATGAGGTTTTTCCGGAATTGTGTATGCAGCCATAATGAGAGTGCTCGAAAGAAAGATTTATTCTCCCTTTTATGTTTCTCCCATTATGGACATTATTATATTTAGAATATAATAACACTGTAGTTCACAGACAGGATGGAATGTAATGGAATGGCTGAAAGGAAAAAGAATGGCGAACATGCTTTTTCTCGGAGAGACTTTTATAATACTAAGATACTCAAAATCACATATATATATAAATATACACGTGTCAATGCAGAGAATAATATATCACATATATCTACACAGCAAAGCAAAGTATAAGGAGGAACAAAAAAGAAAGGTCTTACATATAATTTGGAGATACTCCTGACCTGGAGAAGCCATTATTAAATTTTAAATTTTAGGCCAGATTCATCTATGCTTATAAGATGCTGTGGGAGATTTAACCTCAGCTTGGGCCCTTTGACTCAGGCTAGAAGCGAGCAAGCTTCTCATTTGGTTGCTGTCCATGAACTGAAAAACAACTGCTGCTTTGGTCACTGTATAGAGTGATGTCATGAAGTGACTGTCATGTGACCCACATGACGTATGTCACCCAAAGGGAGATAAGCCCCTTCTGTATTCTTACATATCTAAACCAATTTGATTAAAAAGAACCAACAAGGTCGGTCTGTTTAATGTTTTATTATATTTTCTCAATTTTCAGATAAGGTGTTGAGTATTATGTTCAAAGTTGTGGATAAACTTTCAGTTCTTGATAATGACTGGGAAGTTGAAAGTACTTGAACAAAAATAACAAAATATGAACTTCGGACAGTTTATCCACATCTTTGAACATTATACTCAACACCTTATCCAAAAATAAGGAAAATATAACAAAATTAAACAGACTGACCATGTCATTTCTTTATTAACATACATGTTTGTATGATAATACTTGCTGCCAAAATATACTATATATATATATATATATATATATATATATATATATACATATAGAGAGAGATATATATAGATATATATAAGTGCTTAATATAAGGGATAAGAGAATATGCAAATATAAAAGTTGAGATTGGGTCAAGAGAGAGTGGCAACATTCCATTTTATTCCCAAGACTAATAACATCAAGTAGTCACCATCTAATCACTCGCCCATGTGTCGCACACACACTCACACACACACATATATATATATATATATATATATATATATATATATATGCACACACATACAACATGTTAACTGCCAGAGGTCAGTTATGAAATCTGTCTTCAAACACCAACTTTATAATAGTCAACTTAGGCAATAAAAAATTTTATTAGTTGATTTATAGATTCAGCAGAAATCTTAACATTGTTTTCGCACTAAAAGTATCACTGTGGACGAAGTCGTTGCTGGTGCCCGCAGATGAAAATGTACCAAAAACTACCAAGCACAAAATAACTCATAGTCAGTGCCATAATAAAAATTGCCAACCCTGAGTTAAATCATGTTTGTCAGTCGATGTGTTAAATCTATACTTTAATTACATATTTATTTACAGTTTTCTTTTATTACCTTTTAATTTTCTCTTTTTATTAATACTATTACTATTTTTAGTCATTATTATCATCATCATCATCATCCTATACTCACAGATAATATCTTCCTTATTTGCCTATTTTATTATTATTATTAATACTCTTCATGTTATATTTTTTCATACACACTGTTACCACCACACTAATAAGACAAAGGGGAAAAGCATTTTAAGCTCTGAACCTCCTTCAACCCTTATAGTAGGCATTATATAACTGGAATGAGAGACAGACCCATGTGAAGAAAAAAGAAGAGACGATAAGTATCAGGATCAAGTGCCATAGCTAAAGGATTGGTGATTTTCACACTGAGGTCATTAACGTCTGCTGAGTTTTAAATTTAACCCAATTAAAAAAAAATCACTATTCATTATCAAGTAGTGTTATCCCAAAAGTTTTATTGGTCTCCCACATATCAATTTAATAAAAAATATAAATAAAAGATATTTTTGTCATCGTTTTCCACATTTTCTTTTTAATCATTTCACCCGAAGCAAAGTGATAAAGTAATTTAGCCATAAGGTGTTACTGAGTGTGAAAGAATGGCAAAAAATATTAAGTAGAGACAGAGAGAGACAAATAAAAGAATAGGAATTATGGAAACAGAAGATGACAATTGAGATTTTATTTAAATTTTTGAAGATCAAAGTTGGCTGGAAAGCAAGAAGCCAGAAGAGAGTTCTAGAAGAAATGAGAGAAAATATTGCCGTACAAATAAATAGTTACATCTAGCAATATTTCTACTTATATATTTTGTATATGTATATGTATATAACTTTTTATTGGCTATTTAATACTGATGTTTGAAGTCATATTTCATAATTAACTTCAAGCATTTCAAATTATATACACACACTACAATTAGAAAGTTTGGTAATTTTTTTAAATTGGGCCAGAAAGTAGTTGTTTCGTACTTTAAACAAGAGAAAATTATTATACATGGTTTAAAAAAAATGTGACATGACTTATTATTAGAAATTTTATTATGACTAAAAGGAAAAAAGCATTTTATGATCAATTTTTTCTCTTGTCAAAATACTTTAGCCTTGATTACTGCAGTACAAATTTTTGGCATTCGATGCAAAAGTTTCTCAAAGTAGAAGTTTGATAATTGATTCCATTCTTTTTTTCAATAACTCTAAGAGCTCTTTTACATTTTTTTCACTCTTCTGTCAGGTTCTTCCCATGCTAATTCTGGGTGTGGTTTCAAACTTTTGAACTGTAGTGTGTGTGTGTGTGTGTAATATATATATATTTATATATATATACACACACACACACACACAAGGGGGAGGCACGGTTGAGTTGTGGATAGCAGCTCGAATTGAGGAATAGGAGAGCCAAGTTCAAATTTCAATCGAACCCATTACTTTCATTTACATGCTTATACCCTTGGAAAAGGTATGAATCTTCTTCTCCCCCCAGCAGGACAGACTGGGTTCTATAGCCTTGGATGGCAGCTGTTCTAGGAGAACAACAACTCTGAATTCAAAACCAGCAGAGGGTTGTTTAATCAAATCATATGTGCTGGTATATGGCTGTCAGTTCCTAGGAACTGAGCTGCTTGACCCTCATACGTCGAATACAACGGGCACATCCACCACGATACACACACACACACATACATGGGTAATTAAAAATTATCCACACTTTTACCATAACATATCTTTACACAAGAGTACAGATTATTTTTGGCTTTTCATTGCACACACACACACACACACACATACATACATACATACACACATATATATATATATATATATATATATATATATATAAGCCAAAACATGGTAAATAAAATACATAGTAAAATAGTTTGCTTTTGGCAAATCAAAAGCATGATTCAGTACATTCTCATTAATCAATGGATATTAAAACTTAAGGCCAAATTGCAAAATTTTGACTTACCTTTACTGATGCTGTCTTCGAATCAATTTATGACTGTAACCACCCACACAAAAGTGTTAGCACTGATCAATATTTGCTTATTGATGTTACTGGGCAAGCTTTTTGTCAGGTTGAAATTGTTTTTTTGTTTTTTTGTTTTTTTTTACCCTTAACTATAATAAATACTGTTTTTTGGGGGTAATCAATTCCTGCAAGCAAGGTAATAATGCCACTAAGACACAAGAAACTACTGGAAGTGAAAGAGGAAGAAAAAACTTTAGAAGGAACCAAAAACCCAACCCTAAACTGGAAACAAGGGATAAACCTCTTCTCCTGTTCAAAAGACCAGGGAAGAGTGTGAACCAGGCAATAGGCAAACTTAACTGCTTAAATACAAGTAATATATTGTTCACTTTCAGTTTCGAAGTAATTAACTTGTTTCTCTCGTTAATGTCATGCTCAACATTAACAAGTATTTATTTCTTATCAAATCTGGTAACCTCATCTCCAGTGAACTTGTCATAGTTTTTGGTCTCCATGTTAGACATTTTCCATGACTTATCAGCCAGAACAAAAATTTTCACTGAACATGATATTTTCTTCATATCTCTGTTCAATGTTTTCAGGAACTTACATGCCTCTATTCTATTCTCTGATAAATTTACCATATCCAGCATATTTTTTAAAAAATCACCCCTAGCGTGTTGTGCGTGTCTTGAAGTTGTATTTCTTATCAGCAGATGCATTGTTATGGCTGTCATTGTAAAAAATAAAAGACTTTCCACTGCATTCTTGTCAAGAGACATTCTGTTATTGTGACAAGTTTCAGTTTGTAAATACATGACTTCGGTGTATTATATAAGGATATAATTCATATTATTGTTAATAATAATAATATAATATAAGAAATAATTAAAATATATTTCATCCATTGTGTTCATCATAATAACACCACAAAATATTGCTCAGATGCCAATCATGCACGAAGCTTATTATACTAATAAAAAAACAGAAAAAATATTACTATTATTATAATACTATTATTATACTACTATTATTATACTATTATTATAATACTTATAGCATTTAGAATACTATTATTATAATACTAATAGCATTTAATGGATGTGCAGGAGGTGTAACGAATAATGAGTCTGAATAAGAGAACAAAGTTCAAATTCAGGTTGGATTCGTTACATTCACTTATGCTCAAATACCCTTGGGAAAGACATGAATCCATCTTTTTCCCCTCCAGCTATAGATGAATAACAGGACAGAAAGGGACTATATAGCCTTGTTTGGCAACCAGTCTCAGAGAAGGAAAACTCTGAATTCAGACCAGTCTGAAGAGGGTTGGTATCTGTCAGGCTATCTTTCCCAAGGCATGCCACAACTACTACAGCTACAGTATATGTGGTGCCCTTAATGGGTTTATGGGTCTTGTTAATAACAAGCGCAAGCATCCAAACTACTTCTGCTCATTAACTATGGTAACTCACCGATAAACGGCAGTGTTGCTTTAGCAAAAGTGCTCAATGCCCAACTGGTGAAGCTTTTTTCTATGTACTGTGTCCCATCAGAACATGGGCGATCATGACTCTCCACATCTTATCTTCTTAGTCATGTTTGTCTTTTCCCTATTCCTCTCACTTCCCATTCTGCTATCCATTTACGCAATCTTGGTAAATAGTTTCTCTGCTTGCATTCAATATGTCCTCCCTCTTTCCTTGTTATGTATCCTAGAAATTTCAACTGCCTTTTTCTGATTCTTAGTATAAGCATGCTTTTTGTTTCTATTTTCCTTAAAACTTCCTCATTGCTCACGTGTCCTGTCTATGGTATTCTTAGTATCCTTCTGTTGAACTAAATCTCTGTTGCCTCAAGTCTCTTCTTTATCTGTGAGACAATGCAACGAAAACCCAACAAATAAACTATATAGTAAAACTGTTGGCAAAAGTTTCAAACGAATATGCAATCATCAGTTATTAAACTGCATATCCTATAAACATACATCTCAACTGATGCATAAAGAAACCTTTTATGTAAATAATAGCAAGTCAACCAATCATCTATGTACAGGTAAGTAACACAAAAGCTATTTATTCAGATGTCGACATTATAATAATTCAGACTTTTTGTCAAACAAGTTGTTTGTGTTGTTGACTAACCTCCAGGATGCGCAGCTTCACCTGCAGGTATGAAATACATCTTCCAAGCACTGCATCAGAAGCATGTACCCTTCTTAATATACTTCACCTGAAAACTCAATTTATTGTGCATTTATCTCTTGTGTTTTGATGTATTTAATAATAACTTATAATTAACATTATTATAAATTATTTAATAATATTTGAGTTTTCTCAAATCACTTTTTATGATATTCTTAAAACCAATTTTATTTCATGTTCTTGACAATGTTGTCAGTTTGTTTTTTTGGTTCTTCTCTGATCTCTGTCGACATTTACACCCCTTATATTTGGACTATTGTCTGAATATATGTTATCACAATGTTTTGACTATTAAGCCCTCTGACCTTCCTCGGGTATATATTGATCTGGGTAACCTACAAGGATCTCTGAACTGACTCCTTTATTTTGTAGTAGAAGCTTGATCACCTAGTGCGGTCTTCTTTTGTATGGCCTTGTGTCAGACCACCAAACTCCCACATACAAGCGTAGTTGATACTCTTTTAGGATATCAATGGTTGACAAGGCTAGCAATGGTAGAGAAACATGAAACAATGGTAGACAAACATGAATGGTGTATGAAAGGCATAACAATTATAAGTTTATTTAATAACAAACTGACAGGATGAAGGAGGAAAGAATGCGGTGTCGAGTTCCTGGTTTCTGGATAGTAGGTCTGGCGAATCTGTAAAGTGTGCGGTTGAGGTTGAATGTTATTGCGCACCAAATTGTAATGGTTGGCGTCAAATGTTCCTGAAGAGGAAAGAATCCGGAGAATAGAAGATGAATCAATGGAGACTTAGAAATGGATTAACACTGTAGGTTATGAAACTCCAACATGAGTTTGACCAGGATAAAATCACAGAATTTATAAGTTGCAAGAGAAATGTCTGAATATATGTTGCTGTTTTTTGACCATTGTGCCCTCTGACCTTCCTCAGGTGTATATTGATCTGGATAACCTACAAGTATTTCTGAACTGACTCCTTTATTTAATCTACAGGGGTAGACTATTTTCCTTCCATTGCTCATGTCTAGGGATATCTCATCTAATTCATATTTTTATTTAGTACTATTCAGTTATTGTTTGCCCGTTTCCAGTGAGTGGAAGCATATACTGCCTGGCACAAGGATTGAACTGAACCCTTTAATTAATCTATGGGACATAGACTGTTCTTGTTCCACTGCCCATGTCTAGGGATATCGCATCCAATTCATACTTTTATTTAGTACTGTTCAGTTATTGCTTGCCTGTTTCCAGTGAGTCCAAGTACATACTGCCCAACCCAGGGATTAAACTCACAACCACTGTTACCAAATTCCCAAACACTTTTATCCACTAGGTATACACTAGGGTGTCCCGTTGAAGAATGTGGGTGAGGGTGGCAGGAAAGAAAAAACCAGAAGAGAGTTCCACGGGTCAGAAAACAAATTATTAGAATAGAATTTATGATTACATCTAGATATTTTAATAGTAAAATGAGACCTAGTAGCCAGTCTACTAGTATACTTAAATTCATGCAGTCGAAGTACCAAGGAGGAGAGCTTGTTAGTCAAACTACCAGCTAGAATCATCAGAAAAAGAATTTTAATTCCTAAAAAGAAAATCTACATTAACAAAACACTATTGCTTGATTTATACTTGAACTCTATTGTTATAGAAATTAAATTTCAACTCAGTTTTTTTAAGGTTAATGTATCCTACATTGACTCAATAGTAATTTAGTAATGATAGTAATAAATTAATAAATGACCAGACTATTTCAATTTATCCCAGTTGTTACAAAATTAGTACTGAAACAATGTAGGCTACATAAATCAGAAGAAAAACATATACTCGCATACACACATATGTATCTATGTACACTACAATTCAAAAGTTTGAGGTGCCCTTTTTTACATTGGTCCAAAAAGTAGTTGTTTTGTGCTTTAAATAAGAGAAAATTATTATACATGGTTAAATAAAGTGAGACATGTTTTTTTTATTAGAAATTTTATTATGACAAAAAGAAAAAAGCATTTTATGATTAAATTTTGGTCCCATCAAAATATCCTCCTTTAGCCGTGATTACTGCATTTTGTGATACCGACAAACACTCATTTGACACTTTTGTAATGCTCATTGTAGGAGAGACTTTATAATCACAGATACAACTACAGTAACGCTGTTGAACAATATTGATGGCATACGGCTTTGAATATCACTCGCACTAATAGTACTTGCTCAATAGTACTTGCTCGAATAGTAATCCATATAGAGAAATAGTATAGTGAATAGAGTAGAGAATAGCAGTCCATATAGTATAGAGGATAGACTAGAAATGGCGATCAATTAGACATCATGCGACTTCCTACTTATGTGTTTCATCTATGGTCACGTGCTCTACTTAATTCAATAATGGGATCGCCTGTGTTTGCTCACTGGAGATCTATGTTCAGACTCGAGTGTCAGCAGTGACACTTTATTTCTATATGACACTGTAGCACAAAGTTTTGGCATTCATTGCAAAATCTTCTCAATGTATAAGTTTGATAATTGATTCTATTCTTTTTTCAATGACTCTAAGAGCTCTTCTTCATTTTGTTTTCACTCTTCATCCCATGCCAATTCTGGGAGTGGCTTCAAATTTATGAAATGTGTTTGTGTGTGTGAATATATATATATATATATATATATACACACACACACACACACACACACACACACACACACACACACACGTGTTTGTGTGTAATGACTACTTTTATTTTCTCCTTCCTCTTCCTGTTTGCACAGCAGAAACTACTTAAGTCTTCCGTCTGAACATTTAATCCAACTCCCAGACAAGCCAACCTTTAGTTCATTGTATAACCCACAAATCTTTATTTTGTAACTGGTCAGTCAAAAGGAGGTGAATTACAGTATAAAACTCAAATATTTTCTCTCCAGTGGCCTCTTCAGGTTTATATATCAAAATGTTGTGACTCTACTGGAGAAATACTGTAGTTTTGATGTTTTTCAAATTTACTGTCCCTTGGGTTACAAAACTTATATCTGTTAAATTTGTTATCTACTCAAAATTAGCAAAGCCATATTTTGTACCCAGGAGTAATATATAAAGTTCTAATGATATCAAAACTAATATATGAAATATACAAGGTAACCAAAAAAGTTCTGTCCGTTTTTAAAGGAAAAAAAGAAAACATTTCACAGTATGTGTAACTTATATTTAGTCTTCAAAGTAATCGCCATCGGCATCCAGCACCTTCTGCCAATGTGTCTCTAGCTGTTCAATGCCCTTGCGGTAGAACTCGGGAGGTTTTGACGCAAAGAAGTCCGTGAGTGCTTTGCGCAAGTCTGCTTCATTGGTGAAGGATTTACCACGAAGATGATTATCCAGGGAGTGGAAGAGGTGGTAATCGGATGGCGCAAGGTCAGGTGGATAAGGTGGATGGCACAAAGTCTCCCACCCAAGTTGCTGTATGGTATCCCTGATCACTCGTGCAACATGCTGCCTGGTGTTGTCATGGAGGAAAAGCACACCATTGCGATTCACCAGTGCTGGCTCCTTCTGGTGCAATGCTTGTTGCACACGTTTCAATTGCTGCGAGTATAGGTCTCCAGTAACTTTTTGGCCCGTTGGTAGCAGTTCATAATGAACCACTTGACGACCTGGCCACCAATCACAAAGCATAATCTTGCATGGGTGCATAGGTGGTCTTGCAGTGTGAGGGATGGCATCCTGAGGAGACAACCAATGTCTGGAATGCTTGGGAGTTTTGTACAGAACCCACTTTTTATCACTGGTAAGCACTCGATTGAATAAGGATGTGGTATGATGGCGAGAAAGCAGCAATACGCAGGCTGCCACTCGTTGTCCCTTGTGGACCTCCAACAGCATTTGTGGAATTCACTTGCTCAGTTTGTACATCTTACCTAGGCAGTGCAAGTGAAGTCTAACTGTTTCATCGGAAATGTTGAACTGTCTTGTTAGTTCACCATACGTTAGACTACTGTCCTCTTCAATGGCCGCCTTCAGGACTCCGTCATTCAAGACCTGTGGTCGTCCACTGCGAGGCTCATCATGGAGAGACAAATCTCCCGACTTGGATTTTCGAAACCAACGCCTTGCAGTACGTTCATCCATAGCACTATCCCCAAACGTTTGACATATGCAGCGACTTGATGCAGCTGCTGATAAGCCCACTTTGAAGTCGTAAAGCAAACAGCCCCGAACGAGATCTCTAGACACTTCCATCCTTCTCACAGCTGTCCGGCTTATAACTGATGGCCGGGCACAGTGCGCATGTTTTTTATAACATCTGATATTCTTACTTCCGGCTGTCTGAATTTGAAAACGATTGCTACACGCATTTCGTATATATTTCAACTTCATTCAATGACTAATCAAAAAATAGACAGAACATTTTTGGGTACCTTGTATATGGATGGTTGCTATGCTATGCTGAGTATGACTAGCAGATATGCCTGTGACACTCTATTGCTGAAATCTATAATGGATAATGGTTCTGAATTTATAAATCAGAGAACTGAGTTCTAATTCCAGTTGAGTTCATTATATCTGTTTACTTGCAAATACCCTTGGGAAAGGAATGAATCCACCTCTTAACCCCTCCCCAGTTATGGTTTATTTAGTAGGACTTATTTCAGTAAATTATTATTATATCCAAAAATATTTTATAATCTAAAAATTTTTTCTGGCTTTAAATAAGTAGCAAAAAGGTGATAAGCTGTAAAAATCAAATCAATAAAAATTCATCAATTGATTATAGATTTATTGGGGGTACCGATATAGTGTATAGCATTTTAGTACAGAATAAAATATGTGGGTAGCATAATGGCTTGCAGTGTAGAAAATGGAATCAGCAATCTGAGTTCAAATCCCATTTGATTCTACTTTATTCACTTTATGCTAATGCTTCTGAAAAAGGCATGAATCAGTCTTGCTCCTGCTATAGGTCAAATAGCGAGGCTGACTGGGCTGTCTTGTCATAGATGTCGGCCAGATTTGGGGAAGGTATGTTTGGAGACTAAAAAGTGCAGCTGGTTTGATGGAAGCCTTCACCTCTATAATAAAATGTTCTAGTGGCATTATAACCTTGCTTAGGGGTGAAACAATTAAAAAAAAAACGTTCAGGTAAGAAATTCTGAGAAAGTTACTGAATACAACCAACACCTGATGAAGGCCAATGGTCGAAATGTTGTGACTATGACAAGCAAGACAAGGGCATCATCATCAATAAACTGTGGTAGAATGATGATAATTTCTCATCTCAGAAATAGCTGTAAGGTTGTGACTCTCACAACCAAGATGAGGATACTAGTCTGAATAGATCAGTGTATATTAATGATAATTGACCTTTTCAAAAATTCTGACGGAACTTTGTTTTACTTGCTTTATATTAATTAACATGTTCTCATAAATGATGAAGAAAGGATATACACGATATTACAAGTGACTGAATTGTCAAAAAAGATGAAGAGTATACACTGTATTACAAGAGACTGAATTCTCCTGAACTGTTTTCTGTTCAGAGATAACACAAGATGTGCTTATGCGCAAAGATGAGGACAACAGTCTGAATGATGTAAATAGTGTAAATAATAAATTACTTGTTTACAAGATTATAAAGTTATTCTTATTGTCCACTGAGGAAGACAAATTCTTGAAGTTCTTTTGTTTCTGGCATCTAATTAAGTCAGTTTTTGTCATTTATAATTTTTAAGATTGACTGTTAATTTATCTCAGCAAGTGACACTTCTTTCAAAAGTGCTGATTCATATGTAAACATGTCATTTTTGATGGGTAATTTGCAAGTAAGAGAGAGACGATGATACCCAAGTAAATAATATTACAATAGTGTGATTTGGGTTGTGTAAAAATATTGCTACTCTATGGAATTTGTGCAAACATTAGCTAACCAGGTACCTTTCCATTACAAGTCTCAGGAGATATTATTTGAGGCAATTTTGAGAGAAAAAAGCAAGTGCTGTATGTGATAAAAAATGTTTTAAAAATTAACTGTTTTAAGTCAGTGAGTTATGTGCCATGCATGATACATGCTTAGGTGATCATGTATCTTTTGATACATGACTGACGAGGCAGTTTTTTTTTTCCGCAGTAGGT
The DNA here is from genome assembly GCA_964036315.1 of Acanthosepion esculentum. Taxonomy (NCBI): domain Eukaryota; kingdom Metazoa; phylum Mollusca; class Cephalopoda; order Sepiida; family Sepiidae; genus Acanthosepion; species Acanthosepion esculentum. The sequence continues at coordinate 60,923,936 of OZ038504.1, forward strand.
TGCCATTTCTTTCTGCAGTAAACCAGTTCCCATCTAAGGCTATAGAACCCGATCTGTCCTGCTATTTACTCATAGCTGGGAGGAGAAGAAGAGGATTCATACCTTTCACAAGGATATTAGCACGTAAGTGAATGTAATGGATTAGACTGGAATTCGAAATTGGCTCTCCAATTTCTCAATCCGAGCCACTATCCATTACTCCAATGTGTCTCCTGTTTTAAACTGATCTTAAATAAGTCCAAATCTGACCCACAAAAGGTTGCATTGACAAAAAGAAATGAATAAGCCTTTATATCACTCAACTGAGTTATCTTTTCCTGACTTGTTTTGTTTCTGTTTTTTAAACTTTATTGCCATATTCACTATGCTTCAGCCGTTCTACACTACATCATTCTTCAGGTGATAGCCGTTGGAATTTTGAACTGAATTCTTTATTTAGTCCACTGGGGTAGATTGTTTTATTTTCATGTGCTCTGCATCTTCTGGATATCTCAGTTTCAGTTATCTCCCTTTAGTAACTCAACTCTCTAAGCTTTTATTCCCTTTGCTGTGGCCAGGTAACTCACAACTCTTTTGGTCAAGTCACTTTTTGGATCACTTAACCAATGCTTTTATCCACTGGGCCATGAATATAGCAATAAAGATGAGGACAACAGTCCGAACATTGTAAATAGTTGAAATAGTTACAATACCTCATCTCAGAAATATAGACAAATAACTTATCATTATAGTTCACAAATTACATCCTATACTTGTGGCAAAAGAGAAAGCCACTTACCAAGAAAAAGGTGCTTCCTACTTGTTATGGTAATTTACCCACACACGTATGGACTCTCCCAGCTATAAATAGGAGCAGGTACTGCCTTTTGCAGAAGGAAGTTTCCAGCAGTCAGCTCTGACAGTCGGACCGAACATTTTTGCACTAACACTCTCATTTGTATATGCTTGTATTACTTTTTCTGTTAATATATTTGTTTAACTCAATTCACTCTTGTGTCTTTATTTCTGTCCCGAACAAGGACACAACACTACTTGAGGTGACAAAGAACTTTTCAATACTCCTCTTTATATATGTAAACCTATTACACAAAAGTAATTAAGGGTAGCCTTCATCTTGTACTTTGTTTCTCAAACTTGAGTTGTTTATTACTTTCAGATCAAACAAAAATAAATTTTCTACTCACTTAGAGAATCTGTAAAGAAAAAATTAAAAAATTAAATTGTAAACAAATTTGTTGGAATTTAACCTTTCTAATAAACAAGAGAAAAAGTGCCTCAACCAAATTTACACACACACACACACACACACACACACACACATATATATATATATATATATATATATATATATATATATATAATCACTTTTTTCCCCAGAGACATCTTATGGAAGAAGACACTTGTTTGTTTAACCAAGTGAAGAAAATATTTTCCACAATACCATTATTTTTTGCCACTATTGTCCTATTATGTGTAAATGTTGTCTGAGATAAATGTCTTGTAGATTCAATGTCTGTATCCAAATGCATCTGTCCATAAAGCTGAGTTTGTATTTTTTTTTTTATAGAAATGGGTTTCCCATCCTCACCACTTTTCCCTATTTCTGTCACTTAGATAAAAAAAAAAAAAAAAAATTTTTTCCTAATGCTTTTTTCAAACAAGATTCATTCCCTTTTGTGGCTTTGATCCCTTTATTTTAACCAGTTGGTTTGCTGGCAAATCAATCTATCACTTGAATTGGGAAAGAGATGGAAACTGGGGCAAATAATGGAAATTGGAGATAGTAATAAGAATAATTCATCCACTCATTATAATATTTTTCCAGGAGAAAAAAATGTAGTAAATGAAACAAAAAAAAATGAGGAGTTTTGTTTTTTTCATTTCTTTTAATCCCATGTCCCTGCAGGACAGGAGCAATCCTGATTCCCCACAGATCCGGTTTTTTATTATCTATGATTCGCCATGCGTCTTTAGAAAAGTTAGTAGAGTGGTTTCCTGTTGCTTTTTCCATCGTACTGAATGCATTGTGTTTCTTCTTTTTGACTGTCTCTCAGCAAAGGCTAGAGAATCCAGTCTACTCTGATATTTAACCCATAGTTGGAAGAAAAAAACAGTTTCATGATTGATACTTTTCTCAAGATCATTTATATATGTAAGTGATGCAAAAGACGAGCCTAGAATTTTTCCTCCTGATTAATCTTTCCTCTTCCCACTCATTATTACTGTTTCTGTTCCTAATTCTTCCACACCCTTTAGCCCCTTGTGTTTTAGTGGCTTGACTGCCTTGCATGGGGTGATACAGATTTTAAAAAAGACCTACAACGATCAGAAAATTGTGGAGAGCCAAGATCACCAATGTCTTGAAGGGACTTGGCACATAGAAGAGGAGGAGGATAGTATCTCCAAAATTGTGTTAAAATTGAGTAGGATCAGAGGATTTGTGTATCGCAAAGAAAAAAATTAATTACCTGGGGAATTGGGTAACTTTGGTTCACACTATGTATACATAAGGTTCCTCTTCTAAGTTTCAACTCTCTTTCTGATTTTAAGTATAAGTGACCTTATCATTCTCATTTTTTTAAAAACTTCCCCATTGCTTACATCTTCAGTCTATGGTATTCTCAATTTTCATCTGTAGAATAACATCACAGCTCTGTTGTTTCAGTTTTTTTTCTTCATCTGTGAGGAAATCTTCCAGTATTCACTGCCTTGTAAGAGAACTTAGAATATTCTTATAGGTGTTGTGTCACTTCAGTACATCACAATCATAGCTCTCCACATTTTCCTATCTTTTATAACTCTTAGTTATGTTTGTATTTTCACCATCCCTGTCCCTGTTCTGCCATCCATTTACACACGCTCATTAGGTAGTTTACTTACTGTTTCCCCTCTTCAATTTGTCCAGTTAGTGTCACATTCTCCAAGCCCACTTTCCTCATTATGTGACCTAAAAATTTCAATTGTCTCTTTCTGATTTTATAATCTCCTTTTTGTTGCTATTTTTCTTAATACTTCCTCATTGCTCATATGTTCAATCCATGATATTCTCAGCATCCTTCTTTAGAAGCAGATTTCTGTTGCTTTTTCTTCATCTGTGAAAAGATTGTCTAGAACATTCTTCTTCTATTTACCATGTCCTTTTATAATGTTGGAGATTGTGGCTTTCCACCATCTCCTATCCTTTGTAGTTTACAGCAACATTTGTTCCTTTGCTAAGCCCCACCCTCCCACTGTTCCACTATCCATTGAAACAAGCTCATCAGGTAGGTGACCAACTGCTTTCCCCTGCCCCTCCTGCCTTTGATATGCCTTGTGAGGGTCAAATTTTCCAAGACTGCCTTTCTCATTATGTGTTCAATAAATTTAAACTGTTTTTTTATTCTAAATATAAATGTCCTTTTAGTTTCCATTTTCCTTATGACATCTTGTTGCTTACTCAGTCCATCCACAGAATTCTTGAGATCCTTCTGCAGAACCAACTTTCTGTTACCGCCAGTCTTCTCTGTAAGGAAATTATATAATAATGTAGAAATTGTTTAATAATTGTCTAATAATGTAGAAATTGTCTAATAATGTTCATTAAAATATAATTCTTTTGATAAACTCTAGTATTTTAATACTACTCTTTATTAAAAAAAAAAAAGAAATTAAAATGTTGATATTAGTGAAAAGAATTGTGGAAATAATCTTGGTACTTTAGCCAATACAAAAAAAACAAAGAATGACCAAAAACGTATTGATCAAAGCATCAAAGAGTTAGGATATTCATCCAAACAGTTCACTGAATAATAACATTATTTTATATGAAAACTTCAAATGACTTGTCTGCAAATATAGCAAATATCAATATCACCAGTTACATGACAACTTACCAAGACAAAAAAGGAACCTTTCTTTATAGATTTCCTGTATAATTCTGTTGTTCTTCACAGTACCACTTTGATGCTGTCCTCAACCCTCCTCCCTCCGAACCAAGTTACTGCTTATCAGTGAATAACAAGATGTGCTTTGCTTCAAAGTTAAGTATTTGCAAAGGTTAAAGAAAACATTCCTTTTTTTAAACCTACTTACAAATTACAATTATTTAATTTATAATTATAATGTCTTCCAATTATCATTTTCAACATCAAGATGGCAGACATCATCATCATCATATATATATATATATATATATATATATATATATATATATATATATATATATATATATATGTGTGTGTGTGTGTATTTCGGCTTGTAATATAACAAACCAGTACCCAAGGAAAAATGAGGAACAAAAAAGAAAGAACTAAAAACATGAAATTGAGGCGAAAACAATCGTCCAGAGTTCAAGCTCAGAGTCCAAAGAAAAAAAACCTCCAAAATGAGTAAAAGCAACTACGTAAAGTGCTCAATACAAGAAGTAGAGCAAACCTAAGATAAACCTAAGGAGCCAGGCAAACCTACCTAGGTTTCACCTAAATGGTTCGTCAGGGTAATATATATATATATATATATATATATATATATATATATATATATATATACACACACACACACACACACACACACACACACACACCTATATTAATAAATACATTTTTTCCTCACCAGTAGCACAACTTGGAGTTTCATGCACAATGTAATCTTCAGGTGCTGACTATTATATAATTTAAATTTTGTTAAATTATATCACACCTTATCACAATAATGGAGCAGTCCATATTTCATATGGGATTGTTGTTGTTTTGTTTTTTATCTCTTTAATTTTGTATTTAAAATAAATGTAACTAAAAATGATGGGCAGTCCAAATTTTATATGGAAATTGTTATTTTTTTTTGTTTGTTTTTTTTTCTCTCTTTTATTTTTATTTAAAATAAATGTAAGAAAAAAAGAAAATTATGAAGTTTTATATGTAAAACAAACAGAAGAAAAGGAAAAAACCACACACACATCCATACAAATTATTCACTAAGTTAATTAATAAGTTAGAAAGGTAGAACTAAAATATATATATATATATATATATATATATATATATATATATATATATATATATATTACATCTAAACGTTTTTTTAATACAAAATTAAAGAGAGAAAAAAACCCTAAAAAACAAGAAACCCTTATATAATATGGACTGCCCCATCATTGATATAACCTGATATATTTAACAAAATTTAAATTATGTAACAGTCGGTCTCAATTGATTGACTGAAGGCTGCGTTGTGCATGAAACTATGAGTCATGTTACCGGTAAGGAAAAATAAGTATATTTATTAATATATATTTTATAGCTCTGTTATATTGCATTGAGCACTATTTTATTAACACCACCACTCAATGTGCGATATTATATATATATATATATATATATATTATTGTTCTTCAGATTTTTTTTAATAGTTTATAGTACTTGTGATTTTTTTTTTTTTATAGTTGATGGTACTTCAGATTTTTATAGTTTATAATACTTTGGAATGTTTTTATAATCTGTAGTATGTAGGATATATTTTTATAGTTTATAGTACTTGGGATTTTTTCATAGATTCTAGAACGTTAGATATTTTTTCAAAACCTACACCAACCCTCATTTCCTTTTTATTTTGTTCGCTGAAATGTGTATAAATAATGTGTTTTTCAGAAACCTTATAATGTTTTTAAAAAATCTCCTTTGAATATTAAACTCATTCAGGAGAATGAATAAACCTAAATTATGCATTTAAGATACACTAAACAAGAAGGAAAATCAAGATTGTGTATATTTATTAACTTATCATTTAAATGTAGTGTATATATAAACAGACATGAGATCTAAACAGAAAATATCCAGCTGTAGCATATTCACAAAAAATAACCTACTTCAAGCAGTGGCATCTTAGTCCCTTTTTGTGGGCTCATCCAAGAATCAGTGTCATATCTGTGCATTCAGTCAAGGAACAGTGTACTCTTTCTAGGATCAATGTTGTATCTAGGTACTCTGCCTAGAACCAGTGTCGTATCTGTGCACTCTGCCGAGGACCAGTGTCGTATCTGTGCGCTCTGCTGAGGACCAGTGTCGTATCTGTGCGCTCTGCCGAGGACCAGTGTCGTATCTGTGCGCTCTGCCGAGGACCAGTGTCGTATCTGTGCGCTCTGCCAAGGACCAGTGTCGTATCTGTGCGCTCTGCCAAGGATCAGTATGTGTGTCCACTCTACCTAGGATCAGTATCATATGCGTCCACTCTGCCTCAGATGTCATACAGTTTTTCATGTACCAACATTCAACAAAATTGATAATATATGTTATACAGTTTTTGTCTACAATTCTATAATCAAGTCATTGCAGAAGTAATAGCTTGTGAGAGGAGTTTGCTAATCAGTGTTTCATGACAAGGCACACAATTATTAAAATTAAAAATCTAACTTTATATAAAAACATTAATGATTTATTAACAATTATTGCCAAATTCTTGTTTCATTTTTTGCATTTTTGTTTGCTAAAATAAGTAACTACAGGGAAACCAACCAAGAGGCGGAGTGAGCCTTTGCCAGTTATTAAAATTATTATTTATTACTTATTATAATCTGTCATTATTATTACTTTTTGACCAAATATGTAAATTACCTTTGTGCAGTCAGTTACAATAAATGTTAAATATTGTTGAGTATTTCTCATTTTTTAATTAAATTGAGGCAATATCAAATGAGCATGCTAAACATTCATTTAAATAGCGTTGATAAAATTTATCACAAATGATAATATGAGTCCAAAGTAGTGCCTAGATTAATTTGTCTTGCAGATTATCAGTTCTTTTTGTTTTGTCAATGGCTTGATGAAAACTTTACTAGACAGTGAATCAGATGCCACCATTTGATTGAGTGGCCAGTATATTCCTTAGACCACATACCTCCATATTTTTTTTCTTTCGAGGCTTACAAAAGACCTCATTTACTATGAAAAGCCTCGTACTATTCAGAAACTTACGGTTAAAATCACTGCAAAGTTTGAGAAAATTGTTATTGACCTCTGTAAACATGTGTGCCATTCTACCTGTTTGGCTGCAATTGTGCATTGATCATGGGGGAGGGCACTTTGAACATTATAAGTAAAACAGCTTGTACAGTTCCTTCATTTTTTTTTTATTGATTCACTCCAATCAAGGTGATAATGCCACTAAGATGCAAGGGTTTACTGAGAGTGAAAGAGAATGAGAAGGAACTGGAAACCCAATCCTAAACAGGAAACAAGGGATAAAACTCTTATTTAATAGATGGGGAAGAAGTGTGAACCGGGTGATAGGCAAACCTATTTACTCCTATTGATGGTTAGATAAATATGTCTTTCATTGATTTTTACCTTGTGGTACACAGTAATACTAACGGCAAACAAATAATGAACTGACAGAAAAAAAAGAAACTGGGTACTAATTTTGACTTAACCTGTATAGTCACAGCCTAAGATATATTTCCCACCACCCTAGATATGACTCCCATCAGTATATTATTATCTATCACTATTCCCTTCAGCTAATCTCTCTACTGGCAATTAGTCTCACCAGTTAAAATGCTTATCTTAAAAGCCATTACTACTCATTCCTTACTTCACAAATGTTTTCTTGCACAAAACTTAGCTTTGTTCAATTAAAAGCTTTCCTGATATTAATATTCATGGTAAAAAACATGCAAACAAAATTCTAATGTGTGAAAATTAGTTCTGTCCAGTGTTCGTTTGTTTATCTCTAAAAAACAGGAGTGATTTACTGTGTTGACATGTAGAAATTCCATGGTGTATCTTCATAATTTAGAAAGTTTTTAACAAAAATAAAAAGTTAGAATGATTTTATCTTATAAATTTAGAAAGTCAACTTCAAAAACAAATGAAATTATTAACATGCAACCTTTGACTTTATGAGTAATGATGAAAACATTGCCTTTTAATTAGGGACCAACTTTAAATTGCATTAATTTATTAAGTTTAGCTTCATATAGCACAAAAACCTAAAGTGTAGGGCACTTAGTGAAAATCTAAGAGTAATGATCCATAAGATGTTGATCACAAGTCCTGTATCCCATTAGGGTCATAGTGGCTATGTCTAGGGCAAGGGAGTTTGACGGAGCCCATCCTTCTTCAGGTTGGTTTTGAATCCAGAATTGTCATTTTCCTATAACATTTTGTCCTGCCAATGCTAAAGAGCTCAGTCTGTCTTATTTTTATGCCTTGTTCCTTCGGGAAGTAAGCAACCAAGGTTTTCCACAGATTCCTTTTCTTTATTATCTGGGAAAACATAGTGTAGTGGTTTACTTTTGCCTTTTCCATAATTTATAATTGATTTTTTTTTTTCTTGTTACCATTTTTCAATCATGATCACAGACATGAGTCCCTTAATCATTTCAAATGTTGATGGGACACCACATGTACTGTAGCCAGTGGGAGTATCAAGAACAAAATATTCCAAAGAGCCCACCCTTATTTTAACTTGGGTTTGGTTTCATAGTTGTCCTACCTAGGCTAAAGAGCTCAATCTACCCTATTATTTACAGGGGTTTGAATTCAAGGTTTTCCATCTCCTAGACTGGATGCTACTCAAGGTAAGAGAGTCCAGTCTGCCCTGATGGAAGAAGGATTTGAGAATTTTTCATTGGTATAACTACGACGTGAACAAAAGAAACTTGGTCAGAATTTGAACTTGGTATAGCAATTCAGTTTTTTGTGCTGATAACCGTTACACTACCCACCCATCCATAAGACTATTTTGTTAATTCTTACTCCATGGTGAAGTACCCTAATGATATTTATATAAACTGGCAAAAGTCTATTTGTAGATCTTTGTAGCTCTAAGCAATGTTTGCCCTCCCAGTCCCTATTCTGCCATCTATTTACACAACTCATTAAGTAGGTTACTTGTTGTCTTCAGTCTAACTTGTGTGTGTTAAATTCTCCAAGCCCTCTTTGTTCATTATCTGCACCAGAAATTTCCCCCTGAATCTTTCTGTTTCTAAGTATATTTTTATTCCATTTTTACTTTGAACTTGCTCATTGCTCACATGCTCATTGCTCACATGCTCAGTCTATGGTATTCTCAGCATCCTTCTGTAGAACAACATATCTGAGATGAAATTGTCCAGCATTTACTGCCATATAGGAGGACTGCTGTGACATAGCAGTTCAGCATGCTATTCTGTGTTTTGCGATAAAAACTGATATAATATGGCATAAAAGTAGTCTTCTTCTATGTGTTGCATCAGAACGTGGAAGATCATGGTCCTTCACAACTTCCAATCCTTTGCAGCTCTTAGTAATATTATTCAATGGAATTCTCATTGTCTTTCTGTCAAACAACATCTATATAAAATTCAATATTTTCTACATCAGAGAGGAAAATTTCTAGCATTTGCTGCCATATAGGAGGACTGATGTGACAAAACAGTTGAGAATGCATTTTGTTGTTTCTAATTTTCCTTTTTCTTAATGCTTTCAGTTTTTGGAAGTCATTTTTTTACTTTTCTGCAAGTGTGTTTCACTTTAATTATTACAAACTCTATTCTAATACTTGTAATTTAATCTTTAGTACACTATTATTCAGGGGCATGGTGGAGTAATGGATAGCGGCTCAGAGTGAGGAATCGGAGAGCCAAGTTTGAATTCCAGCTGAATCCATTACATATGCTAATACCCTTGCAAAAGATATGAATCCTCTTCTTCTCCCCCTCAGCTATGAGTAAATAGCAGGACAGACTGGGTTCTATAGCCTTGGATGGCAACTGGTCTACCACGGAAAGAAATGTCAACTTACTGCGGGAAAAATCTGCCTCGTCAGTCATGTATGGAAAGATACACGATCGCCTAAGCATGTATCACACATGGCACATAACTGACTGACACTGTTATTCATAAGTATTCTCCTTTTACTGCATTCTTTTTCAAGGTCTCTCAACTGTAGCAGTCCACTTGCTGATTTCAGTTAAAGGTATTTTCTGTTGCCATAGCAGGACATGACAACACAACTGAAAAATTCAAACACACTATCATTTGGTGTTCAGAGTTGTCTGAAGGACAAATCTTTTGCTCTACAAACAATGCCACCTACAATATGCTTAAGGTTAATGAGCTCAGTATAGTTTGGTCCAAGACCACAAGTATTTGTCAACTAATTCACTAACCACTAGCCAATCTAGTGGCACTACTGTTCAATAGTAATTGCTAAATTAGTATATGAAATGTGTATGTAAATGTAACAACTTTTATGGGACAGAAATTATATAATCATATAATATCTCTGTCTCATAATCATTGTTACCATTAGTATGTGAAATGTGTATGTAAATGTAACAACTTTTATGGGACAGAAATTATATAATCATATAATATCTCTGTCTCATAATCATTGTTACCATTAGTATGTGAAATGTGTATGTAAATGTAACAACTTTTATGGGACAGAAATTATATAATATCTCTGTCTCATAATCATTGTTACCATTAGTATGTGAAATGTGTATACAAATGGAACAATTGTTATGGGACAGAAGTAGAATATTTTCTTGAATTTTTCCATTTTTTAGCAGATTATGTTATCCTAAAGTTTAATTATACAAAGTATTAAAGTGAAATAAAATATTGTACTTTGTACCCCCTCTCTCTTTGTACTTTGTATCTCCTCCCTCTCTGTACTTTGTGTCCCCTCTCTGTTCTTTTGTACCCCATCTCTCTGGTTTTTTGTACCCTCTCCATGATTGTGTCTTGTACATCTCTCTCTCTCTGTTCCTTGTACCTCTAACTCTGTCTTCTCCTTCTCTCATCATTCTGCTTTGTACTTCCCCCTTCTTCATGTGCTATAACTCTTTACCTTTCTCTAGTTTGTATTTCACTCCCTCTCCATGTAGTTTGTATTCCTTCCATATCTTTATCTCTCACGTTGTTTTGCACCCTCTCTTTGTCCTTTGTCTTTCCTCCTCTCTCTAAGTACCTTTCATTATGTAACTCTCACCATCACATAGTATTTTATCTTCTCCTTCCCAGTCTTGGAACTTTTCTTTCATTTCAGACTTTCTTGCTGATCTTTGATTTCCCTTCCATCCGCCCCCATGATTTTTACTAAATAATCATAAATGTAGACAATTTTAAGTTGGAAATTTTAGACTTACCAAATTTCATTTCATTTCCTGTTTTTCTCTGTCACATGTTTTTTCACTTTTTTCTAATATTCTCACACTTACTCTTTTTTTCACCCCCTCTCTGATTCTATTTATTTTCTCTACGCCTTCTTTATTACTGCATATTACTTACCTATCAAACTATTCCTTTTTCTGTTCACATCTACCCTTTCAACCACCTCCCCCCCTCTCTCTCTCTCTGTGCTTTATATTCACTTGCTTCCTTTCCCTTCTCACTTTGCCTTCAACTGGTTCATCTCTGTTTACTTTTCCCCCTCCACTCACCTCCTCTCTCTCTCTGTTCACTTCTTCCCCTCCAAACACCTCTCTCTCTCTGTTCACTTCCTCCCCTCCAAACACCTCCTCTCTCTGTTCACTTCTTCCCCTTCAATCACATCCTCTCTCTTCACTTCTTTCCCTCCAGTCAACTTTCTTTCTCTCTTCACTTCTTTCCCTCCACTCACCTCCTCTCTCTCTCTCTGTTCACTTCTTCCCCTCCAAACACCTCCTCTCTCTCTGTTCACTTCCTCCCCTCCAAACACCTCCTCTCTCTGTTCACTTCTTCCCCTTCAATCACATCCTCTCTCTTCACTTCCTCCCCTCCAATCACCTCCTCTCTATGCTCACTTCTTCTTCAATCACCCCTCCTCTGTGTTCAATTATTTCTCTTCATTTAGCCTCTCCTTCTCTTCATATAGCCTCTCCTTCTCTTCATTTCTTCCCCTTCAATAGCCCCCTTTTCTCTCTGTTCACTTCTTTACTGTCTACCACCTCCTTTCTCTACTCACTTACTTTCTCTACTCTGACTGTCCCCTCTTTCTGCTCACTCATTCTACCTCAACTGCCCCCTCACTCACTTCCCCCCTAAACTGCCCCTTTGCTCACTCCTCCCCAACTACCCATTCACTCTCTCCCCCAACTGCTCCCTGTGCTCACTTCCTTTAAACTGTCCCTACACTCACTTCTTTCTCTTCAACCTTTGACTTTCCTTATCATGACAATAAAATATTCATTATTATAGCTAACTTTGCAAAAAATGAAATCATGCATTTTTCATTTATTTTCAAAAATTATTTCTCACACCTCCAAGTTCCTTTTCCCTCCAAGATATTTTGTTAAAAAAATAAATTACCAAATTCCGTTTCAGATTTCAAAGATAATGGATATTCATTACATTGAATAAAACCGTCTTTCAAGAAGTTCTCTGGACCTCCCTCTTTTGTCTCTCTGTTTGTTTCTCAAAAAAAACAAAAAAAGAAATTTTTCTTCAAACTCCATTAAATAAGAAAAATGGTAATGTCAGAAAGTCATGGGCGGTGGCTTACAATAATAATGTACGATATTACCATTCACTAAGGGTAGTGCATTCTTCCGGCTGTACAAACTTATCAGTCTTGCACCCTTGAATGTGCTAAACAGTGTCTTTTACTTGTCTGTCACTCAAAGTTGTGAATATAACAGGGCATTTACAGCAGAAGGAGATGGTGTCAGATGTGGCAGGCCATATGCTTACCATTTGGATGAACTCAGCATCAGTGGCATGCCTATCCACAGTTAATAGGAGGAAACCAGATATGGGCTTTTACTTTTTTCTTTTTAAATATATTCTTTGTCAAAATGACAGAAATTAATAACTATAATATATATATACACATTATATACAGTTGAATTGACTCAATGTAACTGTAAGTTCTATGCTAACAGTTTCTTTTCTCACACTTCTCACTTGTGGAACTTTCTTTTGGCTTCATGGTTTCCATCAATTTTGATCTTCAAAAATTTAAATGCAATGTCAATCGCTATCTGCTGTCGTCCTGATTACTCTTTTATTGTTCCTGCAACTTCATAATGTTTTCTATTTCCTAATTCCTTCACACCCAGTAACCCCTTGTGATTTAGTAGCTTTACTACCTAACTTGGGGTGATATGATTAAAAAAAACTATATATATATATTAATTAGTATAATGAGAAGCCACGTATACTTTCTTGATATGTATATAATATGGAGAAAACAACTGAAAAGTTGCAAATTAAAAGAAAAAAAATTGAATGTTTTTTTTTTAAATACTTTCACAAAAAAACGACTGGTGTGCGACTATAGTTTCGCTGGATGGTGTTCCCAGTTCATCAGGCATGGGGTCTATGTTGCTGGAAGTTACTATTATGTATACACCTCATGCATAAATTTAACGATTATTTATTTACTTGCCTGCGTATGCACACCAGAACACGAATACAGGCCTCCTTATATTTGGCTGTTTCATTTATCCACTCTACAACTATATATATATATATATATATATAAACCTCTCAACAGACTAATAGGAGGAAGGAGTGGTCTGTTAAAGCTGATTGTCTGTAGATTCCACTGAATCGGTACCAGCCACTACTGATTCTATTTCCACCATGGAAAGAACTTGGTAACCAGTGTTGAATGTACCGCTCGTAGCCCGTTTCTTCCAGTTCCTTCTGTTTGTTTTTTTGTTATTTTTTTACATCATGATCGTCGCACACTTTTTTGAATGAAAATCCAGCCTCTAACTACTTAAGAATCTCTAATTTGTCACTGATACTTATGTTAGTATGCTTCCTTTTTACACTTTCCTTCTGCTTTGATGACATGATGAGGGCAGGACAGTTAATATATTAATCAAAATAACAAAAATAAAAGATGTCTCACAGCTACTTTCTCACACACATGCTAATGTATCATACTCTATATACTGTACACCCATCTTTGTTTACAATTGAAAGGCCCGCCACCATCGCCAAGCGGTCACTTTGAGAACTAATATTACTCATTCCACTAAGCTGGCAAATTTTGAAAAACATTGCTGATGATTTGGAAGTTATTTTTCATACAGATTTTTTTTATTTTAAGTGCAGATTTTTTCCATTGCATCCAAAGTCCATAAATGAGAAGTTTGTCTATATATATATATATAAAATAATAAACAAGTAAAATAAATTAATCCAAAAATATAAATAAATAATGTACTCCTGCCAAAATAACCATTAGAATAGACTACCCATGATGCACCACTGACCTGTATATATAGTCGAGAAAAAAAAACAACACATGTGGCCTGATGATTGCATTTAGCATGAAACAGTCTGTTGCCTCTGAGTGTTGACTTCAATGTTCACTTTTATATTTACATATGCTTTATCTCTGATATTGAGCACTTTATCCCATAAATATAGCACACCTTAAAACTATATTTCTTCATCCTTATATATTCCTAGGAGTTAATGGATTTTATTTATAATCCAACATTTTTTTGTTACTTTACCAATGGCTTTGAGTTATCCAAACAAGAGTTATGCATTTTTTAAATAAAATAATTGAATTTGATTATGAAAGTTTTTCTGTAATTGAGTGGTGAAAAGCATGCCAAGCATCCCCTTTAAGTGGGATGCAAATTCAAACCCTACCAGAAGGCATTGATTAATTCATTCATTCATTTTCTATGGTTTATCAACCCTTTGCAGGTTATTTAAAGCCAGAAAATATTTTTAAATTGTAAGAATTGTTTATCCCAAGATAATAATGACTTAGTGATACAAGTCTTACTAATTAACCCATAGCTGGGGGATAAGAGATAGATTCATGACTTCCCCAAGAATATTTGTGCATAAGTGAATATAACGAACCCAACTGGAATTAGAACCCAGCTCTCTGATGATAAACAATTCTGAGCCATTATCCATTTTACGTACAAATCCAAGCCTACTGCGCCTGGTATTCTCAAGCAATCACCTATCTAGGTACTGACCAAGCTGGATGTTGCTTAACTTTGGTGATTGTATTGGAACTGGTGTTTTAACATTATGCGGCTGTAAGCCCACTCAGAAGGCACATTTTCTTTATTAAGACTCTCAAATGCACAAACCGTTAGATGTAAATTAACACTGTTTAAAAAAATGTTTACTCAAACATGTGTATCTAGCAAATATAACATTTAAATAATAAACAAAATGGTGTAAATGCTAGAAAATGCCCAAAATGTGTATGTCAAGATGTATATTGGATCTCGGCTTCAGTGCCTTTTCCCATTATCATAACATAGCTTCCCTGTGCCTTTTTCTATAAGTATTTTCATGGTAATTGTTTTGATGAGCTTTCCTCTTTGTAACCACGATTTTACGAATTTAAACATGGTACTAGATTGGCAGTTAGGTCGCATTATTTTATTGTTGAGATAGCTAAGTGTAACCATAAGTTCTATGCTAACAGTTTCTTCTCTTGCAATTTTTGCCTTTGAAAGTCTCTTTTAGCTTCTTGCTTTCCAGTCAACTTTGATCTTCAAAAATTTAAATGCAATGTCAATCGTTATCTTGTCTTTTTATTTACTTCTTTTATTGTTCTTTCTCCTTAATAATGTTTTCCTTTTTCTCATATTCTTTCACACTCAGTAATTCTTGAATCTTAGTCGCTTTATTACCTTGCTTGTGGTGAAATGATTAAAAATAACGTCTGAGCATTTTTAATCAGCAAATTTAGCTACTGTACAGTTGAAGGTCAGTTGTATTGAGAAGCTAGTGAGGTTTAATTTCACTACCATAATTGGGGGCCCTATTTTATCAACACCTACCTCAGAGTGTGAGGACTATTGTCATATCACAAGTACCATAACTCAGCAAGTTCATCGGCACACCACATGTACTGTAGACATAGCAGCAGGAGTGCGTCTAGGGCAAGATAGCCTAATGAAACCTGGCTCTCTTCAGGTTGGTTTTGAATTTGGTTTTCCTTCTCTTAGATTGATTGTGACCTTGAGTGAAGAGAGTGTAGCTTTCCCTAATATTTAACCCATAGCTGGAGGAAGACAGATGCATACGTTTTTTAAGAATATTAGCATAAAGTGAATGATAGAGAATCAGGAGAGAACTGAACTCGACATGCTGGATTTGCTTTCTGCACTGATAGCCTTTATGCTATCGGTGCCTCTGGAAAGGGCATGCAACAAAGAACATCTAATCTTGACATTAACCTTATTGGAACACTACATGTAATGCCGCCATAATAGTGTGAATGAAATAAAGTTATGGTGTCTAGAGTAAGATAGCCTGACAGAGACAACCCTCTTCAAACTAGTTTTAAATTCAGAATTTTCCTTCTTCTAGATTGGTTACCACTTCAAAGCAAGTGAGCACAGTTTTCCTTGCTATTTTACCCATAGCAGGAAGAAGATGGATTTATGCCGTTTTCCAAGGGAATTAGTGCAAAGTGAATGAAACAGAATCAAGCAGGAATTGAACCCAACATGCTGAATCCAATTTCCATCCTATAGTCATTACTCTATCCACACATACTAGTCACTAGATGACATATAAATTTCAGTTAGTCATAAATCTGCATTTAATTGTATATCCTGTAGAAAATATAAATGTTTTAACTGGAACATATTTAAGTAATTGTTACAGCAAAAACTGTATATACGCAGTAAACATTGTTTCTTTTTGGGGGTTTTTAACTTTTTTGGCTAAGATCCTTTCTCTTTTCTTTGTATGTGAATGTTTACAGTTAAGAAAGACCATCTTCATATGTTTCTTTGGCTGCCTATGCTAGAATTTCAAGAAAAAACATAAGCAATATGCTAGGAAATTTGAGTTGGCACTGTAACCTATATTGTAGTTTGTTTTTCTTAATTTGATATTTTGTTGTTCAAGCCTTTTTTTTTTTTCTTTTTTAAGACATTTATACAAAGAATGTGCACAAGTAAGCAAAATTTTTATTTATATTCCGAGATTCTAGCACTTGGCTAGAATGACCACTTCAAAAATGAGTTAAAGAAATAGAAATAAAAAAAGATATATTGGCAAAATATGTGTTTAAAGTTGGCATTCCAACTAAGAAGTGTTGATTTTCTAAGATTTTTCTTGAATGTATACAGATTTTTTTAAAGTTTTTAAAGGGGAAATTTACCAAAATGTTTGTATTTTTATATGTAATGTCTCCATAATAATTATCTTTATTTAAAAAAAAAAAAAAAACGTCATATAAATTATATATAAAAAATAGACTAGATACAAGTTACCAGCTGTCTATGACATCTAAATAAATATTAACCTCCTAGATATATCAGCTTTGTTATGTAAAACCAGGGAGATCACTTTTTCACCCACATTGGGGGATAAACGGGTAGAGGATCATCAAATATAGACACCAATTGCCCTTCCCTTTGGATACCTAATTGTATAGTTGAGTGCTAATAAAATAAGCACATCCCATCTTCCTTCTCGCTTGTAACCATCCACTATAATAAAATAAATGTTTTCAGTGCTAAAGCTTAATTAGTGAAAGCTTCATAAGCTTCTACTTAGAGTTGTTGCTATGTTACAAGTTGCAACTTCTGTATTCTCTTCCCTTCGTTTAAATTATCATAAGTTTATTTAATACAGTCATCCCAACAACTTTTTGTACATCACTTTCCTTTTATTTTTTCATTCAAGATAATTGCAATGCTTATATATATATATATATATATATATATATATATATATATATATATATATATATACATATACATATATATATATATATATATATATATATAGAGAGAGAGAGAGAGAGATATAGATATATAGATATGGTTGTATTTTAACATATTTACTTCATTATTATAGGAAAACAATATACAAAATTATTATATATACTAAGAATAATTTTCAGGTTAAATTGATAGTTTTCATGAGATGCTTTTCATCTTTAAGAACTTCATCACTTTAGCCTGATGAAGTCCTAAATCAACCATGGGCAAACTGTAGCCCACAGTCTGCATGCAGCCCCTGCTTGGTCTTTCTGAATGGCATGCTTAATTTCATAAGGCAATTTAATTTCTTTCATATTTGTTTTGTTCTCACTTGTTCACTCACACACTCTCTCATACATAACCACGTACATAAACAATGATTTAAGTACAATGTTTCCTGAATTTTGTAAACTTTCAGGGAAACTAACGTTGTCAGCATTTTAAACCATTGGTGATTTTTGCTATGGAAGAGCATACGTAAAAACATCTTTTGCTTCTGAAACATGAAATATTCATGAGAATTTTTTTCTCTAAAGAAGAAATGTTTTAATTTTCAAATGAATAAATGATTTTTTTGGTTGTCTTTACTTTTGATATAAAACAGTTAAAATTATGTGAAAACAATATACAAATTTTTATATATGCTAAGAATAATTTTCATGTTAAACTGATAAATAGTTTTCATGTGATACTTTTCATCCTTTAGAACTTTTCATCACTTTCATCTGATGAAGTCCTAAATCAATCATGGGCAAACTGTAGCCCACAGGCTGCATGCAGCCTCCATTTGGTCTTTCTGAATGGCATGCTTAATTTCATAAGTACATAATGTTTCTTTCTCACTTGTTCACTCACACATTCTCTCATACATAACCACATTAAGTACAATGTTTCCTGAATTTTGTAAACTTTCAGTGAAAGTAACATTTTCATCATTTTAAACTATTGCTGATTTTCATAAAGGAAGATCATATGTGTAAATATCTTTGGCTTCAGAAAGAGGAAGTATTCATAATAATTTTTTCTTTGGAGAAGAAATACACTTTTTTAATTTTCAAATGAATAAATTATAAATAAATAACATACAGTGACATATGTTAATCATGCTATCGTCAATGATAATATTATACCAAAACTTCTATTTTTTAATTTAAAAAAGAAATCAACTTTGCTCCTATTTCTAAGGTATATGCTTATACACATGGTCTTCTGTAGTGAAAATAGCTAAGGTGCCTACTCTGAAAAATTACCTTGAAGCTTTTTAGCAGAGTGGCCCACCTTGTGATGAGCCATAGATTATGTGGCCCGCTGCTCAAAAAAGGTTGCCTCTCATGCTTGTCCTAAAGGATAAAACCCGTCACACGAAAACCTTTTCCACTTTGTAATAGTTTTCTCTAAAACTTGGTTATTATGAAAATGTTTAATTTTTTCCTTTTTTTTTTTCATTTCAGGTAAGAATCTGTTTCCTATATTCAACAGTTCCAGGAATATTTTGATGCTGACGATGATCATAGGGAGAATATTTCAACTATCAGGCAATTTTAAAACTTTAAAAAATGAAGGTAACTCTAATAAACATGATTGTAAGTATTAACAAAACAAGATTTCTTGGTGGGTTTCTTAATATTTCGATGTCTATTTACATCATCCTTACAACATTGTGTTTGAAAGTTACCTTCATTTTTCCTTTTTTTGTACAGATTATAATTTTCATGGGGTCAGTCATTTCTTTTATTTGAAAAATGTCATACTGATTATAATCTTGAAAGACATTCCAGGCTAACACTCAAGTAAAATAATAACTAGCAGTACCCATGAAAATTCAATGGTTTTTCTATTTGAATCTTCTGATGAATCATAATTCTTAAGTTAATAAGTGAATAAGCAAGTTCCATGACTATAAAATACTTGTAGCAATTCACCTGCTGCATCATTAAATATTTGAGCTTAACAACTTTAGCAAAATACTGCAATAACAACCATGCAGTATGAATGCAGGTCATTATATAAAGAAGTAAGAGGGTACAAATGAAAAGATTAAAATTGACAAGGTTTTCCATTTCACTGAAGCAGACATTAAACACATAATTTCACCTCCCCTATCTTCACTTTCTTTATTATGTATGCTTTTTTTCTCACTAAAACCAAGGCTTACAGTCACATCATGTTGAAACACTGGTTCCTGTACAATGACAGGAGTTAAGCAACATCAAGTCTGGTCAGTACCTAGATGGGTGACAACTTGGAAATACCAGATGTTGTAAGCTTAGATATCTGGGTGGTGTAATGGCTAATGGCTTGGAATTGTTAATCGAAGAGCTGAGTTCCAATTCCAGTTGGGTTCATTAGATTCACTTACACATAAATACCCTTGGGAAAGGTATGAATCTATCTCTTCTCCCCCTCTTATTTAGTGAGACTTGTATTACTAAAACCATTATTATCTCCCTGAAAAATAAATAAAATTGTATACCAAATATTCCGATTTCAGCATTAAATAACCCATAGAGGTCACTAAACAAAAACAACCAGCCAACCAACCATAAAATCAAACAGCATCTCTGATATATCTTTTTCTTCTATTTTTCCTTGCAATTGTAGAGGAGTTATAACTCTGAGTAAATAATTATAAAGTCCCTAACATTTATATGTACAAAAATACTTGTAAAAATAAGAAACAGCAAGACATGGAAACAACAAAATAAGTATTATTTATTATCTGGTTATGTGGTGTTGGAAAAACAATAGACAGTAATACTGTGTAAAATTGTGAGTTTAGGGTCAACTATAGATCAAATATGGATTGGAATCTAACCGAATGATAAGTTAAAGAAATAGTAAAATGTATAGTCTTTCTTGTATGTTTTTTTAAAGATGTGTGTAATGAGTGTCCAGATAACTTAGCTGGAAAATACAAGAAATGTTTGTTTTTATTTTTACTAAAATTTTTGTTGATTGCTAAACAATAAATGTTAATATTATGGTCAGGAAAAGGAGCTGAAAATTTTATTGATGCACGTGCTAAAGGCCTGTCTGTGCAGAATCAGTCAAGACAAAATGGTCCACATCCTGGGAAAGTTGATAAACTACATCCAACAACAACAAGGCCTCTGATCAGGAGGTTTTGAGGAGTGTGCAACTACCTCTTAATTGCTGGTGTTCCCAAGTCCACCCTGACCTGGGGTGGTAGCACCTGTTAGGATCCCAACTATAGGCAAATAATTAACTGCCAAACTGGGCTCAAAACACTATGAAAATGTAAAAATAGGTTTTAATACCAGCAATACATTTTTAGAGGAAAAATTATTACTAGCAAAACATTTTGAAGGGAAAAGTATTACCAGCAATAGATTTTTGAAAAAAAGATTACCAGCAATAAAAATCTTGCATTAAATAACCCATTGAGGCTGATATGCCATAAAACAAACCAAACCAAACCAAATCAAAATGGTTCATTATTTATCTAAGCTAATGGCAGGATTGTAGCACTTATATTAACAGAGGAACAAACAGAATTATAAGATGTTAATAATAAATGTCACAACCATCATGTCACCCCACTTCATTACTTAAGTCCCTATTTCTGCATTGGAGTCTCATCTATCTTCATTTTCTTTTAATCATTTCACCCCCATGCAAGGCAGTAAAGCCACTAAGACACAAGAGTTACTGAGTGTGAAAGAATAAGAAAGGAGCTAGAACAATAAAAGAAGAGTAGTAGATAACAGTTGACATTGCACTTAGTTTTGAAGATCAAAATTGTCTGAAATGCATGGAGCCAGAACAGAATTTCCACGAGTGAGAAGTGTGAGAAAAGAAGATATAAGCATGGAACTTATGATTACATCTAGCCAATTCAACTGTAAATTAATGAGACCTCATCCCTATCTAGTACCATGCTTATTCATAAAGTCTAGGTACCATCATGAACAGATCATCCAAACAATTACCATAAAAATATTTATAGAAAAGGCACAG
>OZ038504.1:60950566-60968066 GCA_964036315.1 Acanthosepion esculentum
TATGTATGTATGTATATATACGCATATACATATGTATGTATGTATATATACGCATATACATATGTATGTATGTATATATACGCATATACATATGTATGTATGTATATATACGCATATACATATGTATGTATGTATATATACGCATATATATATGTATGTATGTATATATACGCATATATGTATGTATGTATATATATGCATATATATATATATATATGTATGTATATATACGCATATATATATATGTATGTATATATACGCATGTATATATGTATATATATATATGTATGTATATATACGCATATATATATATGTATGTATATATACGCATATATATATATGTATGTATATATACGCATATATATATATGTATGTATATATACGCATATATATATATGTATGTATATATACGCATATATATATATGTATGTATATATACGCATGTATATATGTATATATATATATGTATGTATATATACGCATATTATATATATATATTTTTATGCATATATATGTATATATACGCATATATATATATATGTATATATTTATGCATATATATGTATATATATGCATATATATATGTATGTATATGCATATATATATGTATGTATGTATATGCATACATATATATATATATGTATGTATGTATGTGTATATATGCATATATATATGTATGTATGTGTATATATGCATATATATATGTATGTATGTGTATATATGCATATATATATGTATGTATGTGTATATATGCATATATATATGTATGTATGTGTATATATGCATATATATATGTATGTATGTGTATATATGCATATATATATGTATGTATGTGTATATATGCATATATATATGTATGTATGTGTATATATGCATATATATATGTATGTATGTGTATATATGCATATATATATATATATGTATGTATGTGTATATATGCATATATATATATATATGTATGTATGTGTATATATGCATATATATATATATATGTATGTATGTGTATATATGCATATATATATATATATGTATGTATGTGTATATATGCATATATATATATATATGTATGTATGTGTATATATGCATATATATATGTATGTATGTGTATATATGCATATATATATATATATATATGTATGTATGTGTATATATGCATATATATATATATATATGTATGTATGTGTATATATGCATATATATATATATATGTATGTATGTGTATATATGCATATATATATATATATGTATGTATGTGTATATATGCATATATATATATATGTATGTATGTGTATATATGCATATATATATATATATGTATGTATGTGTATATATGCATATATATATATATATGTATGTATGTGTATATATGCATCTATATATATATGTATGTATGTGTATATATGCATATATATATATATGTATGTATGTGTATATATGCATATATATATATGTATGTATGTGTATATATGCATATATATGTATGTATGTGTATATATGCATATATATATGTGTATGTATGTGTATATATGCATATATATATATGTATGTATGTGTATATATGCATATATATATATATATGTATGTATGTGTATATATGCATATATATATATATGTATGTATGTGTATATATGCATATATATATATATGTATGTATGTGTATATATGCATATATATGTATGTATGTGTATATATGCATATATATATGTGTATGTATGTGTATATATGCATATATATATATGTATGTATGTGTATATATGCATATATATATATGTATGTATGTGTATATATGCATATATATATATATATGTATGTATGTGTATATATGCATATATATATATATATGTATGTATGTGTATATATGCATATATATATATATATATGTATGTATGTGTATATATGCATATATATATATATATGTATGTATGTGTATATATGCATATATATATATATATGTATGTATGTGTATATATGCATATATATATATATATATATATGTA
Organism: Acanthosepion esculentum; assembly: GCA_964036315.1. Lineage (NCBI taxonomy): Eukaryota > Metazoa > Mollusca > Cephalopoda > Sepiida > Sepiidae > Acanthosepion > Acanthosepion esculentum. The sequence goes on from OZ038504.1 coordinate 60,952,564, forward strand.
TGTATGTGTATATATGCATATATATATATATGTATGTATGTATGTATGTATATATATGCATATATATATGTATGTATGTATATATATGCATATATATATGTATGTATATATGTATTTAAAGACATTTTTATGTTTAACTTTTTTTTTATAGATACAATTATTTCAGTAAATGCTCTGTTTATAATCAAGAGTATTAAATAACATTTGCCGGCCTGAATGACCGATAAATTTTTCTATGAAAATATCTCAGACATTCAGCCCGGTAAATGTTATTTAATACTGTTTATTATAAACAGAGCAACATTTTACCCATTGCACCCTGTATTCACTGCCATATTGGAGGAGTGGTATCACGTAGCAGTTCAGTAATCTTTTCTTTCTTTTTTTTTTTCTGTCATAATACTTTGCTTAACTTTTGGAAGGCATCTTTCATGTTGGGCTGCTCTCTTTTTGACAGAGATCTTTTTTTTTTTAATCAATTCATCCTAATAAGGCAATAAGGCCACTGAGATGCAAGGGGATAAAAAGACTTTAGAAAGAACTGGAAACACAATCCTAAACCGGGAACAAGGGATAAACCTGTTCAAAAATGCAGGGAGGAGTGTGAACTGGACAATTTAATAATTAAAGCTTTTGACAAAATATGACAAAGGAGGTAACAGAGAAATCTGCAATAATAAAGAAAAATGGAGCAATAAAACACTTTCCAGATAATTTTAAAAAATCAATCGAAGACAAAAAATGATTTTCCTGGATATGCAAAGGATACTGAAAACAAATAATTCATCGCTGTAGTTCATGTCAAATGCAATTATAGAAAAGCAAAAATCAATAAAACATGAGGAAAGAAAAGATGCACCTGTATGTCATCATCTTTGTTGTTATCTCAACATTTCAGCTGTCCTACCCTCCAGACTTCATCATTTCTAGCGATATCCCATTTTGTGCTTTTTAAAAACTTGTTGCTCATCAGTTCTCTTTTCTTTGTTTCTAATGGAATAACAGCTCAACAATGGATTCCAGTCAAATCCATTATATTCACTTATGTGCTAACACCCTTGGGGAAGGTAGTAATCCTCCTCTTCTCCCCCTCCCCAGCTGTGCATAAATAGCAGGACAAACTGGGTTCTATAGCCTTGGATGGCAACTGACCTACTGTGAGAAAAAAAACCTGCCTCGTCAGTCATGTGTCGAAAGATAAATGATCACCTAAGCATGTATCACTCATGGTACATAACTGACTGATCTCCTTAATGTATTTAAAAAAAAAAAAAAATGTATATATTGTGACCCATACAGATGTTACCCTGCCCAAAAGTATATTTATATTCACCGGGTTCTCTGAGACCCTTTCATAAAATATTGTTTTATACTCATTATTGTATCTGCTTGTCATTGCCTACTGTTCAGGTGTTATTGTGATTCCTTGGAAGAATTGTTTGTCCTTACCAGAAGGTTCATGCCACCCTCGCCAGTTGTTAATTTGGTATTGTATTGAATGATTCCATATTTAGCATTCATCATTGTTCTTCTTATCTTCAAGGCATAGTGGTCATGTGCATACAAAATAAAGGAGATTGTTTAACTATATGTTCCTCTGCAAATGTGACAGATTATTTGAACAGATATTGCAGACACAAGTGAAGAATGATGGCTGGAAAACTTCATCCATAATTCTGGGAATTATGACACATGATAACATTGAATAGCAAATGCAATAGTTTTCAGTTTGTCCATTTCGGTTTTCATTTTATATATATTGTTATATTTTATATCCCATTCTTACTTGAATCTGAGTGTATTTTCTTGTATAGCAAAGCACTTGGAAGAGGAGGTCATACCTCTACACCAGGGCAGGAAAGATTTATACAGGTCTTAAAGAAGACCTTTCCTCCTCCATTAGATGAAGTTAATTTTGCCAGATCCCATTCTGAAATTTATAACTTCATAATATGGAACAAAGCTAATACACTCAAACCCTCAGTCACGATGACTTGTGACTTTGTGCTAGCACAACCATCCACACTTCTCAAATCGTTCCATTTCCCAAATTTTACTCACAAGGGTTTGGTCATCCTGTATACACATACACAAGATGTGCTGAAAAGTTGTAGGTCTGATCCAATTTCCAGAAACTGACCCGAGCATGAGAATTTTTTTAATCCTTTATTTGTTGAAAAGAGTAACTTTTCTTTCAGTATCTGTGTGTGTGTGTGTGTGTGCGTGCATACATATATATATAATTATTATTATTATAAAGAAAACAAACTCTTAAAAGACTATGGTGATATTCATTTCATTAAAATCGAGAAACCTCAACTCTTCAAACCGATTCATTACACACAGATATTTGTGTGTAAGGAGTGGGTCTGAAGAGTTGTGATCTCTTGATCTTAACAAAATAAATATCACCATGGTCTTTTAAGAGTTCATTTTTGTTATAATAATAATTATTATTGCTCTGTTTTTAACATTGAGCTCTCCTTGGATTTATATCCTTTTGGAATTATCCTACAGATTACCAAATATTATCATTATATATATATATATAGATATACACAGATGATTTTACTTAAAAAGTTTGTTTATCTACTCAGCCATTTGCTGCAAAACAATATTTTTTGTAGAAACATTTAGCATTTCTGCCATATGCCTGTAAGTCAACAACATCAAGATAGAGAAATTTGTACATCTCTATGAAGTGGACTCTTCTAATGACGTATCAATACATTTACACATTCAAAAAGAGATAGATAGATATGAACAGAGGGAGATAGATAGATAGATAGATAGATAGATAGATATGAACAGAGGGAGATAGATAGATAGATAGATAGATAGATAGATATGAACAGAGGGAGATAGATAGATAGATAGATAGATAGATAGATATGAACAGAGATAGATAGATAGATATGAACAGAGATAGATAGATAGATAGATAGATAGATATGAACAGAGGGAGATAGATAGATAGATAGATATGAACAGAGGGAGATAGATAGATAGATAGATATGAACAGAGGGAGATAGATAGATAGATAGATATGAACAGAGGGAGATAGATAGATAGATATGAACAGAGGGAGATAGATAGATAGATATGAACAGAGGGAGATAGATAGATAGATATGAACAGAGGGAGATAGATAGATAGATAGATAGATATGAACAGAGGGAGATAGATAGATAGATAGATAGATATGAACAGAGGGAGATAGATAGATAGATAGATATGAACAGAGGGAGATAGATAGATAGATAGATATGAACAGAGGGAGATAGATAGATAGATAGATATGAACAGAGGGAGATAGATAGATAGATAGATATGAACAGAGGGAGATAGATAGATAGATAGATATGAACAGAGGAAGATAGATAGATATGAACAGAGGGAGATAGATAGATAGATATGAACAGAGGGAGATAGATAGATATGAACAGAGGGAGATAGATAGATATGAACAGAGGGAGATAGATAGATATGAACAGAGGGAGATAGATAGATATGAACAGAGGGAGATAGATAGATATGAACAGAGGGAGATAGATAGATATAAACAGAGGGAGATAGATAGATATGAACAGAGGGAGATAGATAGATATGAACAGAGGGAGATAGATAGATATGAACAGAGGGAGATAGATAGATATAAACAGAGGGAGATAGATATGAACAGAGGGAGATAGATAGATAGATATGAACAGAGGGAGATAGATATGAACAGAGGGAGATAGATAGATATAAACAGAGGGAGATAGATATGAACAGAGGGAGATAGATAGATAGATATGAACAGAGGGAGATAGATAGATAGATATGAACAGAGGGAGATAGATAGATAGATATGAACAGAGTGAGATAGATAGATAGATATGAACAGAGGGAGATAGATAGATATGAACAGAGGGAGATAGATAGATAGATAAGGAATTTTATATGCATGCATTTTTTAAAAATATCATGTTCCTTCAGGAATTTGGCAATTATAGCTCTCCACAGATTCCTTTTCTTTATGCCTATATGTTATACTCTGTTATTTAACCTATAGATGAAGAAGAAGAAAAATATATTCATGTCTCTCCCCAGGGCATTTACATATACATTACTTAATTAAAACAAAAGAACCATCATCAAATTTCTCTTGAAAATTGCAGTTGAAGTTTTTTTTGCTGTTGCATTTACTTTCCATGATTTCTTCTGCTCAAATGTAGCTTCATATTACAATGACAATAAATGATGATGATCATCAGTCCAATGAATGGGTGTGGTCACAGGGCCAGTGCACAGCTAAGCACTTGATCTGTTCCCTCCACACATCTGGGTTCAAAACTGGAGAGGAATTCATTCATACCCAACATGGCTTAGGAAAGTAGACCTTGTGAGATTCATTATTCTCCAGGTCAACATACAGCTCATGCCGTACTGGGTAAGATGATAAATTACATCCAACAGCAAGGCCTCTGATCAGGAGGTTATGACCTGGTGTGGTAGCACCTGTTAAAACACTATGAAAATGTAAATAGGTTTTAATACCAGAAATACTTTTTTGAAAACAGAAGATATTACTGGCTATACATTTTTGAAAAAGAAATATTACCTGCTGTACTTTTTTGAAAAAAATATTACCAGAAATAAAAATTGTCGGTATTAAATAACCCATTAAGGTTGATATGCCGTAAAACAAAACAAAACAAACAAAATCACAGTTCATGTGTTCTCTAACTTGTCACCAATATATGGCTGTTGATTGTATTGGGGAATCTCCACCCTGACTATTGACTTCAACCTAGGAACCCCTCCACCCAGAGATGCTGTGTCATCACTGCACTGGCACTATACACAGCTATGGATCCCAGGTTACCCCATTGTGCAAGATGACCATTGACCCTGCAAGAAGGGTTCATCCACCATTTTATAGGTCTTGTTTTTAATCCTGCTTGGTGTCTAGTGACCCTACTCATTTGAAAAGCATGGTGGGGGAACCAGTTTATTCACTGAACATGAAGTAGTAAATAATAATAATAAATTATTTCTCTTAATTAAGCTAAAAATTTCATTTATAATATTCCCTACTGAAATGGATAAGTCTTTTATATGCTATTACAGTACCAAGAAAAAAAAACTGTAAACTGTGTTTGTTGTATTTACAGTGTTGTTCAATAAAAGTGACTCACCTGACTTTTTTTACTTAAAAATTTTTTTGCCTATTGTTTTTGGGTTCAAACTAATTTTTAATCTTACTAATATAAAGACCCCTTCCCGACCACCTAGTAAAAAAGGTTTACTCACCCTAAGGTATTCTATTGATAATTATAATTTTGGATATAAATGAGATTTAGGGAAAAACTCTGCACAAAAAAAGTGACTCACTTATTTCCTGCAACTTGTAATCAGTAGAAACATAACCGAACAGCTTTAAATAAAGAATAATAGATGTGTAATTTATTTATAATAGGTAATATAGTTCGAAATATTTAATAATCTATGAGTCCTCGTTTATTTTGAATAACCTTTTCAACCCCTTTTTGGCATTGACTTGATGAGGTTCTGGCAAATCTCATCTCCAAGCATTGAATTCCATTCGGATATGAAATTTACATTCAAATCCTCTTTGTTGCTCAACTGCTTTCTCGAGAGCCTGTACTTTATAATGCTCCATAAGTTTTCTATGTGGTTGAGGTCAGGAGATTGGGGCAGCCATGTCATAACACTCACCTGCTTCTCATCAAAGTATTCCTTCATCAATTTTGATTTGTGACAGGGAGCATTATCCTTCATAAAAATGAGCTTGGTGGGGTCAATTTGCACCCTTTCAGCAGAAGGGAGCAGACAAGACTCTAAAATTCTCTTCTACTGCTCACTCCTGAGGGTCTTTTCAATAGGTTTTAAGAAACCAGTTCCATGAAAAGAAAAGCATCCCCAGAACATTATACTGAACGGATGCTTGACTGTACTTACTGCTAAATTCAAAGAGCTTTCAAAGCTTCTTCTTCTGATTTTAGATCGCTTATCCTTTGAATTTAGTTCAACTTTCGTTTCATCGGAGAAGGGAACATTTAGTAAACAAAAATCAGGTGAGTCACTTTTATCGAACAGCATTGTATATCCCCACTTGCTCTCCTTATATATATATAATTAATGTGTGCATGTATTAGTATTAAAAAAATAAATAAATCGCATTCTTCTTGTGTGGCCTCATTCCCAGTAGCCGTTACACATGATATATACATACACTAGAATATTTCAAACTTCCAGCTTCCTAAAGAATATCAGGATGCAGACAAAGGAATTCTAACTACCACACGGATACCACATTGGTTCTTGATGATGCCTATGATAGTCGAAAGTAATTAAACAAAAATAACAAAAAAATATGAACTTCAGACAGTTTATCCACAATGTCAATCACAATACTCAACACCTTATCCAAAAACTGGAAAAATATAATAAAAATTAAACAGACTTTTATATATATATATATATATATATATATATATATATGTAAGAGGTTATAGTTGTTCTAACAAGTGAAAAGTGTACATTTTAAAAAGATAAACTGCAAATATTTTTGGTTGAAATGTGTATTTATTATTTTAAAATATATACTATACTCTATTTTCCATAATTCTGCTACACGTTTCTGGTTTCACAACCTTCTTCAAGCAAAGAGTAGATATTTCCACATATAAAAATGAATTTTTTGCATTTATATAAACTCTTATCACCAATCCAAGAAAGACATTTGAATCACTACCAAGCAAAAAATTTTTATAATATGTGGAAATATTTACTCTTTGCTTGAAGAATGTCGCAAAACCAGAAACGTGTGTAGCAGAATTATGGAAAATAGAGTATAATATATATTTTAAAATAAAAAATCCACATTTCAACCAAAAACGTTTGTGGTTTATCTTCTTTTTAATATATATATGGCAGCCAGTCTTGAAAAAGAAATCTGAATTCAAAACCATAGTCAAGACATTGAGAAACCACAAACCATTTTTCCCAAGAAAAAAATCAGAACAGGGATGACTTTCGCTTTTGGCACCATGTAATCCCATTACAACCTCTTACATGCTATATGGAGAGGAGATGGGCGCTTTCAAGTAATTTCCATTGGTCTGGGAAATGATATAAAAGGTATAATGTTTAGCATAATACCCCAACAATCTCATGGGTTGAACTGGATGTGAATGTGTGTGTCGAATTGTATACTGGTAAAAATAGTTACATATCTTTAAAAAGTGATCAGTTTTCTCACCTAGTAATATACCAGAATTTCAAATGATTTTTAGGGTATCAGGCACAGTTTACATGGAAAATTGTTACAACATAATATTCTTACTCCATCCACTTTGCCCTGTGCTGAACTCAGTTAAGATTGTTAAATATTTATATTTATTATTTACTAAACTTAATTTTTGGAAATGTGAAAATTCCCTATTATTGATCTGTAAGACCAACTTGCAAACCTTTACCAGGGCTGAGCAGCCATGTTTGTGACCTGAGAATCTCTGTTTATAGAACTTTTATTTTAATCATTTCATCCCAAGCAAGGCAATAAAGCCACTAAGACAGAAGGGGTTACTTAGTGTTAGAGAATATGAGGAAGATACTATTAAGCGGGAGGATAGTAAGAGAACAAGAATTAAGGAAACAGAAGATAACAATTAACATTGATTTGAATTTTTGGTGACCAGACTTGACTGGAAGGCAAGAAGCTTACAGTGTATTCCACAAGCGGGAAGTGTAATAGAAGAATTTATTAGCATAGAACTTACGGTTACATCTAACCATTTCAACTGTAAAATGATGTAACCTTGCTGCCAATTTTGTACTGCACTTAAATTCATAAAGTTTAGGTACCATAGAGTAATGTGTACTAGAACAATTACCGTGAAAGTATTTATAGAAAAGGCACAGGGTTTAACCATTTATATATGTATCATTTGTTTGTGTATGAAATTATGCATATGTGTGTACTTTAGCTCGGGGGGGGGGGGAGTCATAGCAGCCTTCTTTTTTCTTTTTCTTTTTTAATTATACACAAGCTCACTTACTCAGAAGGAGAATAAAGTATAGATTAAATTTAATCAAAACAAATTCATTTCTAATTACTTTTCTTGTTACATTCAGTTAGAAAAATAGAAACATTTTGTCATTATTTTCTTTCCTTAGATGAAATTTGAAAGAGAAACATATTTTTTACTGAACACACAGAAACATACATACATACATATATATATATATATATATATATATATATATATATATATATATAACACACACACACACACACACTCCCTCTCTTTCGGTTCATTTCTTATCCTCTCTTTTTTTGTTCTCTCTTCCTTTCTTATTCTCTCTTCCTTTCTTATTCTCTCTTCTTTTCTTATTCTCTCTTCTTTTCTTATTCTCTCTTCTTATTCTCATTCTCTCTTCTTATTCTCATTCTCTCTTCTTATACTCATTCTCTTTTCTTTTCTTATTCTCTTTTCTTTCCTTAAGACCAAAGTCAAGAAAACAAATTTGAAACCTGAAAGTCAATATTTTTGTATGTAAATTATTTTTTACCCTTTTTTTTTTCGTTAAATCTTGGATAAAACTAAGTGTATTTTTTCCTTGAAATCACCCCACTTCCAAAACCATTACCAGTCAGTTCTTTCAATCTAGAGGAAGAGTAATGGGTACAGAGAAAATTATGAGAGTATATTTTGGGAATCTTCATCTTTCATAATGTCTTCTTCTTCGTAATATCTACTGAAAAAGAAAGGGCAAAATAGAAAAGAAAGTAGCAGAAAAATAATGAAAGTTTCAACCTAATCTGACACTTAATGTAGTTTTAATCTAGCGGTTTTACAAAAATACAAAATCTAGTCAGATTCAAACAGTTTTATGAAAAGAAATCTAAAAAGATTTCTTTGTATATTTTTATTTATTTTCATCAAGCAGTTTTTCAGGATGACTTTTAAATGGCCTTGTTTACTTCTTCCATATATATATATATATATATATATATATATATATATATATATATATATATATATATATATATATATATGAAAATTTTATTGGTGGTACAAAACTTAATAAACGTCATAAACAGATAAAATTTATTTTTAATATTACCACATATGATAAGCAATTAAAAAAAAAAAAAAAAAAAAGGGCTAGCTAACCAGTTTCAAACCTCACTCAACATTGCTAAATCGAGGTTAATAAATAGGTATACATTATCAATAAAAGGAATTGGGGAATGTATGAAAAAAAATAATAAAATGGATTCATTTTCCATCTTGAGTAGGTCTCACTCTAATTACTACCTAAAAATATTTGAGGCCAAATACATTTTATCTATGAAAACTTCTCTTTGCAAACAGAAGAATTTTGTCCTTGATGTCCAATTATTTCCATTTAATTTTTTATTTTTTTCACACATTCCCCAGTTCCTTTTATTGATAATTTATACCTATTTATAACCTCGATTTCACTCTGTTGATCAAGGTTCAAAACCAGTAAACTAGCCAGTTTTCATTTTTTTCACACATTCCCCAGTTCCTTTTATTGATATTGTATACCTATTTATAACCTCGATTTCGCTCTGTTGAGCAAGGTTCAAAACCAGTTAACTAGCCATTTTTCATTTTTTTCTTTAATTACTCATCATTTTATTTACTTATCACTTTGTTTATGGCATGTATGTATGTATGTATATATATATATATATATATCAATTATGTGGTGCGGGTTCAATTTATATTATGCGAATCATTCATTATCTGCTTTTCGTATGAATGATTCGCATAATATATATATATATATATATATATATAAAAGTGAACATTGAAGTCAACACTCAGAGGTGACAGGCTGTTTCATGCTAGGCGCAATTATCAGGCTATTCACTTTTATATTTACATACGCTCTATCTCTGGTACTGAGCACTTTATCCCATAAATATAGGACACTTTAAAACTATATATTTTTCATATATAAGATGACCTTTAAATACCCAAAATCACCCTCAAAAATTGGGAGTTGTCTTATACTACAATTCTAAAAAGGAAACATTAAATTCTAAGTTATGTTTGTCAGTAAAAAGATTCCCATTATCAAATAAACTGATAATAAAAGTAATAAAACCATTTCTTCCTTATATATTACTGGAATAACTTTATAATAAATTGCCTATTTAAAGATTAATTCCATATCAATGAAATCAACTTGTATCCATGCAAGTTCAGCTGAGAAAATGTAATCTTCAAGTAATGATTGTGTTCAAAGCAATGAAATGTACTATTATCACACATTATCTTATTTTTATTAGCAGTATTTTGTGATTGTGATTTTTGATGGAGTATAAGTAAATGGCCATAAGTACACCAAGCTGTTTGTAACTGTTTAGATATAGAAAAAGAGGAAGAAGAATTGGTATTTGCAAGAGATCATGTGATGAAACATAAACAAAACAATGGTTTCCATTTTAGGGGATATGTGTAGGAAAAACATGATACAGGATCGGTTTTGTTATTTTGTTTATTTTGATTTTCTAAGAATACAGTAAGTAACAACATTTCCAATAACATCATTTATATAATCAATAAGCAGTCATCTTATACTAAAAGTATAGGATAAATTCATGAAAATTTGCTATATTTTTTGACCTCATCTTATCTAAATGTCACCTTATACATGGAAATATACGGTCTGATCAAAAAGTATCAGAACTGGTGCTATAAAAAGAAGGCTACAATACATATCAATTCAGTATTTAATCTCCTTCAAAGTAATCCCCTTCTGAAGCATCATTTTATCCAGCCTCATTTCCATTAATGCAAGCATTCACGGAAATCCTCTTTGGGGATAGGAAGCAGCTGCCTTGTTGCATACTCTCAGATTTCCTCGACATCTTGAAATCTTGTTCTTTTGCAAGCAGGATTTGATTTTTGAAAAGGAAAAAGTTACAAAAACAGACACCTTCCTAAACAATGACAAATAGTACTCTATGCCTACATTACCAAGACAGGACAATTACACTTTCCAGCATTAGGTTTGAGAGAGAATGTTTGAACCAATACTTAAGTTTCATGCTCCCACAATCTTCAGGTGACCAGAACCAGAATATGTATACATATATATGTGCAGTGGACAGAAATACAACAAAATTGGATCATAATTTTATATCAAGAACATAAAATATTCAGAGCTTGTAAATTTCAATTTTAACGTCCAGTGTATCTAGATGTTCAAATTTGCCTATGTCAATCAACTTTTTATCGCTTTTATTTTTATCATTATTATTTCTAAAAATCTCCCATTGTATTTCTTCAGCACCTCCATTTGCCATATTTCTTCACACTACACCTATACATATATAAATAAGACTGACTCCAATGAAGAAACCATTATCAGTCTGAAGAAATTCCTTCTGGTGCTGAAACATGTCATGGTTGAGTTCTTTTTCTAATTTGTCATTCAATTACTCATCATTATTCTGATATACAGATTTGTATGTCATATCTTCCATTACATATGTGCTTGGGTGCATGTGTATGGACGTACACCGAGTAAGTTACATGTTTTCCTCCTGCTTCTTTGTGTTCACAGAGAAGCTTTATGAAAACAAATTTTTACGGTCTTATCATTTCTGGACAAAAATGCCCCTCTGTAAACATAAACAATAAAGTAAATAAGTCTTCTGACAGTTACTATACAGTGTTGATTCCTATAGTCACATTACCTGCCTCTCTCTCTCTCTCTCTCTTTCTTTTTTGTATGTAGTTAAATTTCCCAGAATAATTCTGTGGATAAGACAAATTGGTATAAAAATGACAATTGAAAAAAATCTTGGTTTTTGCTGACACATTTCATCTTAGGACTTTATCAAGGCAATCAATGAAAGTGAAATGTTCTGTTGTCATAGTTACATTAAATCAAAAATTTAAAAAAGGGAGACGCTCCAGTGTAAGCCCCTTTCTGGAAAATGGTAAATTCCTTTATACTAAGAGTTTGTTTTTTGTTTCCCATGTCGACAGTAGAGTTAAATTTCCCAGAACAATTCTGTGGATAAGACAAATTGGTATAAAAATAATAATTGGAAAAAAATCTTAGTTTTCTGCCGATGTGTTTTGTCTTCCGACTTTATAAAGGCAAACAATGAAAGCGAAATGTTTATGTAACTATGACAACAAAACATTTCACTTTCATTGTTTGCCTTGATAAAGTTGGAAGACAAAACACATTGGCAGAAAACTAAAAATTTTTCTAATTGTCATTTTTATATCATGTATATATATATATATATATATATATATATATATATATATATATATATATATATATATATATATACATTTATAGATACAGACAATCAGAGGGTGAGAACTGGCATCTGAATTATACAAAAATGAAAATAACACTGACATCTCATTTTAACAGATATATTTACCAAAATTACACAAAAATATCTTGAATATTAAAGAGTAAATCTATTAAATAAAATCACCATTAGCTTCAAATACAGTCTGCAGGTGACTTCAGAATCTCTTGCAACTCTTCTGGATGGTCTCCCTGCTTAAGTTGGTGAATGCTACCATAATCCTTGCCTTCAATTCATCTTTGGTGTTACAAGGAGTTTTGTTGTTTTCTTTTCAACTGTGACCCACACATAATAATCAAGGGCTTGCCATCTGGGGGATTAGGTGGCCAAATGTAAGGGGTGATGTGGTCGCAGAAATCATCTGACAGCCATGACTGGGTTCTCTTGTTAGTATGGCATGGTGCAGTGTCCTGTTGACAGACATGGGATCTCCTAACAGCCACTATCTTGACCCAGAGCAGCACTACCTCTTCAAGATATTTGATGTAGGCCTCAATGTTGAGTCTGAGGCCCTGTCAGAAGATGAATGGAGTCATAACATTGCCATCACTAGTGATCACTCCAAACGCCTTTGTAATCACCATTAGACTCACCCAACTCTTTACAAATCCTCTGCACTGTCTTCAGATTGACACCCAAACACTCTGAAATGTTCATATTGGAGCTTCCAGCATGAATGCCAAGCATGTCATTTCCAAATTTCTGGAGGTCAGGTCAGTGCCCAATTGACCCTACTATACTGTGCAGTTAACAAACTCAAAAACAAACAACGCACATGCACAAAATTGAAAATATAAAATGGGGACAATTTACCTATTATGATTATTTCTCCTTTTTATCATTTTTATAAAGGTACCAGTGTATTCTTCAGAAGAAGAGTTGGTCGAAAAAGGATCCTTTAAAGAATGTGTTTTTGTATATTTAAGGCAATGTACAAATTCTGTGGTGTCAAACTTTTGTTCAAATATACACACACGCACACACACACACACACTACAGTTCAAAAATTTAAAGCCAACCCTGGTAATTTTTAAATTTGCCCAAAACGTTTTTTTGGTACTTGAAATAAGAGAAAATTATTATACATGGTTAAAAAAAAGTTAGATATGATTTTTTATTAGAAATTTTATTATGACATAAAGAAAAAAAGCATTTTATGATAAAATTTTGCTCTTGACAAAACATCCTCCTTTAGCCTTGATTACTGCAGCACAAAGTTTTGGCGTTTGTTACAAGTTTTTCAAAGTATAAATTTGATTATTGATTCTATTCTTTTTTCAATGACTCTAAAGAGCTTTTCTGTCAAGTTCATCCCATGACAATTCTGGAGGTGGCTTCAAACTTTTGAACTGTAGTTAAAATATATATAACAGTAATATCAAAGTAATACTGCTTTGTTGCTCTCATCTAGATTGTTTTTTTGGAATCATTTTTTTAGTCTGGCCAAAAAAGTTAAAATACATTCTATGCTTGATCTTTTTTTATATCATTTTACCTCAAGCAAGGCAATTATGCCACTAAGACACAAGGGGTTACTGAGAATGAAAGAAAATGAGAAAATGTTAGTGAGGAGAAAGGACAATAAAAAAACATGATTAAAAAAACAAGATGTTGGTTGATACTGCATTAAAAGTTTTGAAGTTTATAGTTGACAGGAAAACAAGAAAACAGAAGAGTTTCACAAACAAGAAAAGAAATTAGAATATATCTTTATTATTATTTCTTTTCCTTGGACATACTTTACTTGGATTTGTTGTAGGCCCAATAATTTAATTGTCTATCTATCTATCTATATATATACATATATATATATGTATATATATGAAATTATTCTTAAAGAAAGAAAAAAAGTCTTGATTGAAATGAGGTTCTTTATTTCCTGTTGAAGTGCTTTCAAAAGATAAGTGTGAAAATGTCCAGTCAGGCACAAAAAATGCTCAGTAATTTGAAAGTTGAACAGAATGTTCAATCTGTTCACAAATTTTCTAAAACTTATGTGCAATACCTTCAAACTTAATACACAAATTTAGCATTCAAAACATGAGACAGAAGACTAAAATTCAATAAGATCTCTTTGTCAATCAATTTGGTTTTGTTTCATCTCTTCATTCTTTTCTCCTTTTTTATCTTCAACATAATTAATATTGGTAAAATATCTTTGCTTGACTTTTTTTTTTCATTTATTTTCTTTGTATTGTGAGAATAGAAATTGAAACTTTTTCAAAGAATAAGAAAAAAGTCACTTTTCTTCTCTTTTTATTCTTTTCTTCTCTCTCCTGCTTATCCTTATCAGAATGATTTTCTCCCATGTTTTTTACAATATTTTCTAAGGCCCAAATAATAATTGATCTTCTGTTGTAGTGATCTGTGAAACTTCCATCCTAACCAATTCTCTGTGTCAAAATGTTTCTCTGTTCGTTTTATTTTTTCTATCAGTTTCACTCTTTCTTTTTCTTCTCAGTATTTTTCTATTTTCTCACATTTTTTCTTTCTTCTTTTTTCTTGTTCCTTGTTTTTTCTTTCTCATTCTTTTTTACTTTTTATTTCCTTTTCTTTTTTATTTTTCACTTCTTTTTCTCTTCATTCATCTTTTTTCCTTTTCCTATATTTTCTTTCTTCTTTGCACTTTTATTTTTCTTGATTTCTTTTTCTGGCTTTTATTTTCCCTTTTTCTCTTCTTTACTTTTTATTTTCTTCTCTTTTATTTTCCCTTCTTTTTTTTCTGTTTTTACCTCTTTTACTTTTTTTTTATTTTTTCTTTTGCTCTTTTATTTTCTTTGTTTCATTTCCTCATTCATTTCTCTTCCTTTTAATTTCCTTTCTTTTTTCTCTCTTTTCTTTTCCCTTTTGCTCTTTTATTTTTCTCTTTTTCCTTTCCTGTTTTTCTCTGTTGCGCTTTTCTTTTTCTTTCAAATTGCTTTATTTAAAAATCAAAACAAAAAAATACTACCTGATAAATGTTCTTTCATATTCACTTCTTCTCCTTCTTAAGGCTTTCTTGTAACTTCATTCAAATGGTTCACATGTTCAGCAAATAACTGGAAATCTTTGCATGCTTAATCCATCAATACAACAGCTGCAAAATCAGATTAATTTTGCTGCTCGATTCCAGCATAA
>OZ038504.1:60975566-60998066 GCA_964036315.1 Acanthosepion esculentum
TCTGTCAGTTTTTACATTTTCATTATTAAGTTTTAAAATATGCAATCTTTATAGGTGTTAGGTTGATTTTTTTTTTTTTTTTTTTTTTTGAGCATATGTCTGTGTATGCCTGCACATGTGTAGGATATATATAATCACTACCATTATATATATATATATATGTGTGTGTGTTTGTAGGATGTATAATAGTATTTGAAACAAAAGTAATGATGATGAGATAAAGTGGGAAATTTATAAATGCCACATTTTGCTGAGAGTGTCTACTCTCTTTGGCTAAAGAAAGACAAAACTGTATGTGGAGAAAAATGCATTGGGATCTCTGATGATTAGTAGGGACCATAAATTATATTATCTCATCACATCCTCAAGGATCCCAGCACATTTTTCATTACATATATAGCACATTAATAAAAAAAGCCAACACTCAATAACATCAACCATGAATAGGGCCACAATGTGCTGACCATGTTTTGAAAATAAAACATTCCTGTAACTCTAGATATATGTATAAATAAAAGTAAAAAATAAAATCATCCTTGATAATAGCTAAATGTATGGCTGAAAGCACTCAGACATACAAAACATTTGGAAAATTTCTACACAATTTATGTCCAGAAATGAAAAACATTAGAACACAAGAAATATTAATTAAAAAATTTAACTACATTACCTTGTCAGTTGTTTTTAATGAAACTTGTGTGTGTATGAATTACAATTAATGAGATCCAAACAATTTACCTCATACAGATGATCATTTCGTCCATGGAAAAGTGGTTCTTCCCTGGACTTATCAATGCAAATACATTTACTACTTGTGTATGTATTTGCATTGATAAGTCCAGGGAAAAACCACTTTCCCATGGATGAAATGATCATCTGTATGAGGTAAATCGTTTGGATCTCATTTATTGTAATTCACTTATATGCTCTATAATAAAAATTACATTGAACTCTCTTTTTGTGGATCAGTTTTAGAATTTTATATTAATAGGATCTATTTAGATTACTTACACATGGATTTTTTTTTTACCTGTTTTATATATATATATATACATATATGCTCTATCATCCTCACATTGCCATTTAAATAACTCTGTGGATAATCATAAAAAATATACTTTCTGATCTTATTTAGTTACTTGTGTTATAATAGCCAAGAAAATGATAGTTGTAGGTGTAATTTATTTATGAAAAGTCATTTACTTTGCTTGTAAGAATGGGAGATATTTGTCATCAGACTACCTGAAGAAAAAAAAAAGGTTTTATAAAATGTCAGCACATCTAAAAAAAAGTGTCAGAAGATTACAAGAATGAAAGTCAAAAGATCTAATAAATCGAGTCAAACTTGAACTCACAGAACCCAACAAAATATTACCAAAATGTCAGTTTTGAAATGGGTGTGGTCAGACTCTACCCTCAACTCTTCATAATACATCTCATAAGAAATATATCACATTTTATTTAATATTCTAGAAGCTTGGCTCCCAGAAGTATCTGCAGAAATTGGTTGGAATATTCCAGAAATTAATATGGAGTCAGAATGATTTCTAGCAATTATAAACAGATAAAGGCTGATATCTTACTGTCCAAATCTAATATATTTAATCAAACTAATCTCAAGGAACAGAGTGATTTGATAGATGTTATTGGAAATTGATTGATATCAACTCCTCATAGGTCATTTAATGCTGAAATTTAATTTTCTTGGGAGCTTGGAAATAATAAAAATATGTTATGTTATTCTGCTTTCACAATTGAATATATGGTAGATGATACTCTGCTTTTGTGCATGTACATGTTTGTGTGGACATGATTACTAGTGACAGTGTTATGTATGTTTTATTTTTATAGAATATTATTGAAATTATATTTTGGAATACAGTTCAATTTAAGAAATTGTAGGATATTATATGGATTAATGTCATGAAAGTTCTTTTATGTTGGTGGTTTGCTAGTATTTTGAACAGATTTGGGGGAAGTGACTTAAAATTTGTTAGTATGTGCATATTACTGGCATTTTTTCTCTAAAAATGTATTTTTATACTCTCATAGTGATTGTTTTTGTTTGGTGGGGAGGTCAATGTTTGTGCATAGCAGGGACCCTAACAGGTGCTACCACCCCAGGTTAGGATGAACCTGGGAACAACAGCAATTAAGTGGTTTTAAGCTCCTCAAAACCTCCAATCTCTCAATCAGAGGTCTTACTGCTGGATGTAGTTTATCGTCATACCCTGAATTAATTATCAAAAATTCTGAAATTTGTTATTATTATAAATAAGAGAGAGCCCAGTTAACCCTTGACACCTCAAAATTAGAGCTTAAGTACACTATAAAGCCAAAATCATTAAGTTAGGTGAAGCTGAATGCATTTCAAAAAGGACACATTGTTGTCTTTGGGATGAGGTCCAAACATTTGTTAAATAATATAAGTGTTTAATATGCAATCAAATTTAATAAATAATTGAGAATATGAATGCAGCTTTGTACCTAATGTAATGGAATAACCTGTCACACCCATGAGTGACTACACTATAAGTAGTAGCTATCTATATGTATCTGTAAATCAACGGACTACAGAGACTAGCTGGGATCTGTTAAGTACGACTGACCTTCCAATAGTAACACTCACTACTGGATTGACTTGTAACAATTGTACACAGAACTGTTACCTTTATTCTTATTGTACTGATTTTTACAATAAAACTTTACTTATTTTATCCATTGTGTTTGTCAAGCATATCTTCCTATTAACATGGAATATAACAGTGGACAACATCAAAACCTTCTTCTGCTATGGGACATTTCCTTCAGGATGTTGTCAATCACGGCTCTCCACAATTTCCTTTAGCAATGGATAGCCTTTAAAAATCTATATTTTGACTTCTGATATATGTAGATATTTCAATATGCCTATCGCATTCTGCTTTTTATTGCTTTTGTTTTTACTGGAAAACCATTGAATTTTTCATGGTTTCCCTATTCGGATTTTCTGATGAATCTTCTTAATTCTTCAGTTAATGATTGAATAATGGCAGGTTTTATGACAATAAAATATCTGTAGAAATTCCCCTATTGCATCGTTAAATATTTGAACTTAACATTAACAACTTTCACAAAATATTGCAATAACAATCATATGAATGCTAGTCGTTATTTAAAGAAGTGGGTAGAAATGAAAAGATTTGAAATTGATAACTTCTTCCATGTCATTGAAACAGACGTTAAGCATTTCTATCTTTTTATTTTCTCACTGAAACCAAGTAGCATCCATCCACGTGATCAAAACAGAATAGTTTATTATTTATGAGGTATTGGCAGGAGACGTTATGATTAAACACTTTTGCACTCCCTTATTTCTTTCATTCATTTTCTCAATGTGTTATATATTGTACCTATGAACACTAATGGGTATGTCCCAATCCTCATAAATATGATAAAGATTTCCTGGCTTACTGGTTAATGCATCACCCATGAAAGACGAGATTCCTCAATATAAGTCCAAGTCTTAAGAGAAGTTATTTCTTGTAGAATTCAATACAACCAAAACCAAACTAGTGACATTCCACCCCCAATGAGAAAACCATGAATTTTCAAATATCATATGGGATGGGTCTTCTCTCAAGGAGGCTTCTTGCTTTCAACATTTCTTGGGACTCAAACTCTCACCAGGCTTCAAGTGGAACTCATATATACAATCTATTACTAAAAATACTGGATAAATGGTTGGTTTATTGTACTGCTCCAGTACAATCAATCTGATTCCCCACACTATACTCTACAAGAACTAGGTCATACCAAAAATGGAAATATCAATACCATATCTAGGCTGGAGCTGCCCAGGCCTCAGTTGCCTGTTTTGAGTTCAGAAGTGTCTTTGCAGTTTTGTGAGTGATGAATTATTTTCCACCCGACAACCCCTTTCCCATAGAAATGTTGTGAGTCTCTTGCTAGTCTATCGCTATTTCTGTGGTATGTGTTCAGACAAGCTACATTCCTTAGTCCTACCAGCACTGACCTTTGCAATCAGGATCTGCCATGCCATGTACACACGGGAGAATCATCCTCATTCCCTTTGTATTCCATTAGTAAGGCGGAGGTTCCACCCAGACAGCTTCTTCCCAAGAGACTGCTACTTTGGCAGGATTTTTTCCTGATCATTACGATCTCGACATTTTCAAGTCTAGGATTAACCATTATCTTTCCAACATAATCTCTTTGAATTTCACTTCTTGCCCTTTTTATGTTCATACAACACCATACAGTAAATCTCTACCTTGATAGTCTCTTTGGCCTTGTACAGAATATAGATGTTGTCTATAGTGAGATATGAGGTCTGTCTCATAAGTAACGTCACTGATGTCACAAAAAATTTATTTCATTTTAAAACAACAAACTACATGGTTTCCCCTTCAAAGTAAACCCCCTTGAGTCTAATGCAGTTTTCCATCCTTCTCCACCACACTTTTATGCACTTCTGGAAGGACTCTTCTTGAATGTCCCTTAATTCCATTGTTACGACCCTCTTGATGGCCTCCATGCCTTCAAAATGCCACCCTTGATGATTCCCTTAGGCTTGGAGAAAAGAAGAAAGTCACACAGAGCAAGATCAGATGTATAGGGAAGTTGTTCCAGTATGCCAATGTTTTTCACAGCCAGGAATTGCCAGATGCTCAAGACATTGTGAGAAGGTCTGTTGTCATGATGAAGCAGCTACAATTTGTCCTGCCACTAAAGCATGTGAAAAAAATAATGCAATGGTTTCAGAAAGCTAAGATTACAGTTATATGCTCCCAAGATATCATGTTAGATGATAACACAATCTGTTTATCCCTCTTTCACCCATAGCTCACACACCACACCCAGTCCTGTTAATTTTCAGACCCGCATCATACATATGGCAGGAAATGTATCCAGCCAGATAAATTGTCCATCGGAATAAGACATAAGGAAGTATGAGTAAAAATAAGCCAAAATCAATATTTATTAAAATTCTGATATGAATATTACGCTTATTAATTTTTGGCTTGTCTTCATCTTGATGCTTTTTATTGCAACTTTCTAGGTTGAACGACCCTCTGAATGTTGAAATTTTGTATATAATGTACTCTGCTACAGAAGCCTATGGCAAGAAGGAACCCATCTGCAGTCATTTTTCCATGTTTCTATTTCATGTGACAGCATATAAGACTAACTTATTTCCTTAAAAAACCATTCATAGCTAAAATAAAAAATATCCCTGAGGTCTTATATGCAAAATTGAAGTATCTAGTAGATTTATGTTTACACAGATGCTGCAGACAACATCTGACTTATATATGACATGTGGAAAGATTACTTGTTAGAAGAATATTGAGACTGGGTGTGAATACTTCCTAAGAATTGCACCTGGAGATGCAATTGAAAGATTTTTTAAAAATGCCAATAAAATTTCTATTTTCTCATGGGTAAAGATTCTGGAAGGTATATATGTGTCTATATGCATGTTCATATATTACGTGTATATATGAAAGTTCCTGGCTCTCACTTTTTGAAAACAAATGTGTGAATACACCATAAAAAAAGAAACTGTTGGTAACTTGAGGAGGTGGTAAAAGTTCTCAGTCCAACCCACTTCCCAAAATCTGAGCAAATATCATAATTTTACAGAAAATCCCTTGATTTAACCAAGGACTGTTCAAAGTCTACTTGTGGATATTATATATATATATATATATTATGAAATGGACTAAGTCTGACAACTATCCAAATATATTTTATCGTTATATGTTATTTATATAGACACAAATATTTAAGTAAACATTCTGTTTATAATAAACAGTATTAACAACATTTACTGACCTGAATGTCCGAGAAATATCATAGACGATATGTGTCCTCTGACAGGAATTGAACCTGTATCGAACCATCATATAGCCTGACATGCTATACCAGTTTAGCTACAAAGGAAGCGTCTGGTTAGCAAGGTCGAATTAAGTATTTGTGTCTATATAAATAACATATAACAGTAAAATAATTATTAAAATAATTGTCGGACTTAGTCCATTTCATAATATATGATGTTATTTGTTTATGTTAAGATATGCTTCAAGCAGATATGAAATGTTCGAGGGAAATGATGGGAAATTTGTAGATTAAAAGCAGGAATAGGGATATTGGAAAAAATCTGGGGTGCAGATTTATATTTTGATAAGATCCAATAGCAGCACTTTCAAGAATTTTTCTTCTAAGTAAGTTACTTTCTTTTTTAATGTGTGACATTCGTTGGATCAAAGTTGTGGTTGAATTTATTTTTATGTATAACTAATGCATTTGATAAATTGTTATGTATAAGGTCACTTTTGTGTTCATAGTTATATATTTTTTTAAATTTCTGCAAGTTTCCTCAATGTATTGTGAGGAACACTTCTGGCAATTTATTTTATGTATATACCTGCTTCAGAATTATTATTGTTGTGGGTATTCTTGGCTCTGATCATATCCATAATAGTTTTGGATGTGGTTGTAATTATTTTCATGTTTAGATTGGATAGATGGTTTTGGATAGTGGATGCTAAGGAGTTAGTAGGTAGTATTATTATGTATCTGTTTTTATCTAGTTTATTGTTGTTAATGACATTGTTATCTTTTTTACAGTAATAAAGTGTTTTCTATGTATATTTTTTCTTTGGATAAGTATTAGAGACTGCAGATTCTTAGTGCTCTTAAATATACATATTTATATAATTTAATACTGAAATTTTATTTTCTTGGAAGCTTTGAAGTAATAAAAATATATGTTATTCTACTTTCACAATTGAATACATGGTAGATGATACTCAGCTTTTGTGCATATACATATTTGTGGGGATATGATAAATAGAGAGGGTGAAGTTGTGTTTTATGTTGTTTTGTTGAAGATATATTTTGGAATACAGTTTGATTTTTCTAAGAAATTGTAGGATTCTATATAGATTATTATCATGAATGAGTTCTTTCATGTTGGTTGGTTGTTTTGTTTAGGGGCATATCAACATCTAGGGGTTATTTTATGCCCAAATTGAAATATTTTGAATACAATTTTATGGCTTCGACTAAATATCTTTTAAACATAATTGTATGCTTTCAAATACAGATAAAATATATTGTTGGTAATTTTTATAAAATTGAATTTGTATGCTTTCATAAAATAAAATAATTCACTTATCCAAAGTCAGCATTTCATAAATACCTTTTTATGTCTAATCTTCGGCTGATTTCTTTGTGGTTATTTCCTAAGCATAGCTTAGACGTAACACAAGGTCAAAAGTATGGGACACCCAGTGAGGATCGAACTCAGTCGTAATTCTTCTAACAAGACAACCATTATAACACGTTGAAGCGCCCAATGATTTTCTAACCCTAGCTTAGATGTAACACAAACTCGAAAGTATGGGACACCCAGTGAGGATCAAACTCACTATTAAGTCATAATTGTTCTAGCAAGACAAGCTTGCTAGCCATTACATTACATCACATCAAGGTGTCCATATGGTGATTTTCTAAGCATAGCTTGGATATGGCACAATGCCGAAAGTATGAGGCACCCAATGAGGATCAAACTCACTACTAAATCTTAATTGTTCCTTCAATACCAGCTTGCTACCCATTATACCATGTCAAAGTGTCCAATGATTTTTTAAACATTAGATGTGGCACAAAGTCAAAAGAATGGAGCAGTCAGGGTCGAACATGTTACTCAGTCATAATTGTTCTAGCAAGACAAACTTGCTAATCATTATACCACATTGAGGTTCCCTCAGCAGATTTCTCAGTGAATTAAAGTTCTTTATGTAGAGAATAAATACTTTTTCTTTGAAAAAATGTTATTTTTATAATTTATAACATATATCATGTTACAAAAGTTTCTTTGGGAATAGTCACATGCATGTCTATAGTGAAGTGATAGCTTGTTTTTGTCTCAAGTACTGCACATAAGAGAGGTTAATTAAGCTCATTTCTTCTGCTGTCTAAAGAAATTGCCCCTTTTCTGGTGCCATCCATCCATTAGGCTTTTGTTTGTTAATGACAGAGTTTCAAATGGAGTACATGACTAGCAGTGCAACATTGCCGAGGAAGAAATTACAGAGTAAGACATCATGATGGAAATTAAAAAGAGAAAAGAGGCAATTGAGTTGGTTGTGTGATGAAACGAAACTGACTGCAAATGGACACAAAGGTCAGTGATTTGATGCCAGTTACTTTGTGGAGGCAAAAAACAAAGAATTGAGCAAAGAAAATTACAAAATAGAGTCAGTTATTTTGATGTTAAGTTGTGGAATATCTGACATATTGTTTCTGGGTCTTGAACAATTGCACCAAAACTTTCATTTCATTGCTCTTTCTCTCTCTTTACACACACACACACACACACACACACACACACACACACACACACACACACACATATATATATATACGTATATAAATTTTTTATTATAATATCTTAGAATAAAAATATAATATATATATATATATATATATATTTCATATATATATATATATATAAAATTTTTATTATAATATCTTAGAATAAAAATATAATAATATATATATATATATGTTTTTCATATATATATATATATATATATATATATATATATATATGTTTTTCATATATATTTTTTTCATATATATATATATTATTATTATATTTTTATTATAAGATATTATAATCAAAACATTTTGAAATCACTACACAAAATCTTCATGTTTCAATACTATGATTGTACTTCTTCAGGCAATGGTAAGTAACTGGGGATTAAGTGATTTTTAAGGAAATTTAAATACAAAGTGTTACCTCTTTTCTGAAAGTTAAAGGGGTGGGAACATAAGGTCAGAATTAAAAATAGACATGGGTATGTCTTGATTAAATCTTATATCTATGTTAAATAGAAAAGTAAGCTCAAAGGGAGGAAGTGGGTGAGTTATTGAAATAAACCGCAACAGAGACATGCCTTCATTGACAATTGCGGAAAAAAAAAAATTTTTTCTCACTAGAATCTATCGCACATATCTATGTCTGCCATTCACCCATGCTTAGAATATTGCTGCCACATTTGTTCCAGTGCTCCTGCTATTTATCTTGAGCTCCTTGATAAAATCCAAAGAATCAGCAATATTATCAGTCCTGATCTGGCGGCTCAGCTTCAGTCACTTTCTCACTGCCATAAGGTTGGCTCTCTGTATCTTTTCTATAAATACTTTTATGGTAATTGTTCGGGTGAGCTTTTCGCTATGGTACCTAGACTTTTGGAATTTAAGCGCAGTACTAGCCTGGCATCGAGATCTCATCAATCTACAGTTGAGCTGACTAGATGTAACCATTCTATGCTAACAGTTTCCTTTCTCACACTTCTTGCTTGTGTAACTCTCTTCTGGCTTCATGCTTTTCTGTCAACTTAAATCTGTAAAAATTTAAATGCAATGTCAATCACTATCTACTGTCCTCCTGCTAACTATTTTCTCTTCCTGCTTATATATGTTTTTGGTTATACATAATGTTTCTGTTCCTAATTCTTCCACACCCAGTAACCCCTTGTGTCTTAGTGTCTTTACTGCCTTGCATAGCGTGAAACTGATTACAATATATATATATATATATATATATATATATATATATATATATATATATAAGTGTTGTCTATATATTTTATGTAAGTTCTTTTCATATCGTCTGATAAGCTTAATAACTCTATCATTAAACAATGAAAGAAAATCACAATATTGATACATATTTTTAATCCAATCTAAGCTTTCGGCTTACATAAGCCATTATCGAAGATGACAATTACACAATATATTAAGCAATGCACGAACAAGAAATTGATGATAGTCTGTTTTTGTTTACGTGGATGATTTCCAAGCAACGATAAACACGTGCATATAAGACGCTGAAAGCGAAAATCGCACCACAGCTCATGACGTCACACATGACCACGAGAGAGTGAATCCGATGAGTATTGAGTATGGAAAGCCGTTGGTATGAACCAATGGCTTCTGTTACTAATTATAGGCATTTAAGGATATTTGTGGAGATTTCATAGTTTATTTTGTTCAGGTTAGGTTTCAACTGTTTTATGTATATAGCTTCAAGAATTTTTAGTTTTTGTTTATTCTTTTCATGTTTAAGTATAGTTGTGTTTTCGACAAGGATTTTCCGGAATTGTGTATGCGGCCAGGCGTGTTGTTTTAAATGCTTATATATACATATATATAGTGCACTGTGAGTGCTTGTGGTAA
This sequence comes from Acanthosepion esculentum, assembly GCA_964036315.1. Lineage (NCBI taxonomy): Eukaryota > Metazoa > Mollusca > Cephalopoda > Sepiida > Sepiidae > Acanthosepion > Acanthosepion esculentum. Next base: position 60,985,824 of record OZ038504.1, read on the forward strand.
TAAAACACTGCTCAATGTAAATTAATGGAGTTAAAATTTATACTAATATTAAGTATACATTTTGTTCCTCAACAGAGAGGGACAAAAATGTATATTTATTAGTAGTACACATACACACATTGGATATGCTACAACATGCCTAACAAGAGGACTCACATTACATCTCTCTGATTACAGCTCAGTTAGGTCTCACTTAAATATACATACATACCTACCAAAGTCTATCTGCAACATACTTGTTGATAATACAAATATAATAGCCTCATCCACATGTTAAAAAAGGCTAAAAATAATGGAAGCATTATTAATGAAAAAGAAATATTCAACACTCAATGAGATCAACTATGCCACAATGTGCTGACCATGTTTGGAAAATAAAAAAAATTCCTATAACTCTAGATACATACATAAAACCATCCCTACATTCAGTTAAAAGTAAAAATAAAATCGTCCTTGATTATAGCTAAAAGTATAACCAAAAGCACTCAGACATTCAAAACATTTTGAAAATTTCGACATAATTTATGTCCAGAAACGGAGAAAATTATAACACAAGAAAAATTAAATACAAATCTTACAAACTGTAATATCTTGTCATTGTCAGTCGTATTTAATGAAATTCGTAATATATTACTTCGAACATAATTTGTAGTGGATGCCTGTATTTGAGTAGCTGTTTCATTTTTATTTTAAACAGTATTTATTTCATCTACTGCCCTGCCCAATGGGGGAAAACTTATTATAGAAAACATGACCTCCAGCAAGACACAAACTTGCATCCACTTTCCAAGTCTGTTTTTTTTTTAAATTAAGAGAATTCTGATTTTAATGAAATTTTCTGTACTTATTCATTCATTAATTTTATAACAAATAGCTGTTTTTAATAAGAGGAACCTAAGAAGGTGTTCTTTTTGAGTAACCAGACAACAAACCACTATAAAATTGAAAAACGAATAAAAGCAAAATACATTAGAAAATTTACTAAAATTATATTTTTATGTTTGAAATTTTAATATTACTCATAATTTTTATAATCATTTTAATAAAATTATCTAATTATAATATTTTTATAATTAAATGTATATAATATAAAAATTAATAATAAAGGAATACCTTGTAAATATATACTGCATTTTTATGAGTAAACATTACCTCATCAATACATTTACTATTTTTGAACAATAACTTTCTTTAGTCCAAAATAAGAAAATACAATAAAACTGTTTTCATCTTTAAGAAAATATCTACTTTAATAAAATAAATCATTTGTTAAGGAAAATAAAAAAATTATTTAATAAAATCAATAGTTTCTTGAGGTAAAGAAAATATCAATTTTCTTTGTTTTTACTTATTTTATTTAGGATTAAAAAAGATTTTTTTAAGAAAGTATATCAGTTGTAATAAAAAAGAAAATATTAGTTTTATTGTATTATTTTTCATATTTAGGGTTCTGAAAATATTTCTTTAATGAATTCTAATTCAAAAATAAATTATATATCTAATGTATCTTGAGGCAGATGGCTGGCAGGGCACAGAAGACTAATGTAATGTTTAAACCTGTTGTAAAAATAATTAATGGAGGGACAATGAAAAAAAAACAGAATGACGTCAAATAGTCACTTATGCTTAGTTTAATTTGCAATGTATATAAATGTAGGTAGAAAAAAGCAAATGATGATGAGATTGTGAGGATCACAAAGCACTGCCTGGGGCCCCCAATCAGGCTTAAGATTCGGAGGTAGTACATGCCATCCCTGTCAATATAGTTGTATAAGTGAGTGAGAAAATAGAAAAAAACTTGTAAGTGATGCGTTTCATTATTTCATTCCAAGAAGGAATTCCTTCAGATTAATAATGGTTTTATCAATGATGTTCTTCAAGCCAAGCACGCCGCCATATTTCTGATCAGATAGAAATTGTGGCTGTGTTTGCTTCCTTTTTTATGGAAGAGCACACTTGGAAGTTGTCTGGGATTGGAAAATTAATTGCCAAGAAGAGTCACATGGTGTGTATTTTGGAAAAAAGAAAAAAATTGTAGCTAACGGAAGGTACATTAGTCGATACCCGATCAGTATTGGCTAGGTCACTGTGGAGAGGGGGCATGATGTTGAAAACCCGAAACCACTAATGAACCTCAGCTAGAAACATCACTGATGATGTGTACTAAAGCATACAATAGATGTAGTTTACGAAACATTAGACTTATGTACATTGGGGTAATTTGAAGGCAGTGGAGAAATACAACAAACGCTAACTACAGTTTTACATTAAAAAATGTTAAAGATACAGAGACACTCAGCATAAAACTGTAACCTGCATGCTTTACCATAAAGCCAAAAGACACCATGAGTTACCCTACTTAGAAAATGTGCATCTCTTGTAGGGACCATTCAAAAAGTCCCACTGAGAGTTGCAATGGCTTTTCATGGCTTAACAGTAAAGCACTCTTAGCATAAAGTGGCTTCCCAGTACAGGTTTAATTCCTGTTGGGAGGCACATATTCTTTATTAAGACTTTCAATCTCTAGGCTGGGAGACAGACATTCTACTAAGAAATGTTTATCTTATAAATATAACATTTATAGTAATAAGAAATAATGTTGGATTAAAAAAATCTATTGAATGCTTTTATATACATATATAAGCACACCGAACTTAAAACAGTTTCCCCAGTATAAACCAGATGTGAAAGGCACAATTTTTAAGACTCAAATTCCAAGACTGACAGAGGTTAAATAAATTGTTAAAAAACGAACATGTATATCTACTCGAATATGGATAGCCACTAAATATACTCAATATATAAAACATGAAGTTTATATTAATAACAATATACTAGTTTTAACCCATGACATTTTATGGTTTTCCTATTCTAATTCTTAAATTAATGATTGAGTAAGCTCATGGTAAGTTCAACAACAATAAAATATCCACAGAAATTCCCCTATCACATAGTTAAATATTTGAGCTTAACAACTTTAAGAAAATATTGCATTAACAAACATAAATATGAATGCTGGTCATTATTTTAAGAAGTAAGGGGGTACAAATGAAAAAAAAAATTTGAAATTGATAACTTTTTCCATTTCACTGAAACAGCCGATAAACATGTCTATCTTCTTTTTCTTTCTTTTAATCATTTTCTCACTGAAACCAAGTAATGTCTTTTCCCCTTTTACCACGCGATCAAAACAGAATAGTGCATTATTTCTGAGGTATTGGCTGAGTGGAACAGTCATGTGAACTAAAGAAAGCTGAGACAAGCTTTAAATAACCCACAAAGGGTTGATAAGCCGCAAAAAATCGTATCAATCAATCAAGTAATGTGATGTTTGTCATTTGATAGTCCTCTTTGTTTGTGATTCTGTAACACAAGTTTATAAGATTCTTTAAGACCTAAAGAATTTGTTTGCTTTTTGAAGCCATTTTTAATCATTGATCTGAGAACATAACTGTATCTAACTGATACTTTAGACATTTCTGAATGACACTATGCCTGACATGGGTGTCTGGATCTGATGAGGCTATTTAAGAACACAACTCGAGTTCTTAGCTTAATATTTGGGTTTTGTAACATCTGGCAGTGTTGGACAAAACTCTTCATCCCAGAAATTAGGATAGACATTCTTGGGAAATCAGCCACGTAGCTTTTAATTCATGCTATGTATGTTCTAAAATGTGAAATCATTAAAATTATCCATACTGGTACGCATTTCCTGTGTAAATCAGAATAATTTTGGTAAATGCCACAAAATGAAAATGTCATGTTTTTAACTAAAGTGAAAAGAGTGACAAGAGATAGAAGCTTTGTGGATGCATAAACAGAAAAGTGAACTTCTGAAATGGTTCTGTTTTTATCCAAAGCTTTGTTATCTCCATTGACCTATCCATCCATTAGCAGTGACCCAGAAGACTTCATAACCTTCTTCTGTTCATCCCTATACTCCCAACTTGTAATCTTATCTCCCCTACAAACACACACATACATACTGCCCCCACTGTTCTTGGCTTCTTTCACAAACTCTTCTCCAGTCTTACCATTCCTTTTTCCAACATCTTTCAGATAAGCACACAGAGAACTTTAAAATAAGGAACTCCAGTTTGGGTTGTCAAAAGACGTTGGAGAGACTTTGCTTTGTCAGCTGAGTTTCATTTTCTTCAGTTTTAGTTTTATATTTCATTCTATGTATTTTTTTCACTTCTACATATTAAGCTTCCCTGGCACAAGGCTCCAAGTGTAGAGCAACTGATAAGGATTAAACATGTGATTATTCTAATGTTCTCAAGAGACTCAATAGTAAATGAATATAAATGCTGTTTATATAGCTTAGGCCGTGAGTGTAGGGCATCTAATAAGAACAGGACTCACAGCAGTAGTAATCATCTATGAAAGTATGTAGCTTGTTAACCATTACACTACAAGGAACCTTCTCATATTTAGGTATTTACTAAGTTTGTCAATGAGTATGCAGCTGAGTGGTTAGAACATTCACTTTTCGTTTTGATATTCAAATCTTGCCACAATTTGTCAAGAAGGTAACTTCCTGATGTTATCAACCTGGGGTGGTAATCCCAGCATGCGGGACATACTGGAAAACCATACCATTGGTTAACCTAAGCCTTGTGAGTGAAATTGGGTAGACAAAAATATTTGGGAACCATCAGTGGTTGTGCTAGCACAAAGTTACAAGTCATCTTGGTCGAGGGTTTGAACATACTGGCCTTATTCAGATTGTTTAAACTTTAACTAAGGTCTGCTCAGCATGGTTGCAGTATAAATCAGAGGTTGGCTTTGTTGAACAAGCTCAAATGTGCCTGGTCTCAGAGAAGGGAAACTCTGAAAGCAACTCTATAGGAAACAATCCCACCATTTTCCCAAGGAACTCTCATAGTAGTGCATAGTTTCTTTATGGATATGAAAAGAAATATTGGAGGAGAGTCATGATCACCATTCTCAAGGAACTCAGCATGTAAAAAAAACAAACAAAAAAAAACAGCAAATTAATTAGAATTTAAAGCTGTATCATTTATTGTTCAATGTCAACCAACAAGTTGAATATTTTAATTGTTTATTTATGTTCCATGTGTCACAAATTTATTGTTGAGTATTTTCCATTTTTAGTCCTGAGTATGATGATAAACTACATCTTGCAGCAAGGCCTCTGATCAGGAGATTGGAGGTTTGGTGGTGCGGGGAACTACCACTTAATTGCTGTTGTTCCCAGGTTCACCCTGACCCAGGGTTGTAGCAGATATGAGTAAAATAGTGAACATCCACCAATGAAAATTAAAACACTATGAAAGTATAATAATGCATTTTTATAGTAAAAATACCAGCAATACATTTTTATATATAAAAAAATTACCAACAATATGTGCATACTAACAAATTGTAGTGACTTCACCCTTTTAAAATACTACCAAATAGCTAAAATGAAAGAACTTTCATGACATTAATCCATACGATATCCTACAATTTCTTTAAAAAAAACTCTATTCTAAAATATAACTTCACAAAACACGTATCACTGTCTTTTAGTAAAGTTAGTTCATTCACAGAAACATGTATATGCACAAAAGCCGCCATGTGTTCAGTTACGAAAGCAGAATAAAATATGTATTTTTATTATTTCCAAGCTCCCAAGAAAGTTTACTTTCAGCATTAAATGACCCATAAGGAGTTGATATGCCACTAAACAGACAAGTCAAATCATTTTCCATTTTTCTACTGCTGTGTGCAAAGTGTAGAAACAATTAAATCCAGTGAATCGTTTCCAATTTTATTACTTTTGTATAATCTCTACCAGCTTCTGTCAAACATCAGATTATCTTGCCATTTCTACAATGCAGGTCTTTACTCAAGCAAATCAACCCAAGAATTGATTTTTAAATAGAAAACTGTCAGCTTTTGTAACTCCATCTTCGTTCATTTTTATTTTGTGGGTTCGATTCAGCTCTCGCATATGGTTAGTATCTCTCATCTACTTTTATAACCAAATGGGAAGCATCCGAATCCAGTTTGTTCAGCCACCTTTGGCAACGTTTCTCTCTCTCTCTTCTAAAACATTTTTCATCTCTTTCATCTTTGTTTTTTTGGGGTTTTTTTTGCTCTCTCTTTTATTTGTGGGTTGGGGGTTAGATGTTTTCCTGTATAGTTTCTACAGCTACTCCATCCCCTGAAACCCTCCCCACCAACTCCCAGCCGGCAAATCCAAAACTTATCAAACATTTTGAATAGAAACGATACTTTCGAAATATCCATTTTACTTGCATGCCCGTTCCCAACTCACATCTGTTTTACAAATTCTTTACGTATGTGTTACAAAAGTATGTCTGTAAAAAATAAAAAAATAAAAATTGCAGTGAGAAGGAAAGAAAAGGGGTTAGAATGGAGTGAAGAAAGGAAGAACGTTCTAGACTTTTTTTAAAGAACTTGGATACATTATTTATCTTTCTTTGCTTGGTTGGGTAGCTGTGTGTACGTGCAATAAACATAATCCCGTTTTTTTTTTCAAACAGACACACTCACGCCACTGTGCTTCTGTATATAAACACTATACACTACAGGCATCCCGCGATTAATGCGCTAAAATTTCTATATACAGTGTAACCCGGATATAAGAGAAACCCGGATATAAGAGACTTATCTGGTCCCCGACATCTCTCTTATATCCGGGTTACACTGTACCAAAATTCGATTAGTGTGGTAAAACATTCTTCAGTTTAACCATAGTAATTGAAAATTGATCTTTTTTTTATAGTTACCGATGTTCCCATTTAGCTGCACTAATCAAGGGATTCCTGTATTTGGGCAGCAACCATTCTTTCAAATATGTTTCGGTAAAGGAGAATTTGTTTAGCTTTTCTAATACTCTTACATTTTTCTGTTTGGTGGGGATAAGGGAATATAAAAATTGGGCGTAGTGTCTGTTGTTGTCCCAAGCGTTTTCGACCACTTTTAGTCATTTTCGACATATATGCGTGTGTGTGTGAAAAAATTTATCTTAAAAAGACAATATGAGTAAAGACAAAAGGGAAAAAAATTCTATAACATTTGCAGTTACTACTCACTTTTATTTATTAGGCATTATATCACTTAGCATCCTCCATAGTTTATCTTTTTTGAACTTTCACAGTTAGCTGAAAGAATATGATGAGCATTTCTTAAATTTAAAAAAATTTGAAAACCTAACGATATTTTTACATTTGTTTATAAATACTTCGGTAAATGTTTATTTTAACACCCAAGCGCTAATATCCCTTCAAATTTTTCCAAAATAGTCTTATTTCTGTGCAAATGTATATGCTGAACTCAAATCAACAATTAGATTTTGAAGAAACCTACCTTTTTGGATGTTAACGACCCGAAAAAATCGGACTCTTTCCTTGTCTTTCGTCAGCCATTACCGACTTATTGATACTTAATTCACTGCTGAATTTTGTCGGTGGAGGTATACAATTAGAGCATATTTACTTCATTTAAGAAAGTCCTTGCAGAAATTAGTACGCATTTTTTTTACTTAATTTAAGAAGAAAGTTAACTTTCAAATTAGGGTTAGGTGTTTTTTTTGTTATTCTTTTATTTTTTTTTTCAAAGAAGAAAGTAAACTTTCAAATTAGGGTTAGATTTTTTTTGTTATTCTTTTTTTTTTTTAAAAGAAGAAAATAAACTTTCAAATTAGAGGGTTAGTTTTTTTTGTTATTCTTTTATTTCTTTTTAAAGAAGAAAGTTAACTTTCAAATTAGGGTTAGGTGTTTATTTTTTTTTTTTTTCTTATTCTTTTTTGTCTATGTTTACATATATTTGAAAGTTAACTTTCTTAAATTAAGTACAAAAGAAAAAAATCGCTTTACGGAACGGAAACGCGTACTATTTTCTGAATGAAAATAGTTCAGCAGTGAATGACGCTCAGGTGTTAAAATAAACATTTACCAATACTTGTTGCAAAATAAAATCCTTACATTTTTGCCTTGATAAGATTCGTCCAAGGACAAAACGCGTTGGTAAAGAAAAGTTTTCATTTTTGTCTTTATTCGTATGTATTATGCTCTGACACGCGGACGCTAGAGACCCGGTATTGTTGAGCAATTTTCTTCTTTTTTTTTTTTTTTTTTTTTGCGTTATGCTCCTTTGCCAAAGTTCAATGGTTCCAGTTCCATCGAGCACTTTTGGGGGGCGGTATACTGGTGTTTGTTTGGGGGATTTTTTTCTCCTCGATTAGCAGTGATTTTTCAGTTATTCGATCCTCGGTTATACGGGTATATTTTTCTCCTCGGTGATGTTAGTCGGTGAGTACAGGCATTTGCTAGATACCCTCATTGTAACATCTTCAATTAGGCAAAAAGGTATATGTGATGCCCATATCACCGAACAGACCAGTACCGACCGCCTGAAGACTGCAGGCATTATTAGCTGGTAGTCATGGTACGCTGGATTAAACTCATAATCACCAATGCAGACATACATGCACACATAATTACCCACGCAAACGTATGTTGATTTATAGAATTTGAAAATAAAATAACAAACCAAATAATCTTGATAATACATAATAATGATGAAACATAATAAACTAAATAAATAGACAGACTGTCTGTCTGAAACCTCTCGAACTTTGGGCCGCACTTGCTCTACATAGACATACCATTTTGGAATTCGGATAATCACGGGATTGAAAACCTGGTGCTTGAACATCCAGTATTGGGATTTGTGTCCGAATGAGGAAGGAACAGTTAAAAATTGAATTTTTAAAATAACTGAGAATAATTAATTATTTTAAAAGTTTTTAATTTATATTGAGTTTAAAAGTAACACAAAAATGTGAATTTAAAAAATGATATTTTAAATTCAGTTTAAAATATCTTCAAAACTTTGTGAATTGAGGAAAATACAAAAATTCAAAATACTAAGGAATCAGAGTTAAAGTGAGAGGTTTTGTGACAAGAGGTTTTGAAGTTCCACAGAGTTTGTGATTTGAAGAACCAATTTTCAGCCCAAATCGGATTTTCGGCCCAAATCGGATTTTCGGCCCAAATTGGATTTTCAGCCCAAATCGGATTTTCGGCCCAAATCGGACTTATAGCTAGAATCAGAGTTGTTTCTTCAAAATTATCATTGCTGTTTTCTAAGCTGGACCAGAGGACCCTTCAGTTTGGAACCAGAGGCCCAATTAGCCTTGTCGCAGTTAGTTCCTCCTCAGTTCTTTAATCCTTCAACAGGGTTCTCTCTCCCCTGGCTGACCCTTCTCTCTCTCGACTTAGGCCTTGGGCCGCTACCTCGTGCGTAGGTAATGTAGTTAGAAAAAAAAGCAAATGATGATAAGATAGCGATGGTCACAAAGCACTGACCGAGGCCTCTAATCAGGCGCTGCCCTCACGGTAAGGGGGTTCGGGGATAGTACGCACTAGCCCTGCATGTATGGGTCGGAGAAGCACGCACTAGCCCTGCATGTATGGGTCGGAGAAGCACATGTTTTCTTCAAAATTTCTCCAAAATTCAGGCTAGTAAATGTAATTAATATTATTTAATTAAAAAAAAATAGACCATTAACTTAAATTATATCTATAAAATAACGTATAAACAATATTTGTGTATTTAGGCAGCAATCCTTCTTTCATGCACATTTCATTAAAAACGACTGACAAGGTGCTTTTATTTAGTTTTTTATATAATTTCTCGTGCGATCTAATAAAGTTTTTCTTTTCAGAGGATAAATTATATAAAAACTGTCCGAATCAACTTTCGTAAATAATTATATAAACCACACTACAAATTGTTTAACACGCAGACTAACTCTACAGCTTTCTGACAATAGCTCAATTAGATCTCATTTAAATATTCATGGAGACCTACCGGACACTATTCGGAACATACTTGTCGACAACACTAATATAATAGCATCATCCACATGCAATAAAAGGCTAAAAATAATGGAAGCCTTATTAATAAAAACAAACAAACCAACACTTAATAATATTAACTTTGAACATGGACATAATATCTTGACCGTGTTTTGAAACAAAAAAAATGAAACATTTTATAAAACATACATATAACAAACTATTTCTAATTCTAACAGTTGAAATATAATCCTTGAAAATGGCTAAATGCATAGCCGAAAGCGCTCGGATAAAAAGAACATTCGGACAGATTTTATATAATTTATCATCTGAAAAGAAAAACATTATTAGATCGCACGAGAAATGATATAAAAAACTAAATAAAAGCACCTTGTCAGTCGTTTTTAATGAAATGTGCATATATATATATATATATATATATATATATATATATATATATATATATATATAAACAAAAAACAGTTTCTCGTTGTCCTTACAAATGGAATACAAAGGGAATGAGAGTGAGTCGACCTTGTGTACGTCCTTGGCGGGTCCTAGCAGTGAAGTTCCGTTCCAAATGTATTTCGTCTGAATATTTTCAATGGGAATAGCGATAATGTCACGAAAGGCTAGCAACGTTTCGTTTCTGGAAAATGGGTTGCAGGGTGGAAAATAACCCATCACTCACTTGGACATGTAATCGTTTTCGTTATGGTTAGACTATGAAACACCCTGTGAAGTAAGAAAGAATGTCTTGGCCGTGGTGTTTTAGATAAGCTACCTGTTACTCATCTGGTGGCCAACTGTCTAACTAAAAAATTCTATTCTGTTTGGTATATATTAGTTGTGGACCTCAGGAGTGTCCATGTGAGCATCGAGGAATGTATTTATTTGCTCACTTCATAATGGTAAATTCAACACAAGATCACGCTTACATTTGCGTAGTACCAGAAATTATCCAGCACCCTTATCAGCTAACACGGAAATTTCTTGCAACGTTGCAGCTAAGTTGTATTTTGGTTGGGGAATATGTGATGATGTTATTGTAACGTTGCAATCAAGTATTTTTCTGAACCCACACTGAAAGCTTACCCCTCAACTTTGTCGCAGCGATAAAGTTCTGTAGATGAAAAATTCTGCACTGATGAATTGTAACATGAGAACGCTTTTTCTTCACTTGAAAACATGTTTTAAAAGTATAAAATTTCTTTTCATATTTTTCTAATTGAAAATTGCTAATTTAGTTACAAGGACACTTATACCTAAGATCAGAAAGAGTTGAAAGATTTTTTTTCTGTTAATTCATTCCCAAAATATTAATTCACTCAAGAATAAAAAGAATTTATATTTACTAAAATTCACACCACATTCTCCCAGAGCGAGGAACTTCCATTGCACTCTGGTTGGGTTGACCTTTGCGATCACCCCAAATGTGGGCAACATGGGTGCGCTATTTCTAAGTGTCGGGTACGCATTCGCACTCACCCCAATAAACAAGCCAAGAACAGATTTTTCTCTTTTTTTTTTTTTTTTAAATTGTAAAAATTTCTTGTCAGTACCTTGAATATCATCAGTACTTACGAAGTGTGAATAACTCCCTGATTTTTAGTAATTTTTATCCTGATGGTTGGACTTGTTGCGAAGCAAGCTAAACAAATTTTAATTTAAAATTTATCATTTTAAAAAAGTGCCAAAAATTTAATAAAAAAAACTAAAAAATTTGATTTTTCAAATTTATAATTTCTTGGAGTGGATTAATATTTGCGATAAATAACTCTACATTATTTGGGATGAATTAACAGAAAAGATCCTAGATGAAATTTCTAGGGTACATAATGAAGAAAGCGGATTTGGAAAATTTGATACTCACAGGACAGATTGAAGGCAAGCAGGAGAGAGGAAAATAACGCATAATCTACCCAGCGAACACGTCTAAATGGAGGACAGAACAAGCTTTCATAAGGATATTAAAATCTAGAGCTTTTCACTCCAGTTGAAGGTACACATCCCCGGTTGACTTCTATCACTTCCTAGCTCTGGCCATACTTGACCATGTGGGGTTGAGGTATCAGGTCAGATCATCTAGCTTTTGGCTGCTTTCTAGTCCTCCTCCATTCTGTCGCCCGCCCGAACAGTCCACCTGCTGTCTCTGAGATGAGAGACGTGGTGAGATAAGAAAAAGGCAACGTTTATTAAGAGCTACAAAGGCAGTAGCGTGCAGATGTGGGGCAGTGTGGCGGCTCTGGGCATCATTATCAGGAGGGCATCCAATCAAAGAGTGAAATAAAAATTTAGTTTTTGAAATTTGAAATAAAGTCTTTATTTCATGTTTCATCTGTCCTTACATATTTAAAATGTCTTCCTCCCTCGCATTTCTAATGTCTGTAGCTCTCGCCTAGTT
>OZ038504.1:61003066-61008066 GCA_964036315.1 Acanthosepion esculentum
AAAATTTTTTTAAAAGTGCGCCTTATATGCTGTCAAAAACGGTATCTGGTTTGAGAAACAAAGTTAGCTGATTGACCTACTCTTAAGAATGCCAATGTTAATATTAATGAGGTGTTAGGGTGATGATAAGTGATACATTTCAGGGGATTTAAGAAATATTTTTATTTTATTTGTTAAACTTAGCCAACTACTACAAATGAATGGCAGTTCGTAGAATACTGAAAAAATCTGCGGAGTCAAGATTGCCCTACGTCTTGGAGGGACATGCTCTTAGAAAAAGAACAGCTGATCAACCAACAGAATAAATTCAATTATTCTTTTGAACTAGCATCATTGTCTTTGCTGTTTTTATCATGACATTTGAAATAGTTTTGAGTTTGGTTCTCTCAGCTCATGTTTGTTAATCTTGAGGGAATTTTAACCTTATATATTCTGGAAGTGATTTTGTTTGCAAAGCAAAAACTTTATCCTGCCTCCAGTGGCGTAGTTAGGAGGGATGGTCCGCGCTGGGCGGCACTTTTGGTCTGCTGTGAGTTTTCAGAAAAGAAAACAAAAAACAATAGCATAATTTCAATAATTTCTGCAAAATAAGTAGCAATAAGGAAGAAGATAGGGTTCAAATGAAGCCAATTTGTCTTTGATATGCCTGGCTCAAAGCCAGCCAGCAATAAATATGTAGAGGACTGTGGGGTTAAAATTTCCTGCTAGCCGGTCCAGCTACATGAGAATGTTGGACTTTAATTAAGTCCGAAGAAAACAAACAAGACCGATAATTATATAAGTAAACAAATATATGTATTAACAACAAGTTACAAGCACATGGACATGTGAAATCTTCTACGTCTGCCAGTTACCCGCCGCGGGGAAATGTACTCTTCTCTGTGGTGATTATCGTCACCATCAAACATACACTACGTGGAAATCGTTTGACAAGCGTTTATTGGTTAATCTATTCAAAACTAGCTCGCTGATTGGACAGTTCCGACCAATCAAATCGCCTGCATGCGACAAATCTGTTTTCCCGCTCACTATGCTCTGAGCCAGTCACGTGATACACCATCTTATATAAACAAAACACGAGTGGTTCTCTCTCTCTCTTCTTTTTCCGTATGATTCCTTGCTGCCAAAATGTAACCTTCAAGAACTCGGGTCTTGACCATGCAGTCAGACGTTAAAGAACATTGCAACATTCATGCAAGTACGAACTCTTAACTCTTCTGAACATCTTACCAACTTGTACAATACACAATTCCTAACATTCAACAGGAACTCATTCTTCTAAACTACAGTTTAATAATTAATTCTACCTTTATGAGCTCAGGTACAAATATTTCCAAATCTAAGAGACATAACTCTATCAAACCTTTAGCTTATGTACTTGTACACTAAGACCAATAAAATCAAATGTTATGTTTTGAATCATTATTTTCTGTCTTGTATTAATTGTTGTGGATGGAAGATTATCGAACACACCCAATTTTAAGCCTTCTCACCATTCAAACCTTCGGATACTTTCTAACACTTCACACATCCGCAACAGACAGTTACATTGAGTTTGTGTAGTGAATATTATGTGTGTGTGTGTGTATTGTGGTGAGTGTTCATACGTACGTGTATTGGTATTGTTCTTAGCGTGTTCCCAGAATTTGGGAAACGCTGTATTTGCGAGAGCTCACATATTGGTATTAGCTGAAATGAAGAAAGAAGAGAAAGAATTACCTCACCTCCATGCGAGGTGGGATACGGCCCAAGGCCTGAGAGGAAAAGAGAGATTGAGGCAAAAGGTCACTCAGTATTTATAGCAAGGAGAGAGAGATCCCCTGGGGAAGTATTAAGGAACTAAGGCGGAACTAACTCCGTAAAAAAAAAAAAGAGTCTCCAAAACACACTTTCAGATGGTGGGAATAAACCTTACTTACAAGACATGAGCAAAAGGTGTGAAAAAAATTTGAAACATTTTTAAAGGGCTTGATGTGGGGCTGGATTAAGTGAATTTAATGAATTCACAGTTTTTTTCACACCTTTGTGAGCAGTCCAGACTTTGATTTTTCATGTCTGTGAACTGTTAAATAAGTGAACCAATTATTTTTTTTATCTCATCATAGGCCTAGTTTTAATTAATACAGATATTGTTACTTTTTATTAGGTACCTCCACTATTTTGGCATAAATTTTCAATACCTAAAGTTTAAATTTTAAACTTTAAAATGAATTTTTAAAAATTAAAAAAAAAACATTCCTGAAGATTTCATTAGCTTTAATTGAAAGCTAAATGATTAAATTTATTATTTCCAGTAAGTAAAATATTCTGGTGTATTTCAGATAGAAATTATATAGATTGGAATGTCAAATTTAATCTCCATTTCTTAAAATTTTTAAAAGCGGCCATTTTCTTAAAATAGATAGATAAATAAATTGAAATAATTCCAATGCTTCAAGGATATCACATGCATTCCAATTTTTTCATGAAATATCGAACGGAAATTTAAAAGAAAATTGAAAATTAGTATATTTTTTTTAATTAATTTTATCGAACTTTTAATTCTTAGTCTATTAACTTCAGCTATGTAAGACAAAATAATTTAAAAAGAGTAAAAGACATTTTTTACATTGTTAAAAAAAGAAAAACGAACTGTGTTTCTAAAGTGGCATTTAATTTATGACTACTCACTTGTTAGAATTGAAATCAATAAATATTAAAAAGAAACTGATAAATTGTGAATTAAAGGTACAATGTTTTTTTTAGTTTTTTCTTTTTTTTAAAAAATAAAACGGAGGGTATAAACAAAAACAATTTCTCTTTTAATATCGTAAAAAGTTTTTAATGTTTTCCAGATTTAGCAAAAAAGAAGTAACGTCTTCATTTTTTTTTTCTTTACATATCCCCAGTTTTTTTTTGTTTTTTTTTTAAGTAAATAAATAAACACAAATGTACTTTTATTTCATAATTTATCAGTGAGGAGTTAAAAATACTACGTTAACAGAAACACGGTAAAAAAAAAAGAACCTGGCATCATACAGGAATTAGATTCTGAGAAATTTTTATCTATCTTCCTTCCCAGGAATTTGAACTCAGAACTGCCAGTTTTTATTCTTTCCCTATGATTCCTCCACCATCTAGAATATTGTAATAAAAAGAAAAATGAAACGACTAGTCAAATGAAATCTTTGAAAAACTGCATTTTGTCCCAGAAATTCAGGCAGTGCCTATTATTATTATACAACTTAAATACCAATACACATTCTTCTATTTTGATTTGTCTGTTCAGCCTCTTCTCTTGGACTGATATTGATTCCTACTGAGGATATTACTGGAATTATATATTAAGGTGTTTGGAATGTAATTACCTATTTCAGCACTATGAATAATGAATCAAGCAACCAGAGCAGAACCAAGGTTGAATGGTAGGAAACTGCATCTAGAATTAGTTTCATCAGCTCTTAGAGTGTTCAGAAAGTAATTACGTATTTCACCACTGTGAATTATGAGTCAGCCTACCAAAGTTAAACTATAGTTGAATGGTAGGAAAATTTGTTTATAATTAGTTTATCACTTCTTCTATCAGACTGTGTGTCAATTATAGTGCATTTTAGAGTTTACTTGGGCAAAGTTTCAAAGAAGGTATTTGAGTTTCTCAGTAGATTTCATTATGCGCAAGTATGTCATTCTTTTATTTTTGTATCACATTGTTGCAGATGATGAAAAATGGATTTGCATGTCAACAGAAAATGATAAATGACAGTGGTTATTTTTCGTTTCTATGTTCCGTGTCCTTTCAGGACGTAGGCGATCATGGCTCTCCACCTCCCTCTATCCCTTGCAGCTCTCAACAAGTTCATTCCCTCTGCCACCTCCCCCAGACCATGTTCTGTCATCCACTTGCTTAAAGCCGCTAGGTATGTCACGTGTTGTTTTCCCTTGTCTCTCTTTCCCTCTCTTCGACCTGTGAGTATCAGATTCTCCAGGCCCTTCTTCCTCATTATGTGTCCCAGGAACTTGTTGCCTCTTCTTGATGTTAAGTATAAGCCTCCTTCTTGTTTACATTCTCTCTGAGGCTTCATCGTTGCTCACACACTCGGTCCATTAAATAACCCATAGAGGCTGATATGCCATAAAACAAAATCAACCAACTTCTTTTACTGAATCTTGAGTTCTTAAAACATAGAATCAAAAACTTGTTCTCTTGCTGGGTTACATTTGTTAAAAACGAAGGTGATTGCATTTTTGATAAATAATATTTAAATAAATTTAACTTACATTTGCTTTTATATTGTGGCGTGCTAATTAGATCTGGTTTAGAATTGTTAAGAAGGCTTTGTCGAAGGTTGCGTTTTTGGTTAGCACAGCACATCACATTTAAATTTTCAAAAAAACACAAGGAAGAAATAACAAGAGATTATGTAGTAATCAACAATAAAATATATTGAAAATAGACGAGTACAACAATCGTGCTTGATGAAATAAAATTAAGAAAAAGGAAGTAGTTTCCCTTGTACTGATGCAAGATTGAAAATTTGTATTAAAGAACTTAAATGTTCAGTGATAAATGATAACTGAGTTCAAGTATGAAAAAGCTTGTACAAAAGGATAATAGAATTTTGAGTTTGTTACTTGGCTTTTGGACAGACAGTTCACAGCGTAGTGCAATTGTAGTTTTGTGTGTGTGTGAGTAGAAGAATGTAGGTACACGTATGTAGTTGATCTCTGTTGATTTATTTGTTCTACTACTGTTCTATTGTTTAATTTTCATGGTATTTATACTTTTTGAGTAGGCTCCAGAGAGGAGCGGGAAAAATATCGAAAGGAATATTTAAATTATACGATTGGTCAAAAATCAACCAATCACTGATTTTTTACGAAACCAAGTTTGGCAAAGTCAATGGCAGAAAATTTGGTGTGGCTACTGCGATGGTTAAATTGTCCTGTAGTAAATAGTACTTATTTTCTAGCCAATAATTATTAAGTATTTTGTGGGCGTGGTGTATCAGAGTAGTCACTAC
>OZ038504.1:61013066-61070566 GCA_964036315.1 Acanthosepion esculentum
ATATATATATATATATATATATGCACACACACACACACACATATATATATATATATATATATATATATATATATATATATATGTGTGTGTATGTATGAAAAGACAAGATGAAAAATTATTCTCAGCCAATGCGTTTTGTTTATTGCACCATATATATATATATATATATATATATATATATATATGCACACACACACACACACATATATATATATATATATATGTGTGTGTGTATGTATGAAAAGACAAGATGAAAAATTATTCTCAGCCAATGCGTTTTGTCATCCGAGGGACTTTATCAATGAAATGTAGAATTCATTTTGTTGTTCGTGTTTATATACAAAATTAAGGATATTAAGAATTTGATGGTGTGTTTGTATATATATATATATATATGTATATATAAAGAAATATAGTCTTAAAGTGTGGTATATTTATGGGATAAAGTGCTCAATATCAGAGATAGAGCGTGTGTAAATATAAATGTTCGCTTTTATATTTATATATATAAGAAAGAGAGATGCACGATGTGGATAAGTGGATAAACTGTGTTCACAAGTTTTGGTTGATAACCAGTCTAGAATAACACTGAATTCAAAATAATAGAGAATGTAATGAGAAACAATTTTACTATTCTTCCCAAAGAATAATCATTGCAATGCCTGTTTTGCAGATATCAAAGAAAAGAAATCTAAGAAGAGCCATGATTGGCTACATCCAGAAGGGATATAACACTTAAAGTGTCAAAGATTTTTTGGTGCATGTTAATTATAATGTCTTCAGGCTAAAGTAGTTACATGATTAAATATTCTCTCTTCCCTTCATTAATTGGAAATAAAATTAAGATTAAATTAATTTCTCGTATCCTGTTTTAATTAGTGATTCTTTCGGGGCAGGGTTTCTTTTCATTTTTTCCTTTAAATAAATATGAAATTTAAACACATTGTGGAGATTTTGTATTTGACTTTGTCGTGCTAACAGAAGTTGAATGTTGGTTTACTGCAATAAAAAAAATGAAGACTTGATTAGAAAATGAATGGCCAATATTTATTGATGCATGTAGGTACAAGGTACAGAGTTATAGAGAGTGAGTGACCACAAGTCAGCCTGATGTTCAGTGAAGGTGATTGAATCTCTCTTTCAATGGGACAACTATCAGGCACATCTGAACTTTATGGTTGGGAAGTGAGAAGAGAGTGATCATCTCCTTTTTGGAAGTGGGGTCATAAAATTCACACATCACTGGAAACCCTTTTTGGTTTCCTTTTGCATTATGGGAAAATGAAATTCTTTATTTTTTTATTATTATTTTATTTTCATTCTCCCACAAAATTTTGTGCGTATGTGTGATTTTTTTTCTCTGATTTTACAAACCACAAATACCACATTCTTCTTATTCCTCTTTCTGTGTTCAACATAAAATACTATAATCTTGAGTTAAGAGTGTGGCTTTGATTAAAAGTGAAAGTAATTGATTAAGGCAAGAATGTATTGAAAGTATACTAAGTACAGAGTCCTCTCCAACAAATGTATGCCCAGGATCTTAGTGTATCTCCTTTCCTCACAAAATGACTATTTATACAATGTGGTTTAATTAAAAGTACTAACAATCCTATTATAATTGTGCTTGTCACTCCCTCGCTGTGTTAGTTATCATGACCGTTACGTCCTGTAAATACCTCATAAATAACGGTCTGTTGCATATTTTGATCACGTGGAAAGAAGGGGGAAGATATTACTTGGTTTCAGTGTGTTGTAACCTAGAAAGGGTTACTGAATGACTACTTTGCATATTACCCCCGCTTACAATAGTGTCCAATGTATTTATGAGGGTTGGGACATATTCATTAGTATTAATAGGTACAGTATATAACAGATAGATAGATATGAACAGACAAGTATAGATAGGTAGCTAGATAGATATTAAATGAACGTAGGTAGATAGATATTAAATGAACGTAGATAGATAGATATTAAATGAATGTAGATAGATAGATATTAAATGAATGTAGATAGATAGATATTAAATGAACGTAGATAGAGAGATATTAAATGAACATAGATAGTGTTGTAACCTAGAAAGGATTACTGAATGAGGAATAACCAAAACGGAAGTTGGAAATGAAATGGTAATCTTTATAACATCAACAAAATACAATACTCACCAGCAGCGTGAAGTAGGTAAACCACTGCTAGTGGTAAACTACTTAGACTGCATATTACCCCCACTTACAATAGTGTCTAACATATTTATGAGGATTGGGACATACCCATTAGTGTTCATAGGTACAATATATAACACATTGAGAAAATGAATGAAAGAAATAAGGGAGTGCAAAAGTGTTTAATCATAATGTCTCCTGCCAATACCTCATAAATAATAAACTATTCTGTTTTGATCACGTGGATGGATGCTACTTGGTTTCAGTGAGAAAATAAAAAGATAGAAATGCTTAACGTCTGTTTCAATGACATGGAAGAAGTTATCAATTTCAAATCTTTTCATTTGTACCCACTTCTTTAAATAACGACTAGCATTCATATGATTGTTATTGCAATATTTTGTGAAAGTTGTTAATGTTAAGTTCAAATATTTAACGATGCAATAGGGGAATTTCTACAGATATTTTATTGTCATAAAACTTGCCATTATTCAATCATTAACTGAAGAATTAAGAAGATTCATCAGAAAATCCGAATAGGGAAACCATGAAAAATTCAATGGTTTTCCAGTAAAAACAAAAGCAATAAAAAGCAGAATGCGATAGGCATATTGAAATATCTACGTATATCAGAAGTCAAAATATAGATTTTTAAAGGCTATCCATTGCTAAAGGAAATTGTGGAGAGCCGTGATTGACAACATCCTGAAGGAAATGTCCCATAGCAGAAGGTTTTGATGTTGTACACTGTTATATTCCATGTTAATAGGAAGATATACTTGACAAACACAGTGGATAAAGTAAGTAATGGTTTATTGTAAAAAACCAATACAATAAGAATAAAGGTAACAGTTATGCACAAGGTCGACACAAGTCAATCCAGTAGTGAGTGCTACTTTTGGAAGGTCGGTAGTTCTTGTGTAAGAGTCATACTCAACAAATCCCTGCTAGTCTCTGTAGTCTGTTGACTTACAGATACTTATAGGTAGTTACTAACTATAGTGTAGTCACTCATGGGGGGTGACAGGTTATTCCATTACATCATAAACTAACTAGGATATTGTTGTATTCCATCAATAAAACAACTATTTGTCTAAAGAAATTCATTCTTGGAAAGAAATGTGTCAGTAACTTTTTCCTCCTTATCATTTCTTTACTACCCATTGAGTACGACGTAAAGATTGACTTTTTAAAAAAACAATAAAGAAAGACAGGCAACAAAACACTTTCAAAAAATATGAATATAAATAATAAGGAATTAAATGTTTGGAGTTAATGTCAAAGTCATTATTATTGATTCTAATTTACGGAAACTATCAAAAAATGGCTGCATTATTTAAGTCATTTTGCAATCACGTTCTGTTCATAAAATATCAAAAAAAGACATTTGTTTTTTTCTGTATTTTCTTGTTTATGCTCAAAATACTTGTTGCATATTCAACTAAACAATGGACATTCTATTTTAGTACTTGAAAAATTATGGAATTTTATCTGTCCTGTTTAACCTAAAACTCTTTCTTGTATGCCACCAGGATAGCCTGCTACCGAGAAATGAGAAAATTATCCTTTTCTATGTTGTAGAATATTTTGGTGATGTAAAAAAAGGCTACATTTACAAGTAACTCCTGAAAAGTTCTCATCCCATCCCACTTCCTAAAATCTAATCAAATGACCA
The DNA here is from genome assembly GCA_964036315.1 of Acanthosepion esculentum. Classification (NCBI taxonomy): domain Eukaryota; kingdom Metazoa; phylum Mollusca; class Cephalopoda; order Sepiida; family Sepiidae; genus Acanthosepion; species Acanthosepion esculentum. The sequence goes on from OZ038504.1 coordinate 61,016,904, forward strand.
AACATCTAAATATTTTTTATTTAAATTGCTCCTTAGTTCTTGGTCAGGTTGTGTGCGTGTATATATATATATATATATATATATATATATATATATATATATATATATATATATATATATATATATATACTAAACAAATAAAATGTTCAAACTTATCTTCTCAACTCCAAGTGTTGCAGAAATGGTATCTGCTTATTAGATGGTAAGTTGAAACACAAGCTTTCTTCATATATATATATATATATATATATATATATATATATATGAAGAAATATAGTCTTAAAGTGTGCTATATTTATGGGATAAAGTGCTCAATATCAGAGATAGAGCGTGTGTAAATATAAAAGTGGACATGGAAGTCAGCACTTAGAGGCGATGGTCTGTTTCATGCTAGTGCAATCGTCAGGCGATAGTTCTTGTGTAAGAGTCATATATATATATATATATATATATATATATATATATATATATATAAAAGTGGACATGGAAGTCAGCACTTAGAGGCGACAGTCTGTTTCATGCTAGTGCAATCATCAGGCAACGATATATATATATATAAACTTATAATTATTAGTGTACAATAAGCTGATAAGCTAAAGATTTGTACATGAAACCTTGTGAAACTTGTTTCAGGACCAAGCTTAAATACAACAATCAAATATTGCTTTAAGATGCTTGAAGTGTTTCAACACCCCACAACTGAGTTTAAATGCTCTTGAGATATATATATATATATATATAATTTTATATGTGCAGTACTTAGTGGAAAATGCTCAATATCAGTGAGAGAGCTAACATACATACATACATATATATATATATACATACACACACACACACACACACACACACATATATATTGAACCCTCCCGTCATATTAGATGCGTGAGGGTCAAGCAGCTCAGTTGCTAGGAACCGACATCCAGACACAAGTACATATAATTTGATTATAATGGTGAAGGCTTTGTGCAGAACCAACCATACTTTTTGAAGGGCTGAATACAGAGACCTAGTGCACTACATGCCTACAAGGTCCCCAAACAACCCTCCACAGGTTTTGAATTCAGAGTTGTCCTTCTTCTAGACCAGTTGCCATCCAAGGCTATAGAACCCAGTCCCTCCTGCTATTTACCCATAGATGGAGGGAGAAGAAGAGGATTAATAACTTTCCCAAGGGTATTAGCACGTAAGTGAATGTAATGGATTAGACTAGAATTCAAACTCGGCTCTCCTATTCCTCAAGCCACTATCCACTACTCCACCGTGTGTCATATATATATATATATATATATATATATATATCTAATATACATATGTATAAAGTTTAGAAACAAAGGCAAAAGGAAAACTTTGTTCATATTGTCCTTTTACAGATATATTGCATGTGAAATATATATATATATGTCTAAAGAGAAAGACTGACAGACACACACAATGGACAATCATTATTGTCAGAAATAATATTAATAATATGAATATTTGAATTTTATAGGTGATTTCTTTTAGTTTTTTGTCTTTGTTATTGTTATGTCAGAAATCAATTTTTCTTTTCTTCAAAAATAAACAAAATGTTAATGTTCACAAAAATTTCAAGTAAGATATGTTTGCAATATGATGCATGGTAAACAAAAAAACAAAAACAGAAACATAAAATCTTAATAGGCTGGAAAAAAACAGCTTCCATTCCTGGAAATAGTAACTAAAAAAAAAAAAAACCTGAAACATTTGACTTGTGGTTTTATAGTTGTCCTTTTGCTCCACTAGATTCTCTGTGATTTGTTTTGTGTTTTTTTTTTAATTCTTTCTTTACTTTTTTTGTTTGTGATAAAGACTTGCCATCAGAGAAATGCTAAGTCAGAAAAGAGCAGAAATTCTTCCGCTTCTGTAAAGTAGTGAAGATCAAGACTTCTTGTAGGCAGAACAAGAGAAACAAAACAAAAAAAATAATAAATAAATAGTTCCTGTTTCTTGATACTATAGCAACCACAAAGTTTAAAATCATCCACCATAATAAAAATAGAAAAACAAGAAAATAATTCATTTTGTTTCATCTGCAACAGAAAGAAGAAACGGAATATTTTTAACTTGGAATGAACATCACAAATTTTAGAAAGTAAATTATGACAGTCGTCATCATCATCATCAGTCCTTCGACTGCTTCAGTCATCTGGTGGGACAGAAAAAAGAGACAACCTCTTCCAGTTTGATCTGTTGGTGATGATTCTCAGGAGTTCTAGCATTGTCATATATGTCCGTTCTTTCCCTAAATGCATAAATGGTGCAAACGTTCCATGTGTCAATGGTTGTACTCTGCATTGGTAGCTTAATGTTGTTTGTTACTCCAGTCACCCATTTGTCACACCCGTCTTGGGACATGCATTGATCTAGGTCTTGAATGATCCAGCATGGTGTTGCTTTGATTCTTCTTCATCATGATTCTTTCAGTGGGCTTTCAGATAGCTTGGCAGATTAGCACCGAGTATAAACATTAAACCAAAGAATTTGCCATTTGTCTAAGTCAGGGGTGGGCAAACTTTTAAGTACAAGGGCCGCATTCTAAAAATTTATAGTTTTACTGGGCCGCATAGTATATATAAACCAAAATAATTGATATTTAAAATTGGCAAAATAAAGGGTTTTTAAAGGAAAAATATAGTTTTAAGAAATAACATTTTAAAGCAGGCCGCACAAAATCGTTTGGCGGGCCGCATGTGGCCCACGGGCCGTAGTTTGCCCACCCTTGGTCTAAGTAAATAAAGTTAAATGTTTCAAAGACTTCTTTATATTTTTTGTAAATTATATCTGAAAACATTCTGAATTTTTCATACCTCACTCCAGGCAACTTCAGTTACACATTAATTATGAAACCATAGTTTGTTTTACTTCTTGCTTGCTGTTAAAAAAAAATCCCTTTTCAAATTGTCAAGATCAGTAAAAGACAGAGAACTGTTTCTTCGCTTTCTTTCCACCACCACCCCATATAAATTGTGACCACAAGGTTTTTATCTTTTGATTTTAAGCCTTATCTTCTAGGTTAAGTACCAACTCCTGTGCATGTTGGAAGCTACAACTATGTGATGACAACTAAAAATATATGAAAATAAATAAATAAGCAAGTAACTTCCAGCCCACTCACTGTGTGCATCTAGATATACTTCTGCAGTAACAATAATAATAATTATTATTATTATTTGGGGGCTGAGGTTAATTTAATATTAAGGAAAGTGAGAAGAAAGGACTAAATATCAATTGTAAAAAACAACATATGGTTGTTAGCAAAAGGAACTTTTCAACATGCGAATTTTCAATTTGAGATACCAAAATCAAGCAAGCGCAAAAATTTAAATATCTGGACATGTGAGCAATAACAAAGTTTTAAAGAAAATGAAAATAAGAACACTTTTAATTCACCTCAGGAAGAGATAGTTGAAATTTCTAAGACACATAATGAGGAAAGAGGGCTTTGAAATTTTGATACTCACAGGAGAGAATGAAGGCAAGAAGAACAGAGGAAAACAAAGTATAACCTACCTAGCAAGCTTGCGTAAATGGCTGGCAGACCAAGGTTTAGGAGAAATAAAAAAGACAAAATTTGTTAAGAGCTACAAAGAACAGGAAATTGTGGAGAGCCACGATTGCCTTCATCCTGAAGGGACATGGCGCATAGAAAAAGAAGGTAGCTGTTTTCCCATAAGACAATTCTGAAGCCTTAAATCCAATATTTCTATTGCTTTCTCTGTGCAAGTTTACTTGAACAAAGTTTAACATATGTGCCTGCAGAATTGTATTAAGAGGATGTTTTTTTTCACTTGACACTTTTATTACTATATTCTTCCTTTGCAGTTTTTATTATTTTAAAAAGTTAAATTTATAATTATGATAAACCCAGTAGTAGGGAGGGGGTCATGGTCCCACGCATCGATATCAAGAGGGCAACCAATCAAAGAGTGAAATAAAAATTTAGTTTATATTCAATTTGAATAAAGTGTTCATTTCATGTTTCATCTGTTTTTAAATATTTAAAATGTCTTACTTTCTCACATTTCTCAGTACTTGGCCCCCTTATTTGAGTCTTGGGTGAATACAATCAAAGAGTTGGCCCCAGGCATCACCAAACCTCTGCACATCACTGGCTAAAGCCAGTCATATGAAACTGGATGTATGTGTTCTCTTTCTCTCAAGAATTCACAACAAAAGAATAAAACTCTCATGATTTTATAACATTTTTTTATTTATAAGAATAATTTTATATTTACAAGTTTATGAATATATGTGAAGCAACTACAATTCAATATTTATCATTTACTATATTATAAAGAAATAACTAGGAAAACAAGGTTTCTTTTCATGAATTTATAAAAATGTCTGTGGACAAGAAAATTTAAATAAATACATAACAATGCGTTATTGTAATTATAAATTTTGAAAAAAGTGAATTTTCTGGTATTTTTTCACTTGATCTTGCCACATATAAATTTACTAAAATAAGTTGTGAGCATTTGGACTGATAGTTACTTTTTCCTGATAATTGATGACAAAAATGTTAAACGCTATTTATTAGTATGTTTATTTACAAGAACTTTTCAAAACTTTGACTTTTGTTTGTGCTTGAACCCCAAACTCTAGTACGAGCAGAGTCAAATGTTTTGAATCTAATTTTTATGATGAAATATTAACAAAATCAATCAAGAAACTTTTTCCAAGTCATGTTGTATTATAATATTTAGAGGAGTATGTAAATAAATATTAAAATATTTACAAAATTACCAAGGGAGTATCCAATAATTGCAGTGTCAAGAAAAAAAGCTGTCCTTTTATTTTTTTTTTTGTTCTCATTTTTGGGAATTAAATATTGATTCCATACAAGTACTGATAAATTCTAAGAATACCACAGACTGAACATGTGATCAATGAGGAAATATTAATTAAAATAAGAACTACAAAACTCATACTTACAATCAGAAAAAGACAGTTGAAAATTCGAAGATACATAATGAAGAAAGAAGGCCTAGAAAATCTAAAACTCACAGGACATATTGCAGGCAAGAGAAGTGCAGGAAACAGTCAGTAACATACATAATGAATTGCAAAACAAGAACAAATAGGAATGGGACAAAAGGGACAAGTTACTGACCACAACAAAAGGCAAGAAGTTAAGCCATGATTGCCCACATCCACTGAACAGAAAAGAAGTTTTATATATCATTTTCTAATAGTAACACTTACAAAAATAGGAATGATATTATATAAGGGTTCAAATATCCAAAGATATTAGTGAATAGGTTAATAAATTTTATTTTATTTCATTAAAGAAACCATAGTAATGGTAATATCAGCTGTTTCCTTATAAGGAAACATTTATCATTCATTGACCAAGCATCTGGTGTTACTTTCAGTTGAAATTTATAAAATCTTTCTCTTAAAACAATTTTTTGGGGGGAAAATAGGTTTCTCAAATCCACTAGCCATTATCACTCTTTCCAATATTGATGGTCAGGGCTCCTTAACTTTTTTTGGTACTGTGGTACACCAAAAGTAGTCTTATATAGCATTGTAACATTAACAAATATATAAATAGAACTATGTCATCATTCAAATATCTCTGGTTGCAGTAAAAAAAAATTTAAGAACATAGTGGCAAACATCAATGCATAATCTGTTTTATGCTCCATCATCGCCTTTACAGCAAAAGAAAGTCAGAATAACTAACAAGGAAACAAGAAACTTGGACGAGTGCTTTTTTTGGAGAGGGGTGGTGTTTTGCTTTAGAAACAAGTTTTTGCTTTCTAATATATCAGTTGTCCATAAGTCATGTTCCTCTCCTTCAATCTTAGGTTTCCACAGTTCCTCCCCCATTTTGTCGTCATAATGTTTTTTAAGCATTATATTTATGGCATATTGATGTATCTAAAATTAGATTTGAAATTCATCCCCTGTGGTCTAAGTGCCACCTATTTGATTGTATCATTATATCTATTTGTATTTTATTCTCTTTTTTTGTTCTTATACAAGGTAAATACAGATCACTTCAGGTAATAATACCTAGAGGCAGGCCTGTCACCAAGAGGAGGCCTATGGGCGGACGGGGGCTGCTGGACCCATCAGAAAATCATTTCTTGCCCTCCCATTTGTGAAAATGACGTAGTGTGTAAATTTTTACTTGTGGCCCGACCTTAGCTTAAAAGCTACCTCAGCTCTTAAGGAACCCTGATAGGGGGGCCTGTTTTGAGGATGATATAAATAAACATTGAAATATTAACAAAATCAATCATGATTTTTGTTGGTTAATCAAATCATGTTTACCGATTTCTTTTTTTAGTTAGTTTCATATTCTGTAATTTTTGTGGGGATTGGAGGTTATTTAAATGTTGAATGTAGAAAAGGTTTTTAGAGAGGAAATGAAATATGGTTGTTAAAAACATTTGTTCTAAAAACTAAAAAACAATCCTTTGGTAAAATCCTTCATATTTGTTTTTTTTACATCTCCCTTTGTAGCTGTTTTTTTTTTAAATCTTAGAAGACAGTAAACCCAGCTGACAGTTGGAAGATTAATTTCAAATCAGAGCATTACAAGCTCAGTGCCCAGGGACAGAGAAGACTGATGGGGTAGCTAACGCTCAAGAATTCACTAAGAACTTAACAAAGTTTAAATCTTTTTTTTTATTACTGGAAAATGCCTCATAGGAGCATCAGAATGTTAAGTACTTCAGGGATCAACAAAAGAACAGTCTTGTTCAATTTATATATTTTTTTGAACAGGAAAATGAAACTTGTCTTCAAATAAAAGCATGACATAAGTCAGGTTTTGTTCATCCAGTTTTTTGCCAAGAATATAGATAGACAATCTCTTATCTGAAACCCAATTCTAAGAGGTGGGGGTAAGAGTTGGGAGGGTTACTAGGTTAGCCCTCTTATTTTTATAATGTGGAAGTGTAGTTGATAAATATATTCTAAGAATTTTAGACTTCTGAATAAAACCCTGAAAAGGTACCCAAGCTCTTTCCAGATTTTCTGTCATGCTTGATAACTGATATTCTTCTTCTTTTATAGAGTATGTGTGGGTAGTGTAATGGATTGTGGCTTGGAATGAGAAATTGGAGATAAAAGTTCAATTTCCAGTTGGGTTTGTTACATTCACTTACACTCAAATACCCTTGGGAAAAGTATGAATTCATCTCCTTCCCCCAGCTATGGGTTAAATAGTAGGACTTGTGTCTGGAAAAAAAACCCTGATATTCCCAAAAAACTGTTAATACAATATTCACTTGCAAAAAAAAAAAAAAAAAAAAAAAATGATGTTTTGGCTTTAAATAACCCACAAAGGGTTGATAAGCTATAAAAAAACAAATCAATCAGTCATATTTTTTTTGGCGCTTCACAACTTACTATCATTTGTAACAATAAGCAGTGTTTGTCTCCTTGGATGGTTGTGCACAAGTCTTCACCACTTCAAATCACATGTGCAGGCAGTTTGGTTCTAGAAACTGAACTACTGTACACTTATATGGCAAAAATGATGGTATAGTTGAGAGAGGGAGAGAGAGAGAGTGTGTGTATATATATATATATGTGTGTGAAGAATTAATAGATTTATTGTTAAATATGTGTGTAAAAGCAACTACTATTTGTAATATTGTAATGCAATAAATGTAATAATAATCCTCAATAAGTATTTGGAGAAATCTACTGTACTAGTTAGTATTCAGTAAACTATAAATAGTTAATATCCTTGACTATATTTATCCACTTATCTGGCATATGAATATTTCTGTCACATCTGTTCTAGTGTGTCTACTATGTATTTAGAAATTCTTGATAAAATCCAAAGAAGAATCTGCAATGTTATCTGTTCTGACATGTCATCTCATCTTTAGTCACTTTCCCACCACCATAACATAGTTTCCCTGTGCCTTTCTATAAATATTTTCACAGTTATTGTTCTGATGAGCTTTCCTCTTTGGTTTTTCAACTTTATGAATTTAAACACAATACTAGATTGGCAGATAGGTCTCATCATTTTAAAGTTGAAATGGCTAGATGTAACCATAAGTTTCTGCTTTTTCACTTCTAACTTGTGGAACTCTATTCCTGCATTTTGCTTTCCAGTCAAATTGGGTTTTCAAAATTTAAACACAATGTCAATCATTCTCTTTGATCTTGTTAATTCCTGTTCTCATAATATTTTTCTTTTTCTCATATTCTTTCCCACTCAGTAACCCTTTGCATCTTGGTGGCTTTATTGCCTTGCTTAGAGAGAAAAGGTTAAAATTTAAATCCAATGTCAATCGTTATCTCCTGTCTTCATAATTCTTTTTCATTTATTGTTCTCTCTCCTTAATAATGTTTTTCTTATATTCTTTCATATTCAGTAATCACTTGTGTGTTAGTGATTTTATTGCCTTGCTTGGGGAGAAATGACTTAAAAAAAAAAAAAAAAAATTTTTTTCAAAGATACTTATGTGAAAGCAAATGTAAATAGCCTTGACTGGAATTTGAGCTCAATATGCCAGTCCAATTTTCCATGCTGATAAATGCCACACTACTTGCACAATCTTTTGTCCATGGTATTCTCAAGATTTATCAATAGAACAGCATCTCAGTTGCCGCAAGTTATTTTTATTTTGCAGATCTTCTATTATTGAAAACAACTGATTCCATTGGAGCAACAGCAACCTTTTTTCTGTCACCAATTTTTGAAGAAATTATGTTTTCCCTCTTTTCTTATAGATTATGCACTTGACAGAAACTCTGGAATGGATCAACCAAATATTTTGATAAAAATATCATTAGCATAAACAAGTTCAATTAGGTGAACAAAATTTTGAATGAAGTATTCTCTATTGAATAATTTGCCGCATGAAAGAGATTCTCTTTCTTTGGTTAATGCATTCATTATTTTTGCTCAATAAAAGAGTTGAGCAAAGTGGAGAAAATTAAAATAAAAAATATTGGGAACTAAATCTCTGACATTTCATTGAATCCATTCTAAAGTAGCATGTACACTCAACATATATGTCAACTCGAGAAATTCTGATGCCTTTATTCAGATACATATCTGAATTCACCAGATACCTTTCAACAGCCTCTCCACTTGCATTACAATACAGTGATACCTTGGCTTGAGTTATTTCGAGGTAAATCATTTTTGAAGATACATCAGTTTTCCTTAAATATTATATGGAAAAATAAAACTCACCTTAGGTTGTTTTAATCAAGTTTACATCAGGCGATAAAAAAATTAGAAACATCAAAACACTAAAATAACAATAAACACATAAAATCATATTTAAATAAATTTAAAAATAATATTATGTATACTATATATATATATATATATATATATAAAGCATGTTCAACAAGACTGCACTCGTGTGTTTTTTTTCTGCTCCAACACCAGTTTCTAATTTAGACTTGTTTACATCTGTACTCTGCTGATGACATTCTTTCAAGTACATTTCAGTTGTGATTTAGAGTACATTTTTGCCCATGGTTCTGACGAAAAATCCCAGTACAAGTGCTAATGCTAAGCGCAAGGCTATATCACTGGAAGATGAGGTGGAAATCAAGAATATTGTACGTACATAACATAAATACTGTAATAGGCAATGGGGTGTACTTATTTGTGGTTTGTAGTGTGGTTATTTTGACTTAAGTCATTTTTAAACCTAAGCCATGAATTCTGGAACCAGTTAACAACATAGGGTGAAGTATACCTGTATTGTTTGAAACCAGAGGGTCAAAATGAAAACCTTTAATACTGTATTAGTAAACCTTGTAAAATTCTGAAATACTTGTTGGGATCTGTCTACCCAAGTTTTTGTTTTTATCTGAGTGTCGGGATCCCAAACATTTAACAACAGCTACACACCTTTCAAATGAAACTTATAAAAGGTTATTTTCTGGAGGATAAGTAAAGGCAGAACGTCAGTTGAAATTACATGTATTCTTTCCAGAAATATACAATCACAATAAAGTTCAGTTTTCCTTGCAGTGAAGTTTCTTTTATAAGAATACGGTATGAAATGTGTCGATAGACTTAATTTATGACAGGCAGCCTAATATGTTAATGAGTTTGTAGACAAAAGATTAGTCAGCTGCTGGTTAATCCCTTCTATGGTGTGTGTGGACAAGGCCTTAGATGGTGGCTGCTGTTGTCTCTTCCATTGGGTGCATGTGTGTGCATGCACATTTAAATCAAACTGGCCTCAGAAACCATTTTGAGAAGAAGTATGTTTCTATTTTTATATCCATAAGGGGATTAAAAATCTAATTTCATATAGAGCTATGAACTTTTTGAATACAAAGTTTGTGTTGATGGGAGTTATTTTTGTTATTTTCTAGATGGTCCAGAACTAACACATGGTGGGTCTACAACTGCATCACCAAGTATTTTGGCAGTATTTTCCCTTGTAATGATTGTTTATCAAACAATCATTCTAATGGTATTTTAGTTGTTGTGAAATATATGTAGGATTTAATTTCTATGTACTAATTCAAGTTTCTCCTGATTTTACCCAATAAATTCAGAAAAAAAAACCAGATCTACTTCCCTCAAACTCTCTTAACTTCATAGAGTTTTAAAAAATTGATCTGACTGACTCTGGGGAATTTTCCAAGGAAGCCTTAAAGAAAATGGCAACAGAAAGAACATTCGACTCAGCATCAGGAAAAGACAGCTGAAATTCCTTGGACACATAATGAAGAAGGAGGGATTGGAAAACAACCCTCATGGGGCATATTGAGGGTAAGAGAGATAGGAGAGGTAGTGAGCCACTTACCTAACGAGCTTGTGTGAATGGGTAGTGAAATGTGAGGCGGGGGCTTTAGCAAATGGAGAAAAATTGCTTAGACTAAGAGCCTCAAGAGATAGGAATTTATAGAGCGCCATGATCACCTATGTCCTGAAAGGACATGGCAAATAGAAGATGAAGAAATATTTAAATAATGGTTTATGTCATAATTCATCAGATTGAATCATTTTCATTTTAATTACCTTGTGTTAATTAAGAAGTATTTTTCATAATTTATACTTTAGCTCTCTGAGCAGTACTTATAGTGTAATTAATAAAGTACTGTTCAAAAGTAGATGTTACACCAGTTTACAGGTAAAACTAGTCTGGATGAACTCAATTATTTTTATGGATAAGCTAAAATGTTACGATGAGGTAATTCTGTCTTAGAATTTCTAGAAACTTGTCCTTTTCAAAATAACTTGTGTAAACAATCAACATATTTCTGATGATGCTTTCTTAATACACCCCTGCAAAACAATATTACCTGATCTTGAAAATAAACTGAACAACATTGAACATAGTGTAATGTTTGTGAAAAAACCTGTATAAATTTAGATCTGGTAAAACAAACAAATTAGACAATTTCAGATAAGATTATAAAAACATATTCTGCAGCCCAACATCTTTAATCTGGCACTCTTGGGACTAAGTCCTTGCCGAACCACAGAAAATGCTAGATCAAATCACCTCTAATAAAAAACCTATGTAAACATAAGTCTTGCCAATTAATTCCACATATACATTGCTGTGTTATCTAAGGTAGAACAAAGCTAATCTGGCTTCCTTTGGATCAGGCCACTGCCGAACCACAGAAAATGTAGGATGAAATCACCTCTAATAAAAAAAACAAAAAAAACTATGTAAACATAAGTCTTGCCAGTGTTATCTAAGCTAGAACCTTGCATCCTTTGGACCAGGCCACTGCTGGACCACAGAAAATGCCAGATGACAGAAATCATTCCCCCAAAAACCGTTTTGCCAGCTCATTTCATATATATATATATATATATATATATGTTGCTGTGTTATCAAAGGTAGAAAAAACTTAAAACAAGCAATAAAGCCATCATTAATGTCTCCAAACAATGTTTTTATTGTTTCTTACAATACAAAAGCTAAAAAAAAGCTTAAAACAAAAAAAAAATAATCTGTCTATATTTCTGAGATGAGGTATTGAAATTATTTACATTGTTTGAAATTCAAATTGCTTGAAGAAGGCCAGAATGTAAAATGGCCAAATCATTGTGAATATGGCAATGAAGATGAGGACAACAGTCCAAACAATGTAAATAGTGTAAAAAAAAATAGTATATATTTACTAACTTTTTCTGGCTTTGATTTTCAGCAAAAAACTTTAAAATTTGCTCCTTTTGTCATACATAGTGGATAATTCAATGCCATAGTACTCGCACATCTTTACATATGTTCCTTTCTCTAATTTCTCTAATAACTCTACTTTTTCAAGCATAGATAAAAATTTATGCTTAGGTTTCTTACCTCTGGTAATCAGCATCATCTGCACCTCCTGTTCTCTTGGGTGACATCCTGAATGGGTAAATATACACCTATATGTAAGAAATGAGCAAGACTTTCACCAAAAACAATCTGCTGTTATCAGCTGCTGCAGAAAATTGCAAATAATATGCGGTGCTGACCACATAGCCAATGAATGAACTGAGAGTAGATAATTAAAAAAAAAAAATTACAGGCCATGGGGCTGACAGACCACAGAATGTCAGATTAAAGTGTTTAGACTGTATTAATTAATCAATTTTAGAAAAATGAAAAACTCTTTTTATTGAAAAATATTTATTAAGACATGATATCCCTACTGAGCAGGTACAAAATTAAAATTTAATTATCTTATAATTTATGGAGAAAGATAAAAATTATACAGCATTTGACACATATTGAATGATTAATCTGCATTGTTTCAGCCTTTACACATGTATAATAATTCAGTAATTAGACATTTTATACTCTTTAAGTAACTCACATTCAAATGGAGCTGAGCATTTTTCTGCTAAATATTTGTGTGTATTCTTGTGTTTATCGTGTATGCTTCGGAGGAATGAATGATTTACACTCTTATAGTCCCGCATTGATTTCGGCCGGTGAACTGATATTTCTGCCACATTTAGTGATTGTGGGAGTTTTTATTACTAACAATATTTTCTTTAGTTTCTTGTAGATAGATTTGTATACACATTGTAAATAATCATTGGGGTAGTTTTTAGAATTGTTATGTTTTTCCCCTGCCCCCACCGACAATGAATTGTAAATATGGGAACTAGTTAGTATTTACATAGAGACAGTGAGGCATTATGGTGTTTGGAGTAAGAAAGGTACGTATGAATGTGTTGTTTTGGTGTATGGATTACTGTTCGTACGATTGGGTCAGTGATTCCGGCTAGCTAAGTTATAGTTAAGACAGAAGAAGACCATCCTTTTCCCAACCCCCATTAGGCCTCGTGCCACATTTCTGTATAGTACAGAATAAATATTGATTCTATATTGATTCTTGTGTTTATTGTACATTCACATCTCATGTATAAATAAAAGATGTATCAAGTAGCCAGTCCAAGTAATAGTCCAAGCTGAAGTAGTAAGAGGAGTCATTAAGAAATCTTTCCATGTCTATTTCCTGTTGTATGAAAACTGGTTTCAAAGAAGAATCTTGACTAAAAAAAGAAAATATTTTTGTGACACACTCTTCAGTAATTTCTGGAATATAAAAGCTTTTGACTTACACTTTCTGTGCTTTCTTCTTTTTCTTTCCTCTTTCTTCGAAGACAAGTTGAATATTTTTACAAGGCCAAATTTTCTATCCATCAACCTTCCACAGTAGAATTGAATTTACTTCTGAAAAAGAAACAAGGTATTGCCTTTCCTTGACAATATGTTAAACTGATAATGATCCCAAAAGTAAATCTGTCTCAGTTGGAATTTGAAATCAGTTAACCAATTCCATTCTATCTGCCATTAACAAATTATTAATCTACAAAGTTTCAGCTTTTAAGCACATATCGTCATTAAGTTATTAAAAATGTTCATACCCTTCAAGTAACACACATTCAAATAATGCCAAGCATTTTTTACTTAAATATTCGAGAGCCTTTTGCGTCTACTATGATGCTTGCATATTACAAATGAAAGTCCAAATGAGATTTCATGTGATAGTCTGAGTAGCAGCTGATGTAAATGTCTGAGTTGAAATCAGTAAGAAATCTGCCTATGTCTAGTCTACTTCCTGTTGTACAGACCTTGTCTTCTAAAGAAGAAAACTGAACCAAAATAGAAGCTATTTCTGGAATACAAAAATTTTGGATTATCTGCTTCTTTTTTTTTTTCCATTTTTCATGGGGATGAGGCCCATATTTTTACAAGGCCAAATTTTCACACCCTCAACCTTCCACACTGGAATCAAATTTCCTTATGAAAGAGAAACAAACCTTTCTTGGATATTATGTTAAACTGTACTGATAATGATTTGAGAAGTGAATCTATCTCAGTTGGAAATTTGAAATCAGTTAACCAATTACATTCTCGATGACATTAACTATTATACCATCTACACCTCCAAGTTGGAAATGCAGTTGGAATATTCAGGCATTATATATCTAAGAATATTCTGAACAAAATGGTACATCAACAAAGATATTTGACTTTGCTAAAGCAATTGAATAATTCAACAGATTTCAATTTTTAACTTGCTAAATTTTGTGCCAGTACAAATTTTATAAAGAGTGAGTAAATTTTTATTATTTCGTCTCTGAGCTTAAGGACATTGCTTTGGAATAAACCAAATGCTGAAGTTCAGAATGTGAAAATTTATTGGTAGAGAGAAAAAAAGTTTGACAAATAAAATTGAACAGACAAAAGTCAGTAAGAAAAGTGCAGACTTGATGGAAAGATCTCTCTGCATGTCAACTTCATAGCACAAAATTAGCCAGAAAAACAAGGGAAATAACTATTTTAAATTGATAGCAAATGAGCCAAGGTCTGCCTAATGAAGGTAAGCCTGGAAGCACTGTTTGACATTTGTAAAGAAAACCAACCTTTGCTCATTTAGATACATTGCACATATTATGTTCAGATTATAAATGGAATAACTTTTTCACCTCATGCTTAGATCCAGCCCGACCCAGGTGTAGCTTTCACAGTAATCACAAGTATGAATTCTTAAAAGGCCTCACTTCATTCAGATAACGCTGTTACTCTTTAGGTAAATAAGCACTCAGTAAACATGAGGAATGGAGAACAAACAGGGATTTGATATAAAGATCAGTTTTCTTTTTGTGTGTTTGTATGTACATAGGTATATGCAAACATATGTGTGTTTGTGTATGCATGCACATATATATGATAAAAATATAGTTTTAGAGTATGCTGTATTTGTGGGTAAAAGTTCTCAATAGCAGAGATAAAACATATTTAGATATAAAAATGTAAAAGTGGGCACTGAGGTAAAACACCAAGCAGTGACAGTCTGTTTATTGCATGAAACAGATGTCACCACTTGGTGTTGATGTCAGTGGCCACTGATATATATATATATATATATATATATATATATATATATATATATATATATATATATATACTGAGAAAGATGTGCATATATATTCTGACATGAAGATGCCTACCTAACTTCACCCTAAGCAAAGCAGTTAAGGAGTGAAAAAAAAATAAAAGAGGAATCATGAAGACAGTAGATAACAAATGACATTGAATTTAAATTTTTGAAGATCAAAGTTGGCTGGAAAATGTAGAGCCAGAAGAGAGTTCCACAATGTTAGCATCAAACTTACATCTACCAATTCAATTGTAAATTGATGAGACCTTGTTGCCAATCTAGTACTGGGCTTAAATTCACTACCTAACAAGAGTGAAACACATTATACATAAAAAGGTTTTCCACTTTTCTGATTTCTCCCCTTTTTGGGGGAATTCTATATCCTACTACCACACACACTATATATATATATATATATATATATAGTCATCCACAGACAAACTGTTTTGCTGTTTCACAGTCCATCAGTGTGGCTAGACATCCGATTACCTCAAGCTGGGATAGAAACCCAACTGTTTTGGTATCAGTCAGAGATTCCACCCCTAAGCCAGTGGTGCACAGCAGAGATGAAGGTGAATTTAGATGTATTTATTTTTAGATAAACACGCCAGTGACTGGATAACTTGATTCGTCTTAACAAGGAGTCTTTTTACATCTATATATATATATATATATATATATATATATATATATATATATATATATATATATATATATATATATATATATACTTCAAGCTTGGTCTGAATAATCATACAGTGTTGATTTCTATGTCCATGCTGCCTGTATCTATTACAAATCAATATGTATCAAAATATGCATAATTTTGAGAATTTAATTTATTTCAAAGCAAGAAGAATTTTTGTCACAATAGGGAAATAAGGTAAAAGTAGTTGATAAATTAAAGTTCAACAGACTTTAGTATTGGACAAATTTCAGATTTAAAATTTGTTTGGCATCTGAAGATTAACATTTTTAATGTAGAATATAAATATGATATCTGGTAATAATTAAACAGATTTATCTGACCCTGACGAGTGGCATGTCTGTGACACTTTCAGTTGAAAGATTAATTAGTATCAATATTTTTCTCAATTTATTGATTCTCTCTCTCTATCTCTCTCTCTCTCTCTCTATATATATATATATATGTTGTAGCATACCTATGGATGATAATGGATATGTTCCCATCACATAAATACGGTAGTAAATACTGTATGTTGGTCTGCAGTTGGAGATTCATTGTGGAATTCACTTGACTCACTTCTAGCAGTTGACTACTACTTCTACGCGTCACTGGCAAATTTTACATGTGTTGTTCATGTCCTAAGTGTTATCATTCATTACCAACCTTCATGTGATTACTCTATTCAGTAACCTTCCCTAGGTTACAACAATATATATATATATATATATATGATTAATACAAGTAAAAGGTTTGTCACTTAGCTGATTGACTCCAGAGTTTCATACACAGACCCTCCAATAATGACTCCATACATTCGTCATGGGGTGGGTGTGTGTTTGTGTGTGCGTGTATGTATGTATGTGTATATATATATATATATATATATATGATGAGATAATGTTGAAAAGTTCTCAGCCTGACTGAGAAGATATCCCAAAAGAAACTCTGCTATTTGGTCATATTTTGGGAAGTGGATCAGTATGAGATCTTGACAATATCCCCATACATATATGCAGTGGAAGACTTAAAATCTGGCATGTGCCACTTGGTGTGAAGCATGATCAGATTGTCAAACAAATTAAATAAATTATTAAGTTAAAAAAAATAATGACAGAAGATACATGACAAAATTTAAGAGTTTCTTTAGGTCAGAGCAAAACCCAGCAAACTTACTCTGATGAGTATAGGAAGATAAGAACCTGAAAACCACCTAACTTTCAGCCTATCATTGATCAATTTGAAAAATTTTGAAAGGTGTGTTTCTGTAGAAATACCTGCTTTCATTGAGCAGGTATTTCTACAGAAACACACCTTTCAAAATGTTTTCTATTACTATCAGAGAGTCATGTTCCAATTCCTGTTGAGTTTGTTATATTCACTTATGTGCAAATACCCTTAGGAAAGATGAATCCACCTCTTCTCCCCCCAGTTATGGGTTAATTAGTAAGATTTGTATTACTAAATTATTGTTGTCTCCAAAAATATTTTCTGATTTTAAATAACCTGCAAAGGGTTGATAAAGTGAAGAAAACAAATCAATCAGTTTGCTATGTAAATTCACTGTAAATTGATCACTCTACACAAGTTAAAAAAATAAAAGAAAGTTAAGTAAGGGAAATAATAATAATTATAATAATAATAATAAAGGTAAAAGCTAAGTAAGAATATGCTTAACCATTTAGCACTCTGCATTATTAATATTACTTCCCTTTCCACTGTATTCTTTTTTTCAGGGCCTCTCAATTGCAGTCACCTTATTGTTACTTTCGCTCAAAGGAATTTTCTGTTGCCATAGCAGGATATGACAACACAACTATGAAATTTAAACACACTGTTGTTCAGGGATCCATCACCTTCAGTGGCAGGCTAAACTTTTTGTACAGTAAATGAAGTCACATACAGAGTGATAAAAGTTAAATTCATATTTGATGACTGTTTTGAACTTATTTGAACATTTTGTATATAAGAATTATTTTAACACTTGACAGGGAAAAAAAAAAACCTAAGTAAGAATATGCTTTAAATAAAATTAATATTAACCTTTTTATTTTAACTTGGAATTATTTGAACATTTTATAAGGTAAGAAAGAACATGTTTTATCACACCGTATGAGCATGTTTCTTTGGCTTTTCTAGAGCAGGGTTTTTCAAACTGTAGGTACCGACCCTTCAATGGGTTGCAAGATAAAATGGGTCATGACAAAAACAGAAAGAAAGAAAATATGCAAGTCAGAGCAAAATGCAAAATATAAACAATTCTAAATGTTGCACAGCATTCATAAATCATCACTAGTTTTTCACCAAGGTAAGCTTATATATATATATATATATATATATATATATATTATAAATTAATTGATTTAAAATATGGTTTTTTTTCGCTACACAGTGATAACCATGTTTCAGAAATGGAAGCTAAAGCCCCTGAATTTAATTTTGTTATTAAACCAAAGACATTAGTTCTATTTCCTCGTCAAGCGAATTTTGGAGTAACTTATTTTTTTAAATTTACGGTTGTTAAAGGCACGGCAAAGATTCATAATTGAGGGTTTCCAAGGATACCAATAAATCCATTCATCTAGACAAGGGGTGGTAGGGGGGTTCAAATTTTAATTTTTGTTGTATCAGTTAATAGTTAATAGTTACATTCGAAAGCTCTGTAAATTTACATTGAGCACTATTGTGTGAAAATAAAAATATCTATAAGAACACCGGATTTTATATCTTACTGTTCTTTCTTTTTATTTATATATAAACATATATATATATATATATATATATATATATAGTCTGTTTTCATTGAGCTTATGTATCTTGTTCATCAAACTCATTGCAGACTGAGTGATGTCAGTTCTCTCTCTCACAAAGAGACCTTGCTCCCAAACTTAGTTATGAAGTGCAATGTTGAAGTTGAGTACCAGTAGATTTTTTCTGTAAGATGATGTGTTGTGTTTCATTTGATGAAGGACAGACACAGGCTCAACACTGTACCTGATATGTGTGCAGCATTGTCTTCCCGTCTTCCCAATTGGAATCAACTGCTTATGAACTAACAAGCACATCCACTTCATTAAATGACATTTGTTTCAAATATTATTTACTTTACCTTTGTGTCAGAATTACTTTTAAATTTGTTTTTCTAAAAGTAATCATTTTATATTCATACAAATAGATACATACAATTCTAATATGTGTGGATCATAAGAAATATACATATAAATTGTTGATGCTAAATAAATAAACCTAGTGAACCGAGTTTGTCTTTGATTTATTAAACATAGATATAATGGGTTGCAATGCAAAATGTGGTTCTTGCTGTGGGTCACAGTAAACAAGTTTGTAAAACACTCTTCTACACAGATCAGTTTGACAAATGACAAGACTGAAGAAAATACCTTTGAGTAATTAAGGTTTTATTCAACTCAGTAAGACACAAGGTATAAACAAAGATGGTGATTTTTGAACTCTTCTATGAAGAAGAATCCCTTAATAAGGGCAGATAACTATGATAATAATATTATTTTATCACAGTTTACAATAAATTCGCATAGCAAACTAAAACCCTTCTTTAAATTTAGAAAATTTAAAGAAAAGAATTTGTGATCTGGAGTGCTTATTTGATAGTAATTAGAAGAAAAATATTATTTTTTAAGAGTTGCATTTTTCTAGAAATACTGGAAAGTATATATTTGTAATTATCATGTTGTGGCATCCATTGTTTATTAAAAGATTAACGAGTTGTATTTTTGAGTTGATGGTAATCAAATCTAAAAGATGGGTGTTACCCTATCAGATGTTTGGATAGGGGCACAATTTCGCTGCCTGCCATAGGCACTATTTTCTGTTCAGATGCCTTTGTATATTTGATATGTACAAGTTTGTAAAGAGTAAGATTTGAGGAAACAATGTTATAGCAACTAAAACAGTAATTCAATGAATCTCAACACAAGCATAACATTTACAAAAAGATCTATTCCTGTAATGTATCTCATTCTCAGCTCAGAAAGTTAAAAGCTGTATATTTATTCACAGTGAAAGCTTAGTTGTATAAATAAATAAATTTAGATAGAAGAGAGCTCACCACTTATGCTCTTACTAAAAAGAATTATTGTCCCTGGCTATCTTCATTTTCATTAACTTTTTATGCATTGAAATCTATTGAAAGATATATGTAGAATTCATTGAAAAGTAAGTGTAGAATTCAGTGAATGACAAGTGAAAAACTCACTGAAAAGTAAGTGTAAAATTCATTGAATGATGGTATAACCTTTTCTCATGAAAATGAATCAAATTTATTCATTAAATTATTACACCATTTCATTAAATTCCAATTATTCTACTCCTCCATTTTGATTTTGTTTGTTTCAGCACAAACAAAAAATATATCTGACAATAAGGGAAAACTTTGATTTAAACACTGAAGTTTGATCTTAAAATTTTATAAATAAGGTGTAGCCCTCAATTTGTATATTGTGCAAAGAAAAACCAAAGAAATATTGGTACTGGTTATAAAATAAAGCTTTAAAGATGATATAGTGCTATTATGTGCATAATGTAAATGCATTGCTGATGCTTAAACTACAGAAATGGATATATATATATATATATATATATATATATATATATATATATATATATATATATATATATATATATATATATATATAATGTAAATGCATTACTAATGGTTTTGTGATTGAAATGCATAAAAAACATGAATGGGATTATCCATGGCCATGAATTGATATATGTATTCCTGCCTGACAGAATTGGACTATTATATATATAGTATAAACATTTTTTTTTACTAATGTTCACCTGATGCAAATCCCAAGAGCCACTCAAGGTAGAGGGTTACTGAAGGAATTTGTTATGTGGACAGTAAGAGGGACAGTTTATAAGGATAAGTGGGTAAGATAAGAGTTAACTCTAGGCTTGAAAAGGTCAAGATTGTAGTGGTCAGGAAAGCATCCTCTTAGGAGTCGATTCCACAAAGTAACAGTTCTTTGAAAGAAAGTCTTTGAGTGGAACTTCTCAATATTGGAATATGAAGGAAATGAGTGTGGTTTGCCTCAATGTACATGGTGTGGTTAGTCTTAGCTGTGGGGGGGTTAGAGTTGGTGGAACTAAGGAATGTAGCTCATCTGAACATTTTCAATTGAAATAGTTGTAGAGTAGCAAGAAGCTTGCAATGTTTAGTCTGTTAGAACGAGGTGGTAGGGTAGAAAATAATTCATCACCCACAAGGCCTCATAGATACTTTTGAGACTAGAAAGTGAAGGCTAGATAGCACCAGTCCAGATATGAAAGTAGTATTCCACTTTCAGGCAGATATAGATCTTGTAAAGATAGCGCATACCAGGATGAGTCAGGTATTTACTAGAGTGGTACAGGGAACTGATCCTTTTTCCAGCATCTTCAGTCTCAATAGGCATTCAAAGCAAGAGGCCTCTTTCAGAGAACACCAATCCTTTGCAATAGGTGAAAATTTAAAGTCTGCTTTTTAATAATGGAACATTTGTTACTTGTTGTTTGGTATATAGTTTTTGATTTATTGAATTTGACCAGCTAGGTCAGAGGAGAGATAAGCTCTAGTCATCTAGAATTTTGAAGGTGCATTCATATACTGATTATTGTCTGCATAGATATTCACAATAGATTGAAGTATACTCTTAGGTAGATCATCAATGTAAAGCAGAAGAAGGGTTGAAATGAGTCTTAGAGGATGATTGCATAGATCTTACAGGCCCCAGAGGACTGACCATTAACAACTACCTTCATGGACCTACCTCACAGGAAGGACTTGATAATTAGGAAGACTCTTCCAGTTATTCCATAACTGGAGCGCTTGTGTAGCAACCCCCTATGTCACACTTTGTCAGAGGCCTTTGATATATCTAATGTGATCATCATTGTAATGTATTTATTGTCTAATAATGCCTCGCTGATTCTGTGAGTAATGACAGGATATCTGTACTGGTCGAAATCAGTATTGTTTGTCACTCAAGAATTTGTCTCTGTTGAGGTGATCAACAACTTTCTTGTTCATTATAGTCTCAAAGTGTTTGCTGATGACACTAAGGAGGTTGATGAGCCAATACTGAGATGAGCGCTCACCCACATTCCTGAAAATAGGGCATATACTTCACAACTTCCATAGACTTGGGAAGGATTTCTCTGTCAGACAATTTTGCTAAGATTGGAGTAACTCGATGCTAATATTCTTAATGACAACTACTGCGATTTTATTTGAACTAGTAGCCTTCTTATGATCAAGGCATTTGATAAGTCTTGAGATTTCCTGGGCTGTTTACTATGCTTGTGCTTTGTGAGAGGAGGGAAGTCAGAAAGGGGATGACCCTTGTCATCTCATGTTGAGTTAGAGAAAAAGATTGTAGCGAAGTGCTTTGTTTTATCTGACAAGGATGAAATAACATCAGGACCTGATGCTTTGCCTCCATTAAGAATTTGGTTAGAGATTTTCCAAAATTTCTGTGATCTAAGTCATTTGCTTTTAACCTTGTCTTAGACTTCACTTTGCATTTCCAAGAACTCCCTTGCAATGGTTGCAGGCAGTTCAGAATCCACCAAGGGGGTCCTACTCATCCATTGACTCTGATATATATCATAATTATTTTGATTTAAAAAAAAAAGGGAGCTCAGATATTTTTTTAAAATTCAAGTCAGTATGAGATTTTATCATATAGGATTGAGCCAAACATAGCTCAAATTCACAAAGGTTATATTGAGGTTTACAAATATGGCATGATTTTTTTTTTTAATGTAGTCTCTGCAAATAATTTAATCTTCTAGTTACCAAATGAATCACTAACACTGCTGATGTATTTAAAATAAAAATTTGACTTAATATTACCAACAGATGTGAAGGCTTCTCGGATGATACAGCTTAAATTAATGGTTGTGCTATCAAAGTATTTTATCTTCCTCTTTTAATAACATTGCTTATATAAACATTAACTGTGTGCCATTCCAGCTGCTTAAATTTGTATATTATGGTAGAAATATTGAAGAGTCATGTAAAATTGTTGCTCTCTCTCCAAGATGGCTTCCATTAACATCACTCTGCAGATGTGATACCTTTGAATCATAATTAGGCATTAATACATAAGGATTTTTATATTGGCCATATACTGCATTCTTAATGGAGGGTTGTCTAATCAGAGGCCAGGTTTACATTGGCACTTGTTTCTTTCTGATTGGAGAATATTTTTTCT
Source organism: Acanthosepion esculentum (assembly GCA_964036315.1). Classification (NCBI taxonomy): domain Eukaryota; kingdom Metazoa; phylum Mollusca; class Cephalopoda; order Sepiida; family Sepiidae; genus Acanthosepion; species Acanthosepion esculentum. The sequence goes on from OZ038504.1 coordinate 61,040,196, forward strand.
GAATATAAATTTTAAATACTGATATTCCCTATCAATACAAGTAAAAATGGTTTAGATATTTAACAATTTTATGAACCTTATGTTTAAAAATCCATGTCTCAGTTGTATTTATAGGTATAAATTTTTTCTTCACCAATATGTCTTCCTGTGTGTTTTGTTATCACATAGACACACAAAAAATATCAGCAGGTCACACTTTTCCGATAAAAATGCGATGACAAGACTTTGGGGTCAAAAAATTAGTTAGAGACATGACAGTGTTCAAGTAATACATGCAAGATCTAAGGAAACTGCCTTCTACATCTGTGTCATGTTCTTTCAGGATGTAGACAATCATGGCTCTCCACAATTTCCTGTCCTTTGTAGCTCTTACCAATTTTTTCTTTTCGCTATCTCTCCTAATCCCTGTTCTACTAACCATTTAAAGAAGCTCATTAGGCAAGCTATGTGCTTCTTTCTTCTGTCCCTCTTGTCTTTGACATAAGTCCTCTTTCCTCATTATACTAACTCTAAGTTATAGTGATTTTCTAAGCATAGCTTAGATGTGGCACAAGGTCAAAAGTATGGGGCACCCAGTGAGGATCAAACACACTATTTAGTCGTAATTGATTTAGCAAGACAAGCTTGCTAACCATAACACCACCTCGAGGTGCCCAAATTATTTTCTAAGCACAGCTTAGATGTGGCACAAGGCCGAAAGTATGGGGCACCAAGTGATGATTGAACTCACTATTCAGTAGTAATTGTTCTAGCGAGACAAGCTTGTTAACCATTACACTATGCTGAGGTGCCCTACTAACTCTAAGTCATATGTAAGATATAATATTAGCTTCCACAATTAAATTAGAGTAGCAAGGAAGATATACATCAGCATCAGGATATGAAACCTCCATTGCTTCGTATATATTGTTTCCTTGAGAACTTCAATAGAAAGTTTGTCTCACGAGATCAATTATGACCGAGTTTAATCTGAGTGCTCCATACTTGTGGCCTTGTGCCATATCTTCGCTACACTTAGTAAATCAAAATATATAATGTTTACTTCTAATTTTTTGTGGGTTATGTTAAAGGTTTCCCTGTAGACACCTGTTCTTATGTCTCATTCACATTCTTCTCTATGTTTTCCTGTTGGAGACACACTTGCTACGGGTGTTAAATCAAACTTAACCCAACACTCTAGTTTTCTTGCAATAATATATTCAATTTTCAAGAAAGTTCCTTTGTGTGATAACAAGATATTTTTGACAAATCTGCAGACGTTTACTAGAAAAGTTACCAAAATTTGATTCCAACCATCAACTAGAAAATTAAATTAGTCTCATGTTGTTGAGAAAGAGCTTAAACAACCAAGTCTCTACTTTTTTTTTAATATTGTAGAATTTGTTTTCTTTCAATCTTTAGGTCTTAAGAATACAAAACAAACTTAAGCTGTTATCCTTCAGGCACACTATTTGATGGCATATAAGATTTTTTTCCTAATATTTCAACAAGGAATATTAAGAAAAAAACATTTTGTGTATTTATAATTAAGCATTTCATGTTATTGCGATATGTAGCTACATTATAGCAGAGAAAAACCTTGTATTGTTTATCACTTTTATTTTGTATCCAATAGCATAGATTAAAACCTTTTTCTCTTGCAGCCATCTGGAACTGAAGTACAAAAAAAACAAAAGATATTCATTTCAAAACATCCAGATTCAAGTTTTATGATAGTTTTTCTTTTTAATCAAAGCAACAACAACAGCCACAGATGAAGAGAAAACAAGAGGAAAGAGAAATGTAGCTCTAGAGACGGATACTGAGAATTACATGGTTTTAATGATTCATTTTTTATGGTTTATCAACACTTTGCAGGTTATTTAAGGCCAGAAAATATTTTTGGCGTAAGAATTATTTTTTGAGGAGATAATAATGATTTAGTGAAACAAGTCTTACTAATAAAAAACCCAAAGCTGGGAATAGAAGAGGTGGTTTTATGCCTTTCCCAAGAGTATTTGCTCATAAGTGAATATAATGAACCCAACTAGAATTGGAACTTGGCTCCCCGATTAACAATTCTGAATGATTATCCATTGCATCACCCACACCTCCAATCTTACAGCACCTGGTAATCCCAAGTGGTCATCTGTCTAGGTACTAACCAAGCTCAATGTTGCTTAACTTTGGTGATCATAAGCAACGAGGAAGTCTTAAAGAAAATGGCAACAAAAAGAATGTATACTATGAATCGGAAGAGACAGATGAAATTTCTTGGACACATAATGAGAAAGGAGGGTTTGGAAAACTTAACCCTCACAGGGCATAATGAGAGCAAGATAGAAGGAGGCAGTGAGCCATCTACCTGATGAGCCTTTGTGAATGGATGGTAGAACAGGTGCAGGAGGCTTAGCAAAGGGAGAAATACTGCTAAGAGCCACAAGGGATAGGCAGTTTGGAGAGCCATGTCCTTAGAGCAGTGGTTCTCAAACGGTATGCCTGTACATACTGGGGCACCCTGGAAGATGTCTAGGTGCATTCTGGCATTCCAGAGAAATATGTATCCAGATATAAGAAATAAATATATTTACTTTATTATATTGCAGTACCTGTCTCGGGAATTAGGCTTTTCTGCTCTCACCATAATTAAATGCAAAAAGAGAGGAACTCTTCAATATATTGAGGAGGAAATGAGAGTTTGCCTATCAAATATACACCCAAACATTGAAAAAATTGCTAAGACTCATCAGGCTCATGTTTCTCATAAACACAAGAATGAATAAACTTAAGACCTGTTTCATTTTATATTTTTTTATTGCATTATTTCTTTTCTGCAATATTTAACTTCATTATAACATATTTTTCCGAAATTTGCAAAATCACACAGGCTTTGCTTGCTCAAAACAATTTTTATGGGCTACTGTAAATATCCCATTCAGTACCACAGATTTGTTTGTCAATTACCAAAGGGCTGGTATGTTGTGACCATGTTGGTGTATCACTGCAGGGTGTCCAGAAGGTTGGCTTTTTTAAGTTTAAAGGATAAGTCAGCCATGGAAATTTATTAACAATGTTCCAAACTACTTAGATGTGACATCTAAGTAGTTCAGAACATCATTAATAAAATATTGTCTGAGTAGACTGTGCTCTATGACATGAAGGTGTTTCTAACTGGACCCCACCTTCAATGATAAGCACTTCTTTTATTGATACCTGTTACCATCTTGTGTACATTTGGCTGTAATGTATGACCCTGGTACACCCTTATTACACTGGATGTCAAGATGGGTATATATCAAACTTTATATATTTGTACCTAAGCATACAAGCCCGAAATGTAATACCCTGTATTCCTTTGAATCTTGTCAGTATGACTGTGAGGGTGCCATGTAATCTAAGCAGAGCATGGTTGCCATATACCATTGCTCAAGCCTGTTCCCTGGAGAGGTAATTCAAGTTTCATCTGTAAAAGACTTAACTTGGACCAAACAGGGTGCTACTTTTATCTTGTGAGATAAATGAATGCCTACTTTTTATGGATTTATGCTTAGTACATGTTTTGGTAATGTACAGTTTCTGGAAAAACATTAATCTCCCAGACACCTCACCTTTGCAGATAAGAATTTGGGAATATTTCTCAGCTTTTAGGTGTAGGGCGAGTAATTCTTATATGCTATCCTATATTGTATTTTCAGCTAAACATGAAAAGAAAACTCCTTTTAAGATGGTTGTCCTTGTCATATCATTTTGTTATTCAAATTAAGCAAGTCTTCTTTCACTTTGAAGATTGGTGCGATACAGTATTCCAACTCATATTTCTCTACCTTTTGCCTTGTGCTATCCTAAGCCAAGCTTCATAAATATCTAAATATCAGTCCTTGACATGGCAGAAAAAAATGAAATCAATTTCAAGCAATAGAGAAAGAGCTTAACTAATCAGCTTTCTATCTTCCTCTATTTTGTTCAGTATTTAATATGATAGTTATTAGATTTTCATTTTAAAAAAAAATCTCTGTACCAGATGTTTGTTGAAATCATCCAGACAACAATTGTGGAGTGAGTAGCCATGATCAAATGCAAAATAAAGAACAGAATTGTCCAACAAACAGAATTAACGAAGTTTGCAATAAAAAGAAAAAGACAACAGGGTAAAAATGAAATAATATCAAGCAAACAAGCAAACAATATATACAAGACAAATTAACAGGTAAGAAGGTAAAAAGTTCACAAACTAAGAATTAGTATTGACACACAAAAGCAAGTTCGGTCATGCGAACGTAGTGATCTGTTTTTTAGACAAGGCAGATCTAGACAGATTCATGCCAAACTGTAAATTGACTAAGAAAAATATCCCAGCACAGTACAGTATATTTATTATAGCAGATTTTCCAGAAGAAAACCACATTTTAAACCAGTCAACATTCAGGAAAGAAAGAATGACTGAGGTGATAAACAGATCATTAGAGTTTTGGAAATTGGATCATCTTTTCAAACGTAATTGTTTGCTTAATTTTCAAATAATGGGTATTAAACCAAACTATTTTATTTGAAAAGGAAGATACATGGCTGGATATATATGTTACAAAACCTTTATTTAGATACATCACACACACACACACACACACACACACACACACACACACACACATATATATATATATATATATATATATATAAATAGAGAGAGAGAGAGAGAGAGAGAGAAGGTTAATGGGCAGAGTTGAATCAGACCAGGAAGTAGTTGTATGAAAAAGTACTCAATACACATGTGAAAAAACATAAGTAAAAATAACATTGAGAGCTTTTAACTTTAAAAATCAGGAAGTCAGTTGAATCTACTACCTTGGTTTCAACTTTACGGTACCGTAAGGTTGAAACCAAGACAGTAGATTCAACTGACCTGATTTTTAAAGTATATATATATATATATATATATATATATATATATATATATATATATATATATTACATTTCATATGCGTGGTACTTAGTGGAAAGCGCTCAATATCAGTGATAGAGCTAATATAATAAGTTGTATGGATATGAGTTTGTGACTGTCAGTTTCATGTTTTTGCGATCATATATATCATGAATGAATAAAAAAGTTCACCACACTTATCTAAACTGATTAAAGCTTTGTAATGTTCATACTCCTCAGAGTCAAGATAAGAATATTTGTATTATTGACAGAGTTTATAGAATTTTTATAAAAGCTTATTAAATAGGCTAAGTAAATTTTCAATACAAACAACTGAAATCCCATGACAACTTATTATGATAAGAGGAAACCAAAATATTCAATTTTATTTATATTCACTCACTGCTAGAAAAGTATTTTGTAGAATATCACAGAAAACAAAAATATTTGAAAAAAATTACAAGCTATCTATTTAATTAAATAAATACTTATTTAAATGTTTATTTATTATATTTCAATTATTTATATTATTGACTTTAGACAAGTATCAAACTAAAATTATAACACAAAAAAATGTAATCATATTTAAGTTCTTTTATGGTAAAAATTAACATTTAACATAATTAGCTTATGTTAAACATTTAAATTTATCTTTATAAAGTTACTTATTTTTTTCTAATACTTTGAATTATTTAATACTTATATATACACACACATACATTTTATTGATATTAACACAAGTTACAAAATTCACATTTATTCTATACTAAACATGGGACTAGATATAAAAATCAAGAAAGCTAGAATCTATCTGTTCTTAATTTATATTTTCCTTATTAAAGTTATTCATATAAAAATTACAGATACACACACACACACACACACATAATAATATACATACATATATATATATATATATATATATATATATATATATATATATGAGTGTATGTATGGTGTAGACATAGGAATCAACACTGCATGGTGACTCAGTTTTACACTTCAGTGCAATCTTCAGACCAAGCCTGAAGCTTGCATTAAAATGTAAAACTGACTGTCACCATCCAATGTTGATTCCTATGTCCATACTGTCTATACCTAGAAGGATGCTTTATTAAGGAGTTTTAATACTGATCCCTCTTCCCTGACAAATATAATTTTTAAACAATATCTATATACATGTTTGTATGTATGTATGTATGTATGTACATGTAGGTATAAGAAAGAGATATACAGAATACTTATCACTGTGTAATTGTTAACAAGCTCAGCCCATGAACCAATGCACTAGTGTTATGTGTTTGTTCCCCATGGTGACCAATTATTGTAAACTTGTGCAAGACAAAATCATCCATACACACATGTATGAAAAAAACTCTTATGACAAAATCATTTTCCCTTGAAATGAATTTTGCTGAACATGGATCAATTTTGATTCAGATATGAAGAAAATATTCATTAAAAACAAAAAATTAAATCAAAGAAAATTTGTTTTATGTTTAAGTCTCATCTGGTTTGATATTCCACAAAAGAAAATATCAAATCATATAAATTTTGTGCTTTAACCTTCAACACTCTGTAAGTGACTATTTTCACCAAGCAAAGTGTTAGTCCTGCCAATGCAAGCTGAATTTGAATTTCTTGGTTGTGTAGTCATATCCTTCTATGGCAACGCCTAAAACAATCTTGACTGAAATTTAGATCTAGGCTACTGCAATTTCAAATATATAGAACTAATGTATAAAAGACTATATTTTAAGGGGATTCCATATACAGTAAAAGTGGAGAAGTAATATTTATAAATGATGCAGAGTGCTGAATGTTAAAATCTGGCTAGTTTGCCAGCCTATATCCTATTCTTGAATTTGGGTAAGTGAATAAAAGCTCTTGTTTGAAAATCCAAATATTTCTTTGCTTATATCATGCCTCTGTACTTATCATAAAGATTGCTGAAACAAAGAGCTAACATTGTTTATTCATTTTATTTTTATCTTACCATTTGTTTTCTATCAATTCTTGGCCTTCATTAAGAATTTACTAACCTTCTCAGAATCTGTTCACAATTTCCTTTCCTGTTTTCCTTCTTACCATTCCTTAAAAAAAATGACCCATCTCTCTCAAGACAAGTAAAATCATTATCCTTTCATTTTTTCCTCTTATTCATCAGAAATACTTTTAAATCATCAAAATAAGTTATTTTTTAATCAGATATTAAGAAAATATTCATTAAAAACAAAAAAATTAAACCAAAGAAAATTTGTTTTATGTTTAAGTCTCATCTGGTTTGATATTTCACAAAAGAAAATATCAAATCATATAAATTTTGTGCTTTAACCTTCAACACTCTGTAAGTGACTATTTTCACCAAGCAAAGTGTTAGTCCTGCCAATGCAAGCTGAATTTGAATTTCTTGGTTGTGTTGTCATATCCTTCTATGGCAACGCCTAAAACAATCTTGACTGAAATTTAGATCTAGGCTACTGCAATTTCAAATATATAGAACTAATGTATAAAAGACTATATTTTAAGGGGATTCCATATACAGTAAAAGTGGAGAAGTAATATTTATAAATGATGCAGAGTGCTGAATGTTAAAATCTGGCTAGTTTGCCAGCCTGTATCCTATTCTTGAATTTGGGTAAGTGAATAAAAGCTCTTGTTTGAAAATCCAAATATTTCTTTGCTTATATCATGTCTCTGTACTTATCATAAAGATTGCTGAAACAAAGAGCTAACATTGTTTATTCATTTTATTTTTATCTTACCATTTGTTTTATATCAGTTCTTGGCCTTCATTAAGAATTTACTAACCTTCTCAGAATCTGTTCACAATTTCCTTTCCTGTTTTCCTTCTTACCATTCCCTAAAAAAAATAACCCATCTCCCTCAAGATGAGTAAAATCATTATCCTTCCATTTCTTTTCCTCCTATTCATCAGAAATACTTTGAAATCAAAATAAGTTGTATTTTTTTTTACAAATATATGGAATAAAAGTTATTCTGTATATATCCTGAAAATGTTCTTTTATCAGTTTTAATACATCTTTTCAGTTAATGTTCTTCAGGGTTTTATCTCCAAACTTTAGAATTTGCTGCTACTTCTTTTATGTGCTTCAGGACATGAATGATCATAGCTCTCCACAACTTCCCCTCCTTTGCATCACTAAGCAATGTTTGTCTCTATAATATCTCTCATTGTTTATGTTTTGCCATCCATTTACACAAGCTCATTAGGTATGTTACTTGCTGTTTCCTTCTTGACTTCAATATGTCCTGTGAATGTCAAATTCTCCAAGCCACTTTTCCTTATTGTATTCCATAAATTTTAATTGACACTTTCTGAACCTAAGCAAGAGTGTCCTTTTTATTTTCATTTTCCTTTGAAACCACTTTTTTATTTATCTTTTTCATCATTTTATTTAAAACATACCAATCTGAAGAGAATCACAGGACTGAGTGTTAAGGTCTTTTGTTAAATGCATCAATGCAAATGTTGGAGAGACTGGAATCTGTCTTCTGATTGATATAGTTTGCTGAAAGCATTCATCAGTTAATAGTTCCATTGGTTGAAATTTCTAGAGATCTTGACTGTGTATTTTTATTTTTATTTTAAGGTTCACCCTTTACAAGGCTCAGGAGACACTCAAGGTAGAGGGTTATGTTAAGAGATAATTTGTGTGAATAGGAGGAGAAGATTAAGGTTTTTCCAAGACTTGAACAGGTTAAGATTGTAGTGATCAGGGAAAATCCTCTTGGGAGTTGGTTCCACAGAGCAGTGGTTCATGGGAAGACTCTGTTCAAGTGAAACTTCTAACTAATGGAATACACAGGGAATGTGGGTAGTTTGCTAGAATGTAAGTGACATGGTATGTCCTTTCTGTGAAGGTTTGAACTGGTGGAACCAAGCAATGTAGTTCATCTGTCCACTTTCCGTGGAAGTACCGACAGAGCAGAGATAGGCTTGCCACATACTCTGGACTCTGGATATGGAAATCTTAACTACTAAGTTAAGATCTAAGTTTTTTCTTATCACTGATTTACATTAGAAAATACTTGAATTAGTCTTTTACTTTTTTTTCATGAAGCTATAAGTGTACCTTCATTCCCCTGGTAGACATTGAGCCATTTTCCACTATCTATTTAAAGTAGTCTGTTTTATTTTCTTTCCACAGAGAGATTTTAGAGTCACTTCAGATAATGGCTTTCCAGTAGTTCTCAAATTTATTTCTTAAAGTTTCTGTCATTTCTATATGTTTGTATACAATAAACAATTCAATTGAAATCCTGCTAGAGGATGCATATTTTTTTAACAAAATTTCTGGAATATTCAGACCAATAGATATAAATAAGTAAATATACTGTTTAATAAATAAATAAAAACAGAGCATCTACTCAAATATGAGTATCCATTTATAAAATAATGTTTAAACAAATAAATAAAAAAATATGTTGGATTTAATCCATTTTCTAAAAGATTTTCAGCATGCACAGAACAAACCTGGAGATTATACTGCAACTCCACTGAGAAGACCTTAGTTACAGTTTTTGAGGGTGAGTGCATAATCTGGAATGATCAACAGTATGAGCAAAGCCAGTATACACAAGCCCTCAGACACGATGACCTGTGATTTTGTGTTAGTATGGACATTGATGGTTTACAAACAGTTCCATCTATCTAATTTCACTCACTTGAATCAACTTGTGATATGATTTTCAAGCCCTTCCTAATTGTGCCAACTGCTGAGATCATCGCCCCAGGTCAATTACATTAGACACAAGCATGAAAAAATTTGAGCAACTTGTATACTAAACCATTTGCAAAAATTATGCAACCCAAGTACTTATCAAAATCTCAATTTGCTTATAAAAACAAATCATTCAGTTTATGGAATCATGTGTAATCCAGTCCCTTTTTTCTGTTTTTATAGATTTCACAGAAATAAACCTTCTTTTGTTTTATTCATTCAATCAACTGTTATAACAAAGACACTGCCATCTAGATGTTAATTGTGCCAAGGAGATATCTTTAGTTATCTCCCTTGCACTTTCAACATGAAAAGTTGCCGATAAAATATATATATATATATATATATATATATATATATATATAAAACCCATTGTAGTCATAGGGGCACCACATGTACTGCCGCCATGGCAACAGTTGTGCATCTAAAAGAAAATAGAATAACAGAGGCCATCCCTGTTCATACTGGTTTCAGATTTTTGCATCTACTTGTTTGCAAAGGACAAGAGAGCTTTGACAGCCCTGCTATTTAACCCAAAGCTGGGGAAAGAAGTGATGGGTTCATACCTTTCCCAAGAGTATTTGTGTGAAAATGAATGTAACAAACACAGCAGCAATTTGAACACAACTTGACAACTTCTCTTTCCAAGTTGCTAACCAGTGCACTACCTGCAGCAGCAGCCATTCTTTTATACATGTTTAATTGAATGTAACAGACAAGGAACGTTTTTATAAGTTTTTATTAAATTCTTCTAATGTTCTGAGTTTTTATTTTGGATTGACAAAAGGAATGCAGAAACTGTCCTTAATGATTATTGTCCCAATCACTTTTGGGCAATTCATTAGCCCTTTTCAAGGGGTTTGTTGTTAATGTATGCATTCTAAGGTGTATTTTTTTTAATCTTTTCACCCAGACCAAGGCAATAAAGCCACTAAGATGCAAAAGGTTGCTGACTATAGTGTAGAAATCATATTCACAAAACAAGAAAATTTGAATGCATTCTTCTTCATTATTAATGTTCTTAAATATTATTTTATGGTTTATCTGCTGAAAGTTATTTCAAGGCTTGTTTCTAAGAATAACTTCTTTTTTATGTTTTTCAAGTTGTCTGAAGGTATTTCTATTTCTCCAAGAAATTACTTCTTTGAATTTGTTCTTATATTAAGATTAAATACATTTCCAGATAACTACACAATCACTACATATCTGGAAACCAAACTAGAAATAGGTTTTGTTTAAATATAGATTTTTGTTTACATATCTCTGGCTTTGGAGTTATAAAGAACATCTGGAACATTGATGTTTGCTACCATACAGTGTGTGTACATCTTGTGCCATGTTGTATATTGCCTTTGGTAAGCATGTATTTCATTTCATAGTTTTATATAAAAAGATGTATTTTTTTTATAAAGTTTTGTCTATATTTTTATTACTTTTCTAAATAACAATACAAAATTTACTTATTTTTTAAACCTTGATTTGTAGAGCTCTTTTTTTTTTTTTATCAAAAAAGATAAAACTGATGAAGTGCATTATATACCACTGGCACTATAAAGTGAAAAACAAAGCTAGCTCAGAGGACATCTTATATATAAAGTACAGTGTATGTGTTTGTGTGTGTTCAAGCCACTCTGCTCCAATTTCAATGATTCATAGCTCATTCAAAAGCCTTAGAAAAGTTAGGTGCAGGGAAAAATTTTCATTGAGTTCAGATTCAGGGTTACCAGATAATGTGAGGTTAAAAATATATATTAATATATTATACTAGCCATTATCGTTGCTTTCATGGTTCAAGGGGAGTAACTCTTATTTTCTTTTTGCATCCGAAATTGCAGTGCACATTATATTATAAACTAGCTTAAAAGCTACCCTATCAGATGGCATTTAAGCTAGCCCCTGTGGAGGACTCTTGGTTTGTCCATCATCACAATAGCTATGGAGGATAGGCATCAATAAACTACAGAAGAACTCTAAAATTGATTGCTTCATTTAAGTATTGAATTAATGTTTAAGCTTACCTTTAAAAAGTTCAATAATAATTCTTCTGCTGCCATTTAATTTAAAGACGATTTGATGTACGTATATCATTATTTTCCGTACAAATAATCATTTTTATTTCATGGGTGACAGAACGGGACAATTTATAAGATAAAATTAATATAGTGTAAAGATGGGAAAATAGAAATTAGAATTAGTTATACATTCAACATTTGAAGAGTTAGAGAAACATAATAGCTAATTAAGTAAAACCTATATTATGGAATCCATATGAATAAATGTTAAAATGGAGCACAATTATCCAACGAATTCTGGGGTTAAAAAGTCCCAACTCTATAGTAATTTATATCCTAAAAACAAGCCAAAATATCTGTATTATATATTATCTACTTCTAGGTGGTATCACTCTTCAAGTTTAACTAATTTGCATATTGATTTTTAAAAAAGTACATTTCATTAATTAACTGTCCTTCATTAGTGTTCTTTTATTCAAGGATTGTTTTAATTTTCATATCAAAAATAGTTCTGTTTAGGAATATTGTCTTATATAGTGCAGAAACGTGTTTGAAATTTGCATTTCACTTGGCTTTCAACAAGTTGGAATCTATCTGTAAAACTTTCCTTAACTATAACAAGCCAATTTATGAATGAAATGTTCATTTAAAATTTTTGTTTCAAATATTTCAAGTACTGAATATATCTTACTTTGCGAAGCCTGCTAGTTCTTTATAGTTTAATAAACTTAATTTGATCTTTTTTAATCATTTCATCCTAAGCAAGGCAATAAAGCCACTAAGATGCAAAGGGTTACTGAGTGTTAGAGAATATGAGAAAAAAAAGCAATAATAAGGAGAGAGAACATTAAAAGAACAAGAACTAGGAAGATTTACCAAAACAAAGCATAAGTAGTCTTATCTAGCAATTTCTAATGGCAACTCTAACAACAAACATAATCAATTCTGACCTGGCATCTCAACTTCAGTCACTTTCACACCAATGCAACAGGGCTTCTCTCTGTCTTTACTGCAAATATTTTTGTTGAAATTGTTCTAATGAGCTATCCTCCTTAGTGCCTTGACTGCATGAATTTAAGTGTGCTTACTAGATTGGCAACTAGGTCTCACCATTTTACTGTTGAACTAGTTAGATGCAACCATATGCTCTGTTCTAATAGTTTCTTTTTCATACCTCTTGCCTGTGTAACTCCCATCTAATGTTTTGCTTTCCTGCCATAACAATCTTCAAAAATTTAAATACAACCCCAATCACCATCTTCTGTCTTCCTGAACCCCTATTCCTTTATTGTCCTTTCTCTTTATTTCTCCCCACTAAAGTCTTTACATTCTCTTTCACCCCCTGTAACCAATTGCATCCTAGAAGCATTATCACCCTGCTTGTGGTGAAATGATATATAAGCAAACACTGAAGTCAACACATAGAGGCAACAGTCTGTGTCAGGTTTAAACACAATCATCAAACCATATGCATTGCACATTTGCTTGACTCTATATACAAGTCAATGATGATTTGTGAGTAGTCTATTGTATTATTCTGGTGGTTATTTTGGTGGGAAGTAACAGTTATGTTTTGAATTATTGCCACTCAACAGACCCCAGAATAAGTTGAAACATAGCCGTTACTGCCTACCAAAATAACCATTAGAATAATATGACAGACTACCCACAATGCATCACTGACCTCTATATATAAATAGTCAAGTAAAAACACAATGCAGATGCTCTGACGATTGCATTCAAGCATGAAACAATGATATCTGGGTGTTGACCTCATGTCTACTTTTATATTTATATACACTTTATCCCTGATTTGGGCATTTTAAGCCATAAATATAGCACATCTTAAAACTATACTTTATCATATATATATATATATATATATATATATATATAGGCAGCATTTTTTCTTTCATACATGTTTCATTAAATAATATAGATAAGTGTTGTCTATATATTTTATGTAAGTTCTTTTCATATCGTCTGATAAGCTATATATATATATATATATACACATTATCCCTCACCGCTAGCATCACTTGGAGATTCATGCACAACGCAATCTTTAGGTACTGAGTATGCACTGACCATTATACAATTTGAATTATAATCTATCTGGTTATCACAATGTTGGCATAGTGATATATTATGCTGGGATTATAGTTTTTAAATCAAATATCCAGTGTATTAATTTTTAATTGTAGGTGACATTATGTACCATAATATCAAAAGTAACAGAAATATGTTAATAAATTTTACCAAAGTAAAATCTAAGTATTCTTATATAGCAGTTTCTAATTGTTACTCTAATGAAATCATTGATGACATTAGTTGAGGTTTCAAATATTGAAGGTAACAGTGAATGTGTTAATAAATTTAATATATGGCATTATGTAAGGGTTCAAATATTGAAGGTAACAGTGAATGTGTTAATAAATTTAATATATGGCATTATGTAAGGGTTCAAATATTCAAGGTAACAGTGAATGTGTTAATAAATTTAATATATGATATTATGTAAGGGTTCAAATATTGAAGGTAACAGTGAATGTGTTAATAAATTTAATATATGATATTATGCAAGGGTTCAAATATTCAAGGTAACAGTGAATGTGTTAATAAATTTAATATATGATATTATGTAAGGGTTCAAATATTGAAGGTAACAGTGAATGTGTTAATAAATTTAATATATGGCATTATGTAAGGGTTCAAATATTCAAGGTAACAGTGAATGTGTTAATAAATTTAATATATGGCATTATGTAAGGGTTCAAATATTCAAGGTAACAGTGAATGTGTTAATAAATTTAATATATGGCATTATGTAAGGGTTCAAATATTCAAGGTAACAGTGAATGTGTTAATAAATTTAATATATGGCATTATGTAAGGGTTCAAATATTCAAGGTAACAGTGAATGTGTTAATAAATTTAATATATGGCATTATGTAAGGGTTCAAATATTCAAGGTGGCAGTTAATTATAAAGAAAATAATTACGTTTTTTCAAAACGAAAATGTTATGCCAAAAGGGAAGGAAATGTAAAAAAATTGAAAACTCAGAGATGTTCATTATTGAATTAAATAATTTTATTTACTTATAAATTCTTCTGAGATTGAGGTGAGAAAATCTTAGGTAACCTCTTTTTCTTCTTGTTAGTAAAAAAAAGAACTTCAGTCAACCTCATATTGAAAGTGTGTTCTCAAATTTGTCACCTTAAGCAGCAAACAACTCCCCCATGCTGTTGGCTGTTTTGATTTGTATTCTTGTGCCGCTAAATTGAATCTGTTTTCGAAATCAGTGCTTAAGAAGAGGAAGGAATCCATATTATTTTACACCTTGCCATCCCCCCACTCCCGGAGGGCATATTTCCTCTTGGTTGTTTGAGGTCTTCCAAATCAGGTGCCCAATCTCTCTGTGTATATGGCACTGTGCTGTTTTCCTTTTCTGATCTGTCTTTGTCCTTTGAACTTCTTTGGGGATCTTTTCAAAGATGATATAGTCTTTATTAACTCTTCTTTTTTATCTGATACTTCCTCTTTGTTTATCTTGGAAAAATTTATTTCATCTTATAAAAATATGGCAGAAAGAATTGAATAATTTGCAAAAGATACTCACCTCTTTCAATTTGGATTTGGCTTAACATTTTCACTGCTGCATTGTTGCTTGGGTGTTGAAAAGTTCTCAACTGAAAAGAACTTCTGATATTTGGTCAGATTTTAAGAGATGTGTTGAGCCGAGAACATTTCAGCACCACTGATACACATTTAATCGAGAATAAATGTTCAAGCATGCACACACAAATATGTTTGTTCATACATGAGGCAGTACCGAAAAGTCCTCAGACCAACAGAGATCTGTCATTGGCAAATTCTTTTTGCCATTACCACATTCACAACTATTTTTTGGAATGTTGCTACTCTGAAACTTTACACATACTCGTATAAGATTACCTGAAATAGATTTTAATTTCAAAATTTTATTAGTGGTGGAAAAATTTATAACAGCATTTATTGCTGTTGTAAATTTTTGTGGAAATAATTTTAAAAGTTTTTTTTTTTATGGGTATAATTTCAAAAACTCAAAAGAAAAAGCTACAACTATGGTCATTGGTACAAAAATCCAAACACAAAAAAAAGAGAGAAGAAAAAGAAATGGAAAAAGTTTAACCGGTTATCACTCCTCATTTATCAGACAAGGTAAATGAATAAAATTACTGTGCGTACCAATTAAAAAGAACGTCACAAAATAAAATACATGCATGTCAATGATATATTAAGCTGAGTACATTTTTCATGAACAGATAACATTAAATTTACACAGGGATGGTTGATTTGATTTAATAAAAATAGTTTTGAGGACTTTTAGATGGTAGCTAGAACATCTGGAACATTGATGTTACCTGCCATACAGTGCGTGTACATCCTGTGCCATGTTGTATATTGCCTTTGGCAAGCATGTATTTCATTTCATAGTTTTATATAAAAAGATGTATTTTTTTTTATAAAGTTTTGTCTATATTTTTATTACTTTTCTAAATAACAATACAAAATTTACTTATTTTTTTAAACCTTGATTTGTAGAGCTCTTTTTTTATCAAAAAAGATAAAGCTGTGAGGAAGAAGTGCATTATATACCACTGGCACTATAAAGTGAAAAACAAAGCCAGCTCAGAGGACATCTTATATATAAAGTACAGTGTATGTGTGTGTGTGTGTGTGTGTGAAAAATAGTTTTGAGGACTTTTAGATGGGAGCTAGAATGCAATCTGTACAAAAAGTAGAACATGTTCTTTTGGAAAGATGCAGCACTTTCTCAAGTTTTTAAAAAGATGTTATGTGTAAAAGATGTTTTAAAAAAATTGTAATTTATATAGCTTTGAAAATAGGTTGAGAAACTTATCACTCATCATTATGATTTTCTGCAGAAGCACACTCTCCACCAATGGTAGAGCAAAACAGACAATACATCAAAAAGAGTAACAATGTGAAGAATAAAAAAATATTAACTCAGTTTGATCTAGCTGTATGCCTTTTTACTCTCAGTTGACAGATGCACACTTTAGACTAGTTTTGTTTGGGAAAAATCCGGATACTTTTCATTACTTCCAGATATCTTGATTCTACGCCATCTGGAATAATTTACCTCTGTTTGCCAACTGCTGACTGGAAGCCATGAAACACACATGAAATTCTTTATATTAATCCAGCAGTCCAATTTAACTGGCACAACATCTGTTAAGTTTCTTCACATTTCCAAAAAAAAAATATAAAAATATTCTTATATTTGGTCATTGAAATACTGTTCTGCTACTATTACCTCCAACTCATTCAAAAATTCAAAACTACTTTTAAAGCATGAAAACAGGGAATTGTCGCTAGTTACAATGTTCAGACTATTCTCCTCATCTTTATTGTAATATTCACAACATTTTGGCAGTTTTACATACCAGCCTTCTTCAGGTGATATACATTGGAATTTCAAACTTAATCCTTTATTTACTCCAATGGGGTAGATTATTCTGACATATCCATTCTGGATATTTCAGTTTCAGTTATTTCCCTGCTGTGGTCAGGTATTGCACTCAAAACTCTTTGGGTCAAGTCAATGGAATACTTCAAACAATGCTTTGATCTAGTGGGCCATGTGTCTTTGGGGACATCAGTTATGTCTGGTAACTATTTTTTTTACCAGAACTCATATTACAATTTTTGTTATTGTTGTTTTTCTCTAGTACTCTGTGTTACTGGTTTCCATATTGTATTCATGTCTGTGCTTGGCCGGCTTAGATTTTTGTGGCCTAGCATATGTGCTGATTCCTCAAGTTTTTCTCTTTTCCAGTGATGTTTTCTGCCTGTTATTTCAACCTCATGCCACAGAGGGTAGTGATCTCCCTTTTCCCTCTATATATGGTCTGATCAATATAAATAGTGTAAATATTTACATTACCTCATCTCAGAAATATAGAGAGATGAGGAAATTGTCAGATGGTGTCATATCCAAAAATTATATGAGGTTTGTGAAAATGTAGCAAAATCAACTTAGAAGTGTCCACTTCATATCATTTCTGGTTGGTGTTGTATATGATGGTACAAGGTAAGTACTTTGAGGAGCACTGAGGTAACATTGCTCTCATCAGACTCTCTTAGTTTTATGAAAAGCACTTATTTGATAAAGTATTATAAATATTTGTATATAATACATAATGGCTGGCTGCTCATATCCGAGTATGCCTATCTTCTCTGGCAGTTAGTCAATCCCTGTTGCAGATGCCTGCTCAAACACATTTCTGTTTCTTCAGAACCCACAGAGCCCACCTGTGTTTTACACTGCAACTGTGCTGAGTGGACCTTAGTTAGATTCTGAGAGAGAACGCATCATACAGTATGATCAACAGTTTGAACAAGGCACACTCAAACCTTTGTTCACAATGACATCTTACTTAGTGCTAGCACAACTATCAACAGCTTACAAATAGTTCCGTCTACCCAATTTTATTCACAAGGCTTGAGTGAAGTTGTGGTATTGTTTTTCAGAGACTTTTCAAAGGTGCCACATACCGGAATCACCTCCCCAGGCTGATAACATCAACAAGTCATCTTACTGATAAATCGACCATAGTGAGATTTGAAGCTGGGCCTCATGGTCAGAAAGTAAACATTCTAACCACTCAACCTCATGCCCATATATAAATATTTGTAGAGTATTTTTAATTATCCATAAAATACTTCAGTTTCAGAATATGTCATAAGCATGTCAACAGAAATACAAAGTAAGGAAACATAAAATGTGAAAGAAAGACAGATAAAACAAAGCATCATGCTAGAGATCCTATTTTAGTACCACTTATATCAAAGATGTTTCAGTGTGTGTGTGTGTGTGTGTGTGTGTGTGTGTATATATATATATATATATATGTGTGTGTGTGTGTGTATATATATATATATGTGTGTGTGTGTGAGACAGAAGTAAGGATAAAGTAAGTCACCAAAATTAAGTCCTACCTTACTTGCCAAGCATTGACATGTTCACCTGGCAAGATCCAAAGGGAAGAGACTGTTTTTTTTAAATTCAGCACTGCTTTGATATTGATGCATCACATGACTATATCATCTAAGGGAAATAACTCCCCAAATTTGCCACTTATACTTTACTTATCAATACAGGTATATATATTTTTTTATATTATTTATTTATCTATCCATGTGTCTATAGGAATGTTACAGTATTGTTAACCAGAATTACTTTCCAGATTAAACATGTACACTGGAAAGTTTCCAGTGCTTCTTGGATTGAAATGAGAAATTGGAGAGTTGAGTTTGAATTCTCATCAGGTTTGTTACATTCACTTACACGCAAAGACTCTTGGGAAGCTATGAATCCATCTAATACCCCCCAGCTTTGGATTAAATATTAGGACTTGTATCTGGAAAAATCATTGTTATTTTCATAAAGTTGTTAATGCAATATTCATTATCAAAAAAAAATAAATAAATTAAAAAATAAATAAATTAAAAAATAAATTACAATCCAAAATATGTTTTAGCTTTAATTAACCTTCAAAGGGTTGATAAGCCATAAAAAATCAGTTGCAAGGCTTACTTGTCAAATGAGCATCTTTACATAAGAAAGAAAGGAAATAAAGCCCAACTGAAAACAACTGGGTCATCCAAATTCAAAGGGTTGATAAGCTCTTAAAAAAATCAGTTGCAAGGCTTACTTGTCAAATGAGCATCTTTACATAAGAAAGAAAGGAAATAAAGCACAACTGAAAACAACTGGGTCATCCAGGAATCAAGTTTGAAGTTGATGATATTTGTTTAAAATTAAATGATCAAATTCCTTTTCTCATGGTAGTTGGCATCTTTGACTGAAAATTTATTGATTTTTTGATCAGTTTTTGAATGGATCACATTTAGTTGTCTCTTTGCTAAGTGTTCAAAATAGAATTTTCATTTTGTATTGATTTGTATGCAAATGCACATTGATAATTTTATGAACTTATAAATCAGGTAATAATTCCTGAAATGATTTTAAACGCATCTTTTGTATATCTCTCCGTCTTAGCATAAGTGTCATGTCTCTTGAAGTGATCATGGCTCTCTACAGCTTCTGTTCATGGTGAAGGATACAATTGTTCTTAGGAAAGAGTATGAAGTTATTACCCTGTTGACTTCTGAGTTGTCCTCCTCCAACTGGATTTGCCAACCAATGCTCAAAAGCTCAGTCTACCCTGCAATTTAATCCACGTCTAAGAGAAAAGAGATAGATTCATTTCTTTCCCAAGAGCATTTGTGCAAAGTGAACACGTTGTCTTTACAGGAACTTGAACTCAGGTCACCAGTTCCATTTTTATTAACCATTCACATGCATCTCCATATCTATATATTTCTCTTTTCATAAAATACCAAATTTCTTTCAGGATGGAGGCGATCTTGGCTCTCCACATTTAACTTTTTCTTTATTATATATGAATTTCCATGCATGTGTGACACTGAGACCTCGGGGAGTTAATGAAACCAAAAAAAGGAAAGAAAGAAAAAGGAAAAGGGAAAGAGGCTACTAACTGGATGATAATTGCTAAATTTCACAGGAAAGTGAATTGAAAGGTTGAGAAAAAACTTAAAAATGAAATGCACTGAAAAATTATGTTTCAAAATAATAAAATGAAATCCAGAAGAGTTTCAAGGAGAATTGAACCCAAACTAACTAGATGGAATTCAGTGAGATTGAGTAAAAACAAGACAACCCATCCTTCCCCACTTCCCGCCAATAAGAAAGAGACAATTAATGTATCATCGAAGATGTCAGTCCTGGAAAATAGAAAAACAAATGTTGCCGATAAAGAACACAGATGGTCACCAAAAGAACATCTAAAACTGTTCTGGACAAAAAGCCAGGAAAAATCAGTCACCCATGTAGAGTTTGGTAATAGCAACAGTCAGTACTCGAATGTGAGTCTCACACTCTCTATTGTTCAACCCAGAAGAAAAATATCCTTACAAAAATAGAGATTAGGTCCCAAGATTGGGGATGGGTTCATTCATTTAATTTCTGTGACATTCATCACAATTTTTGTGGCCAAGATTATTTTGAATTCTTTTGTATACAAATGATAAATAAAAAAAATTAATTACTAGCCTTTGAGTGACCATAAGCGACTGGCTGTATAGCCTGGTCAACTGAGGAATCACCAAAAAGCAACTAGCATGGGAAAAATTGATAAAGAATGATTAATGACTAAAAATTCCTTTTTCATCTACGCATACTAAAAATTTAGATTCATCACAAAGATAGTGTACCAGCTCTTGGAGTCGGCTGAGGTTTGATGCTGAGAAAGAAGGGAGAAGTGGAGAGAGATTAGTGCCACATATATGGAGTGATGGTGTGAGATGAGATGTGAACGGTATTGGAGTTAAGAGGCCGATTGATTCCTCTGACCACTCTCAAAAGGGGGCTGGACAGCCCCTAAATTTGGAAAATTACTCGAGTGAACATATTTTGAAAAAATGGGATTTTAGAAAAAGGTTGATGCTAAGGGTGGAAGATAAATGAACCCCACACCTTCCAGACACAGGACTCTATATATACTGGAGATTTGGACAGCTTGAAGAGTCTCCACATTACAGCTACTGGAATCCACAGGCTGTAAACTCCAAAAGGGATCCCAGTGTCATTTGATTATAACAGTAAGTGGGAAGGGTTAAAACTACTGTATACAACAAATCATATATAAACCAAATCATTGTTACATTGTTAACTCAAGTTGATTCTTTATTCCAAAGAATTCTTTTTTGTGTAGCTCCTCATCATTGACCTGTTCTTTGCTTCAGTTTACTTTATCAGTGATTTTTTTCACTCTCTGAGATCAAAAAAACAACATGGCAGAGGAGTGAAGGATTACAGAGGAGACAAACACCAGCTAGATCAAATGGAACTGTGCTAATGAACATGATACTGGTGACAAATGAGCAATGCATTAACAAGTGAGGAGTCAACTAGATGGTAACCATGGTGGTCTCAAGGAACCTAAGGACCAATGCAGGGGATGGGATTACACATGCTTAGGAAAGTGGAATGGTTTCCTTTTTCCTTCTGCAGGTTTGGAATTCAGAGTTTTCCTTCTCCTAGACTGGTTGTCATTTAAGTCTAGAGAGCCT
This sequence comes from Acanthosepion esculentum, assembly GCA_964036315.1. Taxonomy (NCBI): domain Eukaryota; kingdom Metazoa; phylum Mollusca; class Cephalopoda; order Sepiida; family Sepiidae; genus Acanthosepion; species Acanthosepion esculentum. The sequence continues at coordinate 61,062,013 of OZ038504.1, forward strand.
AGTCTACCCTGCTATTTAACTGGGAGTGGAGAAGAGACAGATTCATGACTTTCCCAGGGTTATTTGTGCAAAAGTGAATGCTACAGACTAGCCTGATATTTGAACTTGGTTTGCCAATTTTACTTCCTGAAGCAATATCCATTATGCTAACTTCACATCCTATAATGATATACAAAGTTCAAATTGGATGTATATTTGTTAACTGCAACAAAATTAGAAAAGGAATTTATCATGTTTTAAGGAAGTGACACAAAGGGGTCAAGATTTTTGTGAGGAATGGACAAACGTACACAGACTAAGATTCTCTTTTTTGATTGGCTAATTTACCAGCTTACATCATCAAATAACTATGCTGATGTCTGGAAGAAAATATATTTCATGATCATTAATCAATCAATGTCTCTTTCCTTATCTCTCTATTTCTCTCTCATATATATATATATATATATATATATATATATATTAATGCATGTGTCATTAAATAATATAGACAAGTTTTGTTTATTTATTTTAAGTAAGTTCTTTTCGTATTGTCTGATAAGCTTAATCACATTGTCGTTGAAAGACGAAAGGAAATCACCATATTGACACATGTTTGAATCCAATCTAAGCTTTCGGCTTACATAAGCCATTATCAAAGATGACAATTTTAATAAATCAAACAACACATATACGAAACCACAATAATGGCCCGCCCTTGCTGTTTGAATAAGCTCAAAGGAACGACAAACTCTTATTTACAAGCCAAGGAAGCAAAAAATGTGTCGTAGCTCGTAGAGTGAAAACGAGAAGTATTAAGTATGGGAAGCCATTGGTATAAACCAATGGCTTCTGCTATAGATTATAGGCATTTAAGAATGTTTGTGGAGATTTCATAGTTTATTTTGCTCAGGTTAGGTTTCAACTGTCTTTTATATATATATATATATATATATATATATATATGACAAAAGAGATGCTGAGAAAAAAAAATTATTTTTAAATTTAAAATTCCCAGTGTCTCTCATTCATGCACATGAGTAGTCGCAACAATGTAAACAAATTTAGTTCAATGTAGGACAAAACGTGTCCCATAAAACTTTTTCAATTTAGTTATACATCTTTCCCCCCAAATTGTTCTTGATATATAAAAACTTATATATCACTATCCCATATATATATATATATATATATATATAATCAACTCATCCTCATTCCCTTCATATTCTCTTGGTAAAGAGTAAGTTCCACTCGAGCAGTTTCTTCTACAGAAATGTTTCAGTGTGTAATGGACTTGAAGAAGATGCTTACCTGATCACTTGAATCTAATGTTAACCTCTTCAAGTCAAGGGCTGACTGTACATTCTTACATCTCCATTTAGTAACCCTCTACCTTGAGTAGGGTTGGGGCCTTATACTGGGTGAAAAATTATTTTTAAAAAAGAGAAATATATATATATATATATATATATAAAAGATTCCCTATTTTTATTTATTCTGAATTTACTTATGTTTTAAGAATTTTTACCAACATGTTCAATGGCACATGATATTTCTGTCTTGTATAATATTACCTGTAATATCCATTCTATGGTTTTATTTAAACCAGTATTAATAGCTTTCTGCAACACATAATGAAAGGAAGGAAGGAAGGTTTAGAGAATTTAACACACACAGGACATAATGAAGGCAACATGGGTAGAAGGAAATAGTGAATCACTTATGTAAATGGATGGCAGAGCCGGGATTGCAAGGGATGGTAAGAGTACAAAGAGTTACAATGAACAGGAAACTGTGGAGAGTCTTGATTGCTGATGTCCTGAAGGGACACAACACATAAAAAATGAAGATAAATAGTTACGGTAATGTGCAAGACTCAGTTTCTCTCTTGCAATACTGAATGAAGGACATGATTATTTTTTTGTACTTTGTTTAAATTTCCTAGGTAACACTGAATGTATTAATTTGCAGTAACTGTTTTTTTCTCCTCATAATGAAATTGGCAATCACTCCCACTGAAATATTAAGTTTTGATAGGTTAACCTATCAAGTGTTTCACACTCCACTCCAGTCTTTTGAACACGAGTAGAGGTTTAACCCTTGTTCCTTGTTTAAGATTTGGTTTCCGGTTTCTTCTTTTCATTCTCTTATCACTCCAAGTAGACCCTTGCATCTTAGTGACATTATTGCCTTGTTTGAGGTTAACTGATTAAAAAAAAAGTCAAATTTCAAGACCTGATATGAAGATCTTAACCCTGTTCACCAGAGTTTATTTAGCGCAGTGTTGTCAGGATAGTCAATGACTTTATTTTTCAGTCTTATACAATGGAACTCAAATTATCCCTTTACATTTTTTTTCTTAAGTTTTCCTTATTATACATTAATCTATTTGGATTAGTAGCTTCATCTTTGTTATTTTAGCTGTAATGTTTAAAATGTTCTACCATTTGATTTTCTTCAGATGTCTGTTATATTGTGTACCTTTGCTTAAAGGCTAACTGAACCATTTTTCTAATCTACAGAGAGAAGTTGTTCTCATTCTGTTATCTCAGAAGTTTTCCAAATATGAGTGGCATCTGAAAACGGTTCTAGAATAGAAGCATTTCTGACTATAACAACCAAGATGTTGCTACTTGGAAATTCAGTTTCTTATCAGTTTAGGTGAATAAATTTAATCATTTAAACTCATTCACCCAAACAGAGAAATGATCTAAATTTTCAAAGTGGTTGCTATTAACCCCACTCTGGAATCACTTAGACATTTCAAGAGGTTGTGGGTTAGTTGGGATCAACTCAGATTTTGGGAATGAAAGCAATAATCATATAATCTCCATTTGCTTTAACTCTTGGATATCTGAAAGTGTTGATGTTGATTATATATTTTTACTTGTATTTCTTTCATCTTAACACACCATTATTACTGTGGAGTATTTTCACAGCAATAGTCCCATGGGGTTTTCAAACACTCCATTTAAGATATTCTACATATATCATTGAGTTTTTAATTTCCCTGTTATATATTGTCTTGAGTGTTTTTTACAGGATAAATAAAAATGAAAAAAGCAAGTTTTTATTTTGAAAACATGAATTAAAACGCTTTTAAAAATGAATTTGTAAATTTCAAAATTTTAAATATACAAAAAAATGTTTATGATTTACATTGTTTGGACTATCATCCTCATCTTTGTTGCCATATTTATCACAATGTTTCGGCCGTTGTACACTCCAGCCTTCTTATAGACAGATACGGAAAAACATGTTTCACTTCATTTTTAGTAAACAAATAAGACTGTGGTATTATTTGTGGAAATTTAATACAGAAGCAAAGCTTCTCTTGCTTCATAATCCTTTCAAAGTGATGGCCAAATTGACAAGAATATGGAGAAGCAACATCAGCTTTCAAACAAAGTACAGACTGTACAAATTGCTGGTAGTCCCCATTCTCCTATATGGATGTGAAACGTGGACGCTGTTGGCAGATAGAGAGAGAAGGATCCAAGCATTTGAGAACAAATGCATGAGAAAACTCCTTGGCATCTTCTATGGGGAACAAAAAACCAATGAGTTTGTGCGGAAAAGGGCTGAAAGTTTTGTGGGACACCAGGAACCTCTCCTCAGCACTGTCAAATGGAGAAAAATGCCATGGTTTGGACACATTACAAGGTACAACAGCCTGTGCAAGACCATCATGCAAGGCACCATTGAAGGTGGACATAGGAGAGGATGCCAATGCAAAACTAGTTAGACAATGTCAAAAAATGGACAAGTACCAGAATTGCTGATGGCTGCTGTTAATTCACCATTGTGGAAAAGAGTTAGTGTGGCTTCTGCATTTGGATTCACCCTACAATTACAAAACTCAAGGGTGGGGAGGAGGAGGAGGAGGAGGAATACAGAAATTTTGGAATGTTCAAAATCTAGGTGCTGTTATAAGATATGTAGATAAATAATGGCAAACAAGAAAACTGGGGTACATACATACATACATACATACATACATACATACATACATACATACATATATATATATATATATATATATATATATATATATATATATATATATATATATATATATAATATATGTGCATATATAATGGAGAGACAGATGTATATTTAGGCAGCATATTTTCATTCAAGCCGGTTTGGTTAAATAATTTTGAATTTGAATTACTTTAGAGTAAATGAACAGTGAAAAAAAAATTATTTTGATTTTAAAGAGCTACTGTATACACATCCACAGATGTTTTAACCCCCTGAATATGGTCTCAGATGAGATTGAAAGCACTTTGGAAAATAAAAATTATTTGAAAGAAAATTTTGTAATTTTTCTTGATCAATTTTCTACAGCCACCAAGAAATTAATGTGTGAACTTGAAAGGTTTAAAACTAAAATAAATAAACATATGTCTAAATTATTTCACCAAACCTGCTTGAATATATATAAATATATATAAGAAATTAATGGATTTTTTAAACCAACACTATTTTTTATTAATATAAACATTATATTTAGTGGGTACAGATGTTTGAGTAGACATGCTATTTCCCAGCCAAGATATTGAAAATCTTAATAAAGAAAATGTGCTTTTAAACAGGAAAGCTCAATCATAAAGCATACTTGGTTTTAAAGCAGTTCTTTGGTTTTGTTTCCTATCAAGAGCAGATTGTTTTTTGAGAAGACATTTGATCTCTAGTTTGGCAGACATTAATTTCACTGTCATAAAAAGAAAAAGTGTAGTGATGTCTTCTCGACCATATGTTCCTACTAAATAGAATGTTTATATTAATAATATATATATATATGCTTATACACATATATATATATGGTAAACAAATAATAGAATTAATAAAACTTCAGTAATAATATTTGTGCTTTATGTAACTTCAAAGGGTTGATAAAACATAAAAAACAAACCAATCAATGACTCCACAGATTTTACAAATCCAGCAAAAAACATTCTGCATATATCACAAGAGAAATATTAAAAATTAAAAATTATACCAAAGATTATATCAAACTATTTTGAATTTCATTCTTGATAATGACTGAAGCCAGTCAGAAGCTCATAATATTAACACACTTTGTGCACAGTTCAATTCAGATATTTTGAAATTAATCCACCAATTAAAAACATTAAAAATATAGTAAATTTTCTGTTGTCTTTAACACTTTAAGGCCAGTGATATGTAAATTCATCCAAAAGATTCACAAGCTGGCAATACTGGAAGTACCGGAATACACCTGAAGTAAGGTATCACTGTATTTCAATCAACAGCTTAACAGAGGTCAATTAGAAATGCAAGAAATCTACAAATATTTACAAGTTGTAGATTTCCAAAACCATATCTTATGTCCAGTATTATGAAAGGGGCTAACAAAACTGATTTAAATTTATATTTATTTGTCAGTGTGTGTGTGTGTGTGTGTGTGTGTGTGTGTGTGTGTGTGTGTGTGTGTATATATATATATATATATATATATATATAGGGGAAAAATCTATGACAAAGTGGTAAACAGTTTTCATGTGACATGTTTTGTCTTTTAGGACTTCATTTGTTACATTGGTGACACTACACATGCGCACAAACAAGGGATGCCGGGAATTTTAAATATTTTTTTTATATATATAATCTAGCTGATTTCATTTACATTTTTTATTTTGTGTTTCCATCTCTTTTGTTATTAGATACCCACACTGAAAAAAAAAAATTATAAATGAAAATTCCCAGCATGCTGTTTTCATGCACTTGTGTAGTTGCATCAACATAACAGATTTAATCTGATGAAATCCTAAAGGACAAAATGTGGCACACAAAAACTTTTTTCCACTTTGTCATATATTTTTCTCCAATATTATCCTTGATATATGTATATCTGTATTTAAGCAGCAAATTCTCTTTTAGGCATGTCTGAATGAATAATTACGGTAATGTATAACAACACACAACTTTGTATAAATAGTTGTACTAATGAACAACATGTAGTTTTATACTATTTGCACCCCTGAATATGATCTTGGAAGAAGATTGGAAATACTTGGGAAATGAAAATAAAAGAAAGTTAAACTGCTATAGCACATTTCTCTCATCCTTTAACATCCATACATGGAAGGTTATTCATGAGTATGAATGGATTTTGTTAAAAATTAGCAGATATAATGTCTGTAATTTATTCAGTCATAAATATATATATATATATATATATATACATACAAACACACACACACACACACAAGAAGTATGGACACTGATGTCAACACTGAGTTGCAAAAGTCAGTTTCATGCCTCAGCACAAGTGACATATAATTTTTAATGTTTCTGTTGTTATATGTGCAGGATGCTATATAAGAATGAACTCCTTGAAAATGGCTAATGAATTGGCCAAAAGTGTTTGGGACAATAATTAACTATGAACAGTTTCTGTATTCCTTTAGTTCTTCCAAAACGAAAACTATAAGAACATTAGAAAAACTTAACAATAAAACTTATAGGATTTTCTTTGTTTGATACATTCAATGAAACATGTATAAAAGAAAGTCTACTGATCAAATACAAAAAGAAATATACATACATACACACACACAAACTTTATTGTTACCACTAAGAATATAAGGCATAGCCTTTTACTTTCTCTCAAACTGAATTAATATTTTCCTTCATTGTAACACTGACAGTTATTTCAATCATATCATATTGATATAAACTTTGCCATTGCTTCCAGCATCAGGTGTTGCCAAACAATCCCCCATCCATGTACTGACCGGGCTTGACACTACTTAACTTGGTTGATTGAATGGGAACCAGTGCCTTCAGCATGATTTCACGATATTCATATATATACATATATATATATATATATATATAAAAAATACAAAGTTGTAATTGATAGCACCATGTAATTTTTACTTGCACAATGTAATTTGAAACTTGATGCCTTTTACTTTCTCTCAAATTGAATTATTATTCTTATCCGTTCTACCACTGAGACTTGGTTGTCAGTTTATCTTAAAAAAGAAAAATATTTTCAAAAATAATACACAAAGACATTTTTATCTTGTGTACCTAAAGCCAAAGAGAAAAGAAGAAGTTATTAACCCAAGCAATGCAAAAGTGATAAGATATTTAAAGAATAGATGTGAAGGTAAAAAATGAAAATAGTTTCAGACATTGATGCCAAGAGTTAGTAGCAATCCCATGATGCTTTGTTTATCAATGCTTACTGAGCACGACATTTGGATCTGTGTTAGCTTTAAGCTGCTACACAAAAAGACCATTGTCTACAGTACAGTAATCTTGGAAACATTCTGATAAAACATGCACACACTCACACATATCTGAGCTGAAGCAAATTGAGAGAAAAGATGAGAGAAAAATACGACTGGAATCTTTTCATTCACCGTTTCATTAATAGTTTAGAGAATATTTTTCTTTCATAGTAAATGACATATTATCAAATTCTTATAAAAAAAATCACTCTTTTGAGATATTTTCTGCAAATAATCTTGAATGTATAAAAAAGAAAATAAAAAATCAAAAAATATGATTAGGTATATTTCTTCTCCAAAAAACATTAAATTTATTTTTCTGCAGGAGTTATCCTTAATCTCTTTAAGGTACAAACACATGTTTTGTTTTGTTTTCAGCACTTGTTGATATTTTCATAAATGCATAAAATAAATACATCAAAATATCTTATAAAAAAGATGTTATCCATTATTATCCAATCATTCTAAAGTAAAACACCTTTTAAAAGCTTCTCAGAGATATCAAAATATGTACTGATAGACGGTTTTTGTTTATATAATGTTGACAGAAATGATAGAGTAAATATCTGTTTTTGTACTTTTATTTAGTCATGTATGAAAACATATATGTTCAAAAAAATATATTGGCCACACACACACACACACACACACACACACACACACACACACACACACACACACACAAGAGGGGAGGTGCAAATAAAATAGTGCATGTGTGTGTGGGTAGAAAGATATTTGTAAGCTTACCCATGTATAATATAAAGAAATGTATATTTAATATATATATATATATATAATGAGAGAGGTAAATGACTATGCATCAATATTGAATTTTTTCCCGCTTATTTATCATGACACACACACACGCACATATAAAGGTGGAGAAGATGATCGTCATAGTGGGGGTGCATAGAAGTTAGTTGAACTGTTTTATTATATGTTTTAGCATCTGATGATTTTTTAAACTGACAGTCATGTCTAAGAGCTTTTAAAGACCAGGATTCTAAGCATCTTTAATGGCAATCTAAAAAACATTGGCCTATTTTAAACTTTGTAGAGGTTTTCTCTGATATTGAGCACTGTTAAAAACATTGATGTATCTATAATTGCTGCAAAATATATATATATATATTAGTGGTCAATCTATCTATCTATATATATATATATATATATATATATATATATAGAGAGAGAGAGAGAGAGAGATAATATTAGTGGTCAATATATATATATATATATTTATAGAGAGAGAGAGAGAGAGAGAGATAATATTAGTGGTCAATATATATATATATATTTATAGAGAG
>OZ038504.1:61075566-61118066 GCA_964036315.1 Acanthosepion esculentum
TGGCTTGGGTTGAGAAAATGGAGAGTGATATTTAAATTCCAGTTGGCTTTGTTACATTTATTTACATGCAAATACACTTGGGAAAGGTATGAATCCATCTTCTCCTGCCAGCTATGGGTTAAACAGTAGGACTTGTATCTTGAAAAGCCATTGTTGTTCTAAAAACAAATGGTTGTTAATGCAATATTCCCCTGCAAAAAAAGAAATATTCTTACCATTCAAAATATGTTTCGGCTTTAAATAACCAACAAAAAGGTTGATGAGCCATAAAAAAACAAATCAATTAATATGTGTACATTTATAAGTAGAGGAAACCGTCAATTTAGCAGAGTGACAGCAGAAAGGATTGTCTGTTATTAATGCCAAAATTCTATTGAATACCTCCAATGTAATCTTAGAGGCTGTTTTCAACACTTGTAATTTTTTTTTTTTATTATTAATATTATTATTCATTCAATACAACACCCAAGAACTACTCAAGGTAGAGAGTTAATAAATGAGATTGTTGTAAAAGGCATAAAAGGATGGAATAAGAGGTGGATATTATGATGATATGTAGGATAGATAACAGTTGACCCTAGGCTTGAAGAGGTTAAGATTGTAGTGATTGGGGAAGCATTCTCTTGGGAGTCTTTTATACAATGCAATAGCTCTGAGGATACTAATGTAAAAAGAAATGCTTAATTTAGTATACTCATTTTATATATATATATATATATATATATATATATATATATATATATATAAAGTATACTGTACAATATAAAATTATTTAATTATTATAAAATATGTAATATTTACTCTCTTTTATTTTTGATAGTGCAATCAGTTTTTTTGTGCGTATTCTTTTGGCCATGATCCAAAAATTTAATTTCAAATCTAACATGAACACACACATTCTCATAAATCATATTTATTTGAGGCATAAATACAAATATTGGTTGTTATGAAAGCAAAAAGAAATGTAATTTATAATATTTTATTAGTCAATAATAGACAGAAATAATGGCTTGACCCAATCCCACCTTTGTCATAAGGCCTGTTTAATTGTTTACTATAAAATACAATTAATTGTATTTGTATGTGAAGATATCTTGGTAAAGATATAAGTTTACCAATGATGTTAAAAATGAGTGCCTATTTTAAGTCTTTACTATTATCAGATTTATAAATAAATATCTTCTTCAAGTAGTTCCTATCCTTTATAGCTTGTTTGTCTTTTTGCCATTGCTTCTACACCCTGTTTTGTTGTCCATTCACACAAATTGATCAGGTAGGTGGCCTGTGGCCTCCCCCTGTCCCTTTTGCCTTTGATATGTCCTGTGAGTGTCAAATTCTCCAAGCCCTTCCTCAATATGTGTCCAAGAAATTTCAGTTGTCTCTTTCTGATTTCAATATCCTTAAGACTTATTCATTGTTTCTGTGCCCATCCATTGTATTCTCTGTATTTGTCAAAATTTGCATACTACCCATAAAAACCATGGAATTATTTACACATGCAGTGGTACTTCTGCCAAGGATTAGAGTGTAATGTCTGCAAACTCTACTTAACTTTTTGCTTAATTTATACCATGATGCTCAAGCAGGTCAGATGCTTGAATCAGGGTAGGATTGACTTACTACTTTATATACCTATTTGGTTTATTGCATCAGGAATTTCGAAACCAATGAGTGTTTCTGCACATACATACATACATACATTATATATATATATATATATATATATATATATATATATATATATAATTTAAAAAACAGCAAATATTTTTATATACAGTGGACATATTGATTTTTTTTTTACAAAACAGAAACGCTTGAAGAATGGATTACCAAGAAACTTTGAAGTCAGGGAAAACTTTAAAAAATTGATATTTAAAGATTAAATTAAGTAATTATATATATATATATATATATATATATATATATATATATATATATATATAAACTTCTATATATCAAAAACAATTTTGGAGAAAATATGTATGACTTTTTCTAATTTGAGAGATACAGCCATGTGCATATATCTGAGTATGAGTGTTTGTATATATGTGCATATGTCAATATATTCATATATGAATATCTATAAGTATCTATGTGTGCATGTAGATAACATTATGTACATATGTCTGAAGATATATATTGATTGATTGATTGATTAAATGACCGAAGTTGGGATCACTGCATCCTTGTAATTTTCATAATCCGCTCATTGGAAGCATAGTATATACTTTGTCAGGGCTACACACGGTTTTGAACTCAGTGCAGTCCTTCTCCTTGACTGGTCCTCAACTAGTCTTTTTTACTAATTAACCAATAGCTGGAGGAAGAAGTAATATACCTTTCCCATGAGTATTTGTGTGAAAATGAAGAATTTCTGACAGAATTCAGATTCAAATTCAGCTCTCCAATTTCTTGATCCAAACTAGCATCCATTATGCCACCTGCACATCCAATATATATATATATATATATATATATATATATATATATATATATATATATGTATATATATATATGTGTGTGTGTGCATGTGTTTGTCACTCTCTGTATATAAAGAACTTTTGTCTTTAACCACTTATATAAATGAGAAATTATCATTATTATTATATATATATATATATATATATATGAAGAAATATAGTTTTAAAGTGTGATATTTTTATGGGATAAAGTGCTCAATATCATAGATAAAGCGTGTGTAAATATAAAAGTGAACATAGAAGTCAACACTTAGATGCGACAGTCTGTTTCATGCTAGATGCAATAGTCATGCCACCTGACGATTGCATCTAGCATGAAACAGACTGTCGCCTCTAAGTGTTGACTTCTATGTTCACTTTTATATATATATATATATATATATATATATATATATACAATTGAAAAGTATTTAATAATTATTGCCAACATGTTTCATCATTCCGACTTCATCAAGGCAAGTTTAAAAGCAAAATATTTTGTAGTTACATTAAAGTTAAAATATTAAAAAGCGGGCACTCTTGTGTCAGCCACCTTCTGGATATTGGTAACTCTTTTTTTTTCTTTTTTTTTTACTAAGAATTTGTTTTAGTTTTCTATGTTGACATATTATTAAATTTCATAAAATAGATATAAAATGTGTGTGCATCTGTGCATGTATGCATATATCTGTATTTTTACTAAGTATGTCTGTATATATCTGTAAGTATCTGTATGTGTATTCAGGTAAAGTTGTGCACATCTGTCTATATATCCATGTGTGTGTGCATGTATATGTCGTTAGAGTTACATCTAAATGTATGTGTTTGTATTTGTGTGCATATGTCTTACAAGGACAATCTATGTATGTGTGTAAATAGGAAAACAAAATCAAGCACCAAGCCTTCAGGCAAAAGATGACCGATACTGAAACTTTGACAAATAAACTTTGTAAGACTGCCTCACTACCATCAAAAGAAACAACAGCCCATAAGCTGACAAAAAAAAAGAATTAGAAATCATTGTTTTTATTCAAACAACTAAAAAAAAAAAAGATGATATACATAGATAAACTTATGTAGACAAACACATGGATATACATGTAGACTTAACTGAAAGTTCATTTTTTCCATCAAGACATTCATTTCTGTAGTTCACTGCTATGCAGAAAATTATTTTTCTCCTGATGATGGCCATGTTGGCCGAAACTAGTCGAGGAATCTAAATGAAATAATAATAAAAACGAAGGAATATTAATATACAACCTAGTGTGTCTGAAGATTTTATTTTTTTAATATTTTTTATTGTTCAAAATATATATATATATATATATATATATATATATATATATATATATACACAAAAGGAAAACTTATGACACTTTTCATCCTCTGAGGGAATTTATCAAGGCAAATGTAAGGATTTTATTTTGTGACAAGTATTTACATACAAGAGCAGAAATATTTTAGGTATAGCAGTACTCATGAATATTCATCTGGTTAGTGGAAAAGTCAAGCAAGTTCATGTACATGAGGTGATACATTTCAGTGCCTAATAAACAAAAAAGAGCATTTATATATATATATATATATATATATATATATATATATATATATATATATATATATATATATATATATATATATATCAGAAATGAAGGTGTTAAGCTTAATATTACTAGACATATTAAAATACAAAGCAAGGAATAAAAAGGGAAGCAACCGGTTTCGCTCCCACTCTTCAGGCTTCTACGGGAGATTTTAATGTAATTAAAAAACAGAATATGCAATGAAAATGAAATGAGTATGAGGAGAAAAAAAAAAATAGGAGCTAGAGGCAAACAACAGCGAGCCCCAACAGACACTCATGCTGTTTACACAGGGAGGGCCTGTGGGACCCGATGTAAATTGACTCTAGCACCTTTAGATGAAATAAATAGTGTGAACGGGACAACATGGTATATATATACTGTGAGTAAATTAGTACTTCAATTATTTTGGATTGAGATTAATTTATGTGTTACCTGTTATGAATAACATGATGTGATCAATCTAACTGTGTTTTTTTTTTCATTTTTTTTTTGTATTTTTGTGGTCATGTAGCTTAGGAAAGAAGTAATTGTTTCAGGAAAGGAGATACTGAGAAGAATCCAGGGACAGATTTATATTCTGATAAGATTTGATAGTGGCAATTTCAAGAATTTTACTTCTAAGCAAGTTACATATAACTAAAATAAACTTACTTTTGTTTATTGGGCATTGAATTGTATCACTTCCCATCCATGGAGTTGCCTGACTTTTCTGCTAACCTGATGAATATTTCTGAGTACTCCTACACCAACAAAATTTTGGAAAACCAATAACATTTCTGCTCTTGTAAATAAGACATGTCAAAAAATAAAATCCTTATATTTGCCTTGATAAAGTCCCTCAGAGGACAAAATACATTGGCTAAGATAAGTTTTCCTTTTGTCTTCATTCAGTCCTTTTACAGATATACTTTATCTGAAATTTTTACACACACACACACATATATATATATATATATATATATATATATAGTTAAATTTCCCAGAAATAATTCTGAAAATAAAGACAAATTGGTTTAAAAATGACAATTGGAAAAAATTCTTAGTTCTTGCCAGTGCATCTCATGCTCCAACTTTATCAAGGCATGCAATGAAAGCAAAATGTTTTGTAGCCATAGTAACATAAAATCCAAATTTTAAAAAAGGAAGTTACCAAAAGCAATATCCAGGAAAAGGTTTATGCAGGTGCATCTCTTTTTTAAAATTTTGGATTTGATGTAACTATGGCTACAAAACATTTTGCTTTCATTGCTTGCCGTGATAAAGTTGATAGACGAAATGCATCAGCAAGAACTATATATATATATATATAACTATACTCATGTCGAAAAAACCTTCGAATTCTTGATTTAACAATAGCCAAATCAATCTCGAAGGGAAAAAAGGTTTTAAAAAAGAAAGAGCCAGGAACATGAAAGTCTGTCGAAAATAATCGCACAGATACAGGTTCAAGGCCCAAAGAAAAAACCCCGATACGAGTAAACAACTAACTAAAGAGCTCGATACAAACGTAGAGCAAACCTGGTCAAACCTAATGAGCCAGACCAACCTACCATGGTTTCACTTAGGCAGATCGTCAGGATCAGCTGACCCTGACAATCTGCCTAAGTGAAACCTTGGTAGGTTTGTCTGGCTCATTAGGTTTGACTATATATATATATATATATATATATATATATATATATATAGGAAAGTTCACAGACTGTACGTGCTATAATTGTACCATTTAATAGCAGTTCATATGCTATTCCTGTACCCAACTGACTGAGTCAGTCTGCCAATAGGCTTTGTGCTATCTACATGTGTTTAGTTAGTATGCAAGCTTTTGTAATGTTTTTACTGGAACAACTCTGCAATCTTTCCAATGATAAATTCAAGCAATTTTTTTGTATCAAATTTTTGCATGAAGCTTAGTAACTTTGCTACAGAAACTTTTGGAATGCTCTGTAGATTTTTGGTGAACTTTTGAGTGGCACATTAGTTCCAAGGCCAATAAAGTGTCATTTCAAGTATAGAGTGTATGTAAATAGAAAAATGGACACTGAGGTTAACACTGAACATCAACAGTCTGCTTCAGGCTTGGACACAATCTTTATCTGTGTTGACCTCAGTATCTACTTACATATATATGAGAGGGAAAGTGAGTGGACATAATATAAAATATAATGTTTGTCTCAAGGAGAAAATTGCAATAATTTCCAGAACAAAATAAATTCCTAAACAAGAGAGTAGAGCTTATTCCCAAAAGCAGACATACAAAAACTCCTATGTTAACTAAAATCATATCTTGACCAAAATGACTGTTTTTTCTAAATACCAACTCTTAGGATGCCTAAAATATACAAGGCAAATAAATGAGATATATAAATTTAAAAAAAGAATATATATATATATATATATATATATATATATATATATATATATATATATATAAATAAATATAAAAGTGAACATAGAAGTCAACACTTAGAGGCGACAGTCTGTTTCGTGCTAGCATGAAACAGACTGTTGCCTCTAAGTGTTGACTTCTATGTTCACTTTTATATTTACACACGCTCTATCTCTGATATTGAGCACTTTATCCTATAAATATAGCACACTTTAAGACTATATTTCTTCATATATATATATATATATATATATATATATATATATATATATAGTGTGCAATGAATAAATTGTTGTCTAAATTACACAAAAATGAAAATAACACTGACATCTCATTTTAACAGATATATTTACCAAAATGACACAAAAATATCTTGAATTACTAAACAATAAATGTATTTAATAAAATCACCATTGGCTTCAACCATGACCTACAGACGACTTCAGAATCTCCTGCAACTCTTCTGGATGGTCTCCTTGTTTAAGTTGGTGAATGTTGCCATAATCGTTGCCTTCAATTCATCTTTTGTGTTACAAGGAGTTTTGTTGGTCTCTCATTCAACTGCACCCCACACACAACAATCGAGAGGGTTGCAGTCTGGGGAGTTAGGTGGCCAGATGTAGGAGGTGATGTGGTTGCAGAAATTGTCTTTTTGTGTGGCATGGTGCAGAGTTCTGTTGCCAGACATAGGGTCTTCCAGCAGCCACCCTCTTGACCCAAGGCAGCACTACCTCCTCAAGGCACTTGATATAAGCCTCTGTGTTGAATCTGAGGCCTTCACCAACAAATTCTGGTGTTCTTTTCTTATCAGAACATTTGGAGTGAGTTTTCCAAGTTGCTGTATCTTCATAATCACCATTAAACTCGTACAATTCTTTCTGAATTCTCTGCACACTCCTCAGATTGACACGCAAACACTCTGAAATGTATGTACTGGAGCTTCTGGCACAAATACCAAGCAGGACAGCATGCTGTTTCCAAATTTCTGGCAGAGTGAATTGTGTTATGATGCTCTTTTTCTCACAGCAGTGATTGATTAGTCACCCCAGCAAACAGGCATACTCAGAAATTATACATACATACATACATACATATATATATATATATATATATATATATATATATATATATATATATATATAAAAATATATATATATATATATATAAAAATATATATATATATATATATAAAAATATATATATATATATATATAAAAATATATATATATATATATATATAAATATATATATATATATATACATACATGTATATGTATATATACATAAATACAAAAGTGAACATTGAAGTCAACACTCAGAGGTGACTGGCTGTTTTTTGCCCAACTGACCCTACTATACTGTGCAGTCGACAAAATCAAAAATAAAGAATGCACATGTGTGAAATTAAAAATATAAAATGGCGACAATTTACCTATCGCACCCTGTATATAAAAAAAACTATCTAGAAATCAGGACCATGAATAACTCTAACTTAAATATCCACTTCCTTCAACCACACAAGCAGCAATGTAAGGATCATGACCATAAACAATTTTAAGCATTAGCCCTAAACTAAAGAATTAGGAAGGGCGGGTTTCGTCCCACCCTCACTTAATGCCAGTGACCTACATATATATATATATATATATATATATATATATATATATATATATATATATATGGAGCCTGTTAATGGAATAATTGCACTTGGTCTAAAGGTCGCATTAAAATGTAAAACTCCCAGTCACCATGCACTATTGATTTTATATCTATAAGTTTGGCAACTTTAACACTCACAGGGCCAGTTATAGGGAAGAGAAGTAGAGAGAAACAGTGGATGAAGTGCTTAACAAGTTATGGCAAAAAGATGGAAAGAAAATGTACAAAGTACTAAAAAGGATCCATAAAGGAGTAAGTATTGCTGAGAGCAATAAATGATAATCTTTGGCAAACCATGTTTTCTGATGTCCTGGATGACAATGGCACTGTGCAGGGAGGGAGGGAGGGAGAGAGAGAGTATATATTTGTGCTTTTGTGTAGACAAATAAACAGTAATATAATTATTCAGATGCATCTATTACATGTAAACAAAGACATGTCAAAAGGTATCATTTTATTGTTTAATTACAATGTTTGTTTCTTTTTTACTTAAAATGTTCTCTTTATTGTTTTTGCTTTATTTGTTGCATTGAAGAATAAACTGTCATCTGCCTGCATTGCAAAGATCTTTTTTTATGCCCTCTTGTGGCAGTTTCTTTTTATTGTCTCTATCATAAAATATTTCCTTTGTCTGTATAAGTATTTGGAAACATTACATGTACAGATCATTAAATATGTAAATAATCAAATAGTTCTGTTTTAGTGTCAGGCAGACAAAATGAGCAATGTGGTAAGTGGTTGGGGTAATGGAAATGGCTGAAATATTTTTGGTAGAAGATATCTGAACCGTATATTTGTCAGCCATAACAGTTATTATTTTCATTGATATTTACTAAGTTTAACTAAATATAGCACAAGGCAAAATGTTGATGGGGGAGGGAAAATAGGGTTAAGAATAATATGTTGTGTTTATCTTTTCAATTTTAGAGAGGTTGTATATCTTGCAAAGTCACCATTCAAAATCCTGAGTCTCAAACACCAACCTCTGACACTGATGAGAAATATGTAACTGATTTACCAGGCAGGCCTGTTTTTCTTGTTAATATATTTCATATCATATTATTATTTAAGTGAAAATATAAAATAGAGACTTGGTATTTACTAAGTCTAACTTTTCATGGTATAAAGGTAAATGTGGAGTAAAATTTGAAAAGAAAGATTGTATTAGACAAATCTTCTCAATGGGGAGGGCTTGCCAGCCTTGGAAATCAGAATTCAAAATCATGACCTTTACCTGGTCTCAAACTTCAACTTCTGTTGTTTGTATTAATATATCGAGTATTTTGGTTGTCACTATACTTACTATTGTTATTTATGTGAAAACACAAAAATATAGAGACTTGTTTACTAAGTTTAGCTAGGTATGGCAAAAGGCAGTTGATTGGGGAGTATATATTAAAATACATTTATACATCTAGGATCTCAGCCAAACCATGTACCAATTCTGTTTGGTTTAGTCAGAGTGTGACTTTACAGTAGCAGTGAGGAGACAGGGATGGTAGGGGGGAATTTAAAAGAATTAGTATAATGAAGTAGCATGCAAAATTAATTGTATTATTATTTTTTCTTCTCATTCTTGTGCCATTTTTACCTAAATACTAGCAGGTAGGTTTCACTTAGACAGCTTTTACCTGAGAACTGCTATTTTATGAAACAAACTCCCAAGAGGATACTTCCCTGATCACTACAATCTTAACCTATTTGAACATCAATTTATAATCTGCATTTATTTGCTCCTCTTACATCCATACAACATCATTCAGTAACTCTCTACCTTGAGTGGTTCTTGGGACTTGTATTGGGTAAATATTTAGTTGAAAAAAATGTAAAACACTGAAGGTTACTTAGATGGTTATGCCATGAGGGGATTTTTTATATACATAGTGCCTATATTTTTAATATAACATTTTATCCTAGAATTTTTTATTTACTAAAATATTTTTTTTTCTAATTATTTACGAATATGTTTTGACATTTTCTTATTTTGTTGTTGTTGTTTTTATTTATTTATTTTTTGTCTACAATCAAAATAAAATAAATGGTCATAATTGTAATCTTTCTTTATATTTGTTTGATGTCATCCATTTTTGGAATGTTGAGAAAGAGTAAATTCTATAATAGGCCCAGGCGGTACAAATGCTAGGTGTGCCACCCAGTGAGAGTGATCCTCATTTAACTACACAACTTTAAGTAAATAATCAAGAGAGAGCTTCACAATTCAATTTTACTTAATTTGCTAACTTTTATTAATGTAAGACAATTTTTTTTAACATTTTTGGAAAGAAGGATTTCTCAAACAACAAAATATGTTTGAGCCTCTAAAATTTAGAACAATTATTGAGAAACCAAGTCAGCATAATAAAAATAAAAAAATTCACAAGAAAAATTTCCCATAAAATCCGATACTTATAAAATTGATCACAGACAGAAATAAAACCACTTTCAAATTAAATACAAAATTTATCATTAAATTTATTTGTAAAATGAATTTAAAATGTTGTATGCATGAAAATACCTCATAAAATGGAACAATAAAAGATTATTTTGGTTATAAAATCATTCACAGAGAGAGTAACATGCACAGTGCTTCCTAGCTACAAATAAAGCTCTCTGTGGGCGTTGCAAAGTTATGTGTAGATGTCAGGAACAGATGGGCTTGGCCAGTTTGAATCTGAAAGTATGTCGTTCTTCACTTGCTAGAATGGGAATTTTATTTATTTCTTTGTTGGTTTATTTTTTTTTTTTTTCTAGCATCCTAAAAACTAAAAGATCAGTATGTTCAAAGTAAAAATATCACAATTCTCAGTGTGATAAATTAGTGCTCCTTCTTAATTTTAATTGAGTCAGAAAAAATTATTAAATATAAATAATGACGGGATACATTCAAACAAGGACGCACTATGAAATCAGTTCTATAAAAGCACATTTGTTTTAGTTCCTATTTGTTTGCAGGCCACATAACTTAGCCTGTGTTCTCATTTGTTTGAAGAGCAGATTGTACGGATTATGATCCCTTTTCTTTCTCTGGCCTTCCATATTATTGATAATATCTATTCTGCTTTCCTCTTAAAGTTATGAAGGAAGTTTAGCCCCACGGATTTAGTTCCTGCAATTAAACCATTTATATTGCACTAATCATGGAAGGAAAGTTGGTGGATATTGATGCCAGTGTGATATTGGCCACAGAGATAGGCTAATTTTTGTCCTTGGCATGTATGTATGGAACCCCACATTAAGCCAACCATGATATAAGAATGTTGGGAACTACACCCTTTTGCAAATTAATTGAAACAAACCAAATAATTCCATTATTATTTACTTTTTTTTTCCCGTATTTTTCCTATGAAACATGACCCAGTGTATATGTTAGTACTTTGTGTTCCTGCAGCGTTACAATTTTCATACACTTCATTGGAGTAATGTCCATCACAGACAATGGCTGTAGGACAACTAATTGACAGTCGAGACAATAGTGTTTGGGCATGATAAAATTAGATGCAATCACAGATCATGCAATATTTTTCAAGGCCAAACAAATTTCATCATCCACCCCTAAAAGATATTCATATTACTGCACACTGCTGTAATCTGAGAAAAAACAGAAATCGATTACACCCTCTCACTCCAGTGGGTCTAAAACTGACCATATGGTGAAAGAAAGGAAACTAATGCAGTTGTTTCAATTAATTTACACAATAGTGTACAACTCTCTGTATACTTATAGATATTTAGTGGAGTACTCCTAGTTTGACACAAGGCTACTTGCTGTACTATATATATATAAATATATATATATATATATATATATATATATAAATATAAAATATAAAAGTAGACATTGAAGTTAACACTCAGAGGCGACAGACTGTTTCATGCTAAATGCAATTGTCTACAATTGCGTTTAGCAAGAAACAATCTGTTGCCTCTGAGTGTTGACTTCAATGTCTACTTTTATATTTTATATTTACATACTATCTCTGATATTGAGCACGTTATCCCATAAATATAGCATACCTTAAACCTATATTTCTTTATATATAAGGATTATGACTTTTTTATAACCCTATGTTTCTGTGTCATAAGTTGAACCATTATTCAAAAGTAATGAAAAAGATGTTAATTTGTTTTAGTTCTTGAAAAAGGTCAGGCCAAACTGAAAATTCTATTTTACCATATACACAATAAGGGTAAAAAATCAAAATATTTTAGAAGCTTTTTCACTTGGTCTCATTTCTCTACTTTTGTTTGGATTTACTTATATCTTACTAACATGCACATTTACCATTGAAATAAGGACATTGACAAGGCAGAAGAGTCTCTTGAAGAAAAGGTATTTGTTACATAAACTGAATGCTATGTTTATTATTAGGCTATGGACATATTGTTATTATACCTTGTGTATAAAAATATAATTTATGCTTCATTCTGGGTATGACAATAAACTACATCCACAGCAAGGGCTCTGATTGGAGGTTTCCAGGAGCATGGAATCACCTCTTAATTGCTGTTGTTTCCAGGTCCACCCTAACCCAGGGTGGTAGAACCTGTTACTGTCTCAGCTATGGACAAATAGTTAACCCCCAAACTGGGGTCAAAACACTATAAAAGTATAAAAATGAACTTTTATAGTAAATATACCAGCAATACATTTTTGAAAATAAATATTACCAGCAATACATTTGACTGTTGACAAAAATCCTGATCTACAAACTGATTTCTTACAAAGAATACATATTCTATTCATAGAAACCTGTCCTAAAAATCTTGTTGGCATTAAATAAACCATTGAAGTTGATATGCCATAAAAAAAAAATAAACCAAACCAAACCTAATTTATGCTTGGAAGGTAAATATAGTTGAATTCCTTCATCTGAACCGATTATGGAATAAAAAGATCAGAAGCGGTCAATGTAAGCATGAAAATAAATTTCAGTTGTGCCATCTGCTTTCTGATTGATGAATGGTATGTGCCTGTGTGTATTTATAGATGATCAACAAATCGGACTTCTTAAATCAATTGCCGGATGATCGCTTCTCAGCATGAAATATTTACTTGCAAGTTGAAGTTATTTATGGAGATTTAATGTGGCTTTACCATTATTTATTGATCTTGGGTGCTATTTTTGTAAGGACTGCTTTGTAAATGTTTGTACCTTAACTCTTGGTCATCTCTCATATATACCAAATTTATGACCCTGCTTCTTTCTTCATCTGTCATTCTATGACCTGTGGTTTTATGTATTGAGCTGTAAGGCTCACACAAAATGTTAATGCCTTTCTTTAATATGTGGAAACATTTTCTGGGAAACCAGGAAATTTGGAGGTTCTTTTTGAACTGAGTATGACGTATCACTTTCACCTACTCCAAATAGATCATTAATCAAAAGCACAAGATCAAAATCAAGTGATGCTTCTAGCTAAATTTGAACTTGTGTACCTTATTGCTGAGGAAGCTTGTCTTACCATGACATCTACACTAGCACTTGAGCTATATGAGCTAGTGGTAGACAAGAGCAAATGTCATCATCAGGATATAGGTGATCATGGTTCTCCAAAGATTCCATTTCTTAATTATCTGTGAATTGTCATGACTTCTTAGGAAATCATAGCAATTCACATGTAATAAAAATAAGAATAGTTTCTCATTGCCTTCTCCATAACTTTGAATCCAGTTCAATGGATTCATGCCTTTCTCTAGAGCAGTAGTCCAAAAGTCAATTGATCAGACTATACTAAATTTGAACTCAGCTTGCCGATCCCAAATGCCATGCTGAGAACTGTTACATCATCTGCACTCCTCCATATACACAAGCTATATTATCAGTAATATTATCTTGAATTTTATATTTAAATGATGCATTTTCAGTGATTAACTTTTGATTGCTCTTTCTTTTTTAATTACTTGTTATTGTAACTCTCTTCTTCTACTACCCCTCTCTTTTACTGTCATTCCACTGCCTCTCCCTCTTTCTTACTGTCATTCCACTGCCTCTCTCTTTTACTGTCATTTTACCACCTCTCTCTCTCCCTCTCTTTTACTGTCATTCCAATGCCTCTCTCTTTTACTGTCATTCTGTTGCCTCTCTCTCTTACTGTCATTCCAATGCCCCTCTCTCTTACTGTCATTCCAATGCCTCTCTCTCTTACTGTCATTCCAATGTCCCTCTCTCTTACTGTCATTCCAATGCCTCTCTCTCTTACTGTCATTCCAATGCCTCTCTCTCTTACTGTCATTCCAATGCCTCTCTCTCTCTTACTGTCATTCCAATGCCTCTCTCTCTTACTGTCATTCCAATGCCCCTCTCTCTTACTGTCATTCCAATGCCCCTCTCTCTTACTGTCATTCCAATGCCTCTCTCTCTTACTGTCATTCCAATGCCTCTCTCTCTTACTGTCGTTCCAATGCCTCTCTCTCTTACTGTCATTCCAATGCCTCTCTCTCTCACTGTCATTCCAATGCCTCTCTCTCTCACTGTCATTCCAATGCCTCTCTCTCTTACTGTCATTCCAATGCCTCTCTCTATCATTCCACCACTGCTCTCAGACTGACATTCTACCCTGGAGTTCTTTTATTATTTTCTATTCACACTCTTTATTAATGACCAGAGAATTAGAGGCTGAGTAGTTAGGAGAAAAGCAAATGAAATTAAATGAAAATTTATAATGATTAACAATAATTTCTCAAGAGTTTCAGATAATATTACTCTTTATAATTCTGCCATAAATGAAACTATTAAATTTAAGATAAAATAAATACCAGTCAAAAATTAATAATGGTCATCAATGTATGAAAATTACACTAAATATGGTGGTGTCAAGTGATCAAAAGAAAACAAGGTTAATATGGTTAGATCTTGTCTTTGACAAACTATTGGTTCTTGTAGCCTAAGTGGTTAGAGCAGCTGTCCTGGTTTGATAGAATTCCAAAAGAGAAGAATTTGCTATGTTATTGGTCCTAACCTGGCATCTCAGCTCCAGTCACTTTCCCACCATTGTCATGTTGCTTCCCTGTACCTTTTCTATAAATACTTTCATGTTCTGATGAACTTTCCTCTATGGTACCTAGACTCTATGAATTTAAGTACAGTCCAAATTAGCAGCAAGATCTCATCATTTTACAGGTGAAATGGCTAGATGCAACTATAAGTTCTATGTTAAGTTTCTTTTCTCCCATTTCTCACTTGGGAAACTCTCTTCTGGGTTCTTGCTTTCCAGTCAAGTTTGATCTTCAAAGATTTAAATGGAATGTCAATCATTATCTACTGTTTTTTTTTTAAATTCCTGTTCTCACTCCTTAATACTTTCTTTTTCTTATATTCTTTCACACTTAGTGACTACCTGCATCTTAGTGGCTTTGTTGCCTAGCTTAGAGTGAAATGATTAAAGAAAC
This sequence comes from Acanthosepion esculentum, assembly GCA_964036315.1. Taxonomy (NCBI): domain Eukaryota; kingdom Metazoa; phylum Mollusca; class Cephalopoda; order Sepiida; family Sepiidae; genus Acanthosepion; species Acanthosepion esculentum. The sequence continues at coordinate 61,091,050 of OZ038504.1, forward strand.
CAAACAGATATCAATTCAGATTTCACTAAGAACTTGATTTATTTTTATTCTGATCTGTGTTACTTATTAATTTTTTTTTAATCATATCACCCCAGCAAGGCAGTGAAGCCACGAAGACACAAGGGGTTACTGGGTGTGAAAGAACAAGAAAAAAAATCATTAGGAAGCAAGAAAAATAGAAGATTAATCATGACAGTACATAGCATTTGACATTGCATTTAAATTTTTGAAGACCAATGCTGGCTGGAAAGGATGGAGCCAGAAGAGAGTTCCACAAATGAGAAGTGTGAGAAAAGAAACAGCATAGAACTTACGGTTACATCTAACCAATTCAACTGTGAAATGATGAAACCTCATAGCCAATCTAGTACTGAAATGGATTTTGAATGATGGTCTGAGTAGTTGTAATGAAAATAAAATAAAATTAAGGTGAATGAAATATGAGTCAAAAATGAATAATGTTTTCTAAATTTATGATTGTTGCAAGTAATATACACAAATTGAAATTTTAATTAAATCCACCACACTTTCTTTTTCCATTTAGAAATGACTGAGAGATAAATATTTTAATAACAGATATACTTGAGCTTGGGCAACAAAATGCAAGTAATGAAGCCCTTTGGATTGAATATGGAGTTTGATTCAAAATTCCCAAAAGGCTCACTCCCTCATACAATAGACATTTGAAGATAACCAGAGCATACAGTGACAGAAGTGTTGTAACTATAGCATACACAATAAAGCAATCTGAATTGAATCATATGTTAATATAGAATCAAATCCAAAATCATTATTCTGTAACTTTTTTTTCTCTCTCTCTCTCACTCACTCACACACACACACACACACACACACACATAAAGTGTTTGGTTCAGAATTCCCAAAAGTTTAACAAATATAACAGACACTTAAAGAAAAAGAGACAATAACTGAAATTTTGTTTTTATGACAGCCAAGAAAAATAATGCGAATAGAATCATTTATAATAATAATAATGATGTAAATTCATGTCTAAAATTATCATAGTTTTAACTGAGAATTTCAAATGAAACCATTTACTCATCTTGGTCGACTTTCTCAGTAGTTTAACAAAGCAGGCTGTCAGCTGAAAAAGATTGGAGAGTAGACTGGCTGAAAGATTATGATGATGAGAAATAAGATGAGGACACTAACCCCAATGGATTAATGGAAACTATCCTTTAATCACCAAAATTTATTGAGCTTCAAGTTTTCATTTTAAAATATACAGGTGAATTGGGATAAAGTAATTTATAAAAAATATATATATATATATAGATATAGGCATATAAGCTATACAAATAAACTAGATACACTATTTACATCATTCAAACTGTTGTCTTCATCTTTATTGCTATATTCACAGCATTTCGACCATTGTACAGTCTAGACTTCTTCAGGTGATATACATTAGAATTTTGAACCAAAACTTTTATTTAGTCCATGAAAGCAGATTGTTCTCATTCCACATGCCAAGGGCTTGGTTTGAAATTCCAACGTATATCACCTAAAGAAGGCTGGAGCATACAATGTCTAAAACATGTTGAATATGGTAATAAAGATGAGAACAAAAGTCCAAATGATGTAAAGAGTTACAAAGACAAATAAATGAGAATCTGGGTTCCCATTCATCCCCTTGAAAGACAAATAATTAAGAAGAACTTTGTTAGAATAAATTATTTTTTTTAATTAAAACAAAAACTAATGAAATCAGATTATTATTTTATACATTTACTTTAATTTTTGTTTTTAATTCTTCACCTTGTCTTTGAAAATAATAACAAGAAAAAGGTGAATATTATCTTCAAATATAAAGTATCAACTCGGGTATAAAATTAGGGAAAGAAAAGGGGATGGAAAAAGAAAAGGGCATATAATGACCTACTATACTAAAGAAGGCAAATAACTGCAAATAACTTTTCAAGAAACCATAAGAAATAAACCCATCGAGTAATATATTTTAAGGAAGAATTTCATTGGCTGATGGCAGAATGGTTGAAACACTTAAAAAAAAAAAAAAAAAAATGGAAAATCTGCTAAAACAAGCATGTCCAAAGAATACACAGCACATGACCACTGAGATGAGAGATTGTACTCAATCAACACAAACGTGGTTACCTGGCAAAAAGAGTCTGATGTTAAAAAAAAAAAAAAACTTTTAATGAAACCAGGAAAACATCACTGATGAATCATCTCAGAATATTCAAAGAATGTATGCTACAAAACAACATATCAACTCACGTTAGTTTATTTAATGTTGAAATCTGTTTTGATTATAGTTTAGTCGGCAGGTAAATACTGATGAGGTTTATACTTGAGTCTATAGATAAACATCGGTGAGGTTTATACTCAAGTTTATAGATAAACATCCAGTGAGGTTTATACTCGAGTCTATAGATAAACATTGGTAAGGTTTATACTCGAGTTTATAGATAAAACTTGATCAGGTTTATACTTGGTTGTCTAAACTTGACTCCATAAGCATCCCCCTTGTAGGTAGCCCCTTTTGGATACAGAATCTTACTCATCTGCATGGGATACAGTTGGCTTATACTTGACTCAATCAACAAATGGACGTGTGAATTTATAACTATATTTAGCTGACTGAAGTAAACACTGACCCAAATGTAATTTCTAGTCATCATATGCAAACTATTGAAATATGTTAAAAGTTGCAATGCAGAACCCACCAAGAGGCTGTAAAAATTAACCAGATATATTGTTTTATTGGTTAGATCAGAGATTACTCCTTCCTGTTGGTACCATGTTACTTGGAGAGGAGATGGGCATTGCCAAGTAGCAGCCATTTCATTGAGAAATGCCATGAAGAGTAATTACTAGATATAGGATCCTTATGGTTGAATATGTCATAGACAATTCCCTGTTATACAGGATGTTTGGAAAGTCACTATACACTTATATTTTTATTAATGGACATTATTACCACCTTCCGAAAATACACATCCTTCAGTTGTTAAAACCATATTGTGGTGAAATCTGAAATACAAAAAAATATGATTTAAAAAGTTCACATTAACTTTCCAAACACCCTGTATATTCAAACATCTCTAAAAAAGAATTACACTCAGGCAGATCTGTCAGTGTATGAGATCAGGCAGATGTGTATTTATGTCTGTGAACCAACTTTGCTTTCAAACCAAACACTTTATTCAAGAAAAAGTGTGAGAGAAGAAAGGAGAGAGAGAAAAAAAAGTTGCACAATAATAATTTGGGTTTTTTAATCCATATTAATATTAGGACCTTGAATAAGTTCTCGCTGATTTTTCCTGAAAAGTAATGTTTTATTTACAAAAATTAGTAAGAAACATATTACTGAAAGTATTGTCCATCACTAGCTACTACTTTTTCCCCCTCTTTCTGTCAGCATTTGAATTCTATGTCAGAAAAACCACACATCTTTTGAGGCTAACCATGAGTCAGTCCATTTTTTGGCATCTTCATTAGAATGAAAGTGCTGCTCAGCCAGGCCATGTGCCATCGATCAGAACAAGTGATAATCGGACACAGCAATGTCTGGTGAATATGGCAGGTGGAGTAGGATTTCCCATTTAAGCGTTTCCAAGTAGGTTTTCACCTGTTTTGCAACATATGGCTTAGCGTTGTCATGTTGCAAAATCACTTTGTCATGTTTCTGCTCATACAGCAGCTGTTTTTTCTTCAGTGCTCAGCTCAAACGCATCAATTGTAGTCAATAGCAATCTCTCATCAAGGTTTTGGTCAGTTTGAGCAGCTCAAAATAAACTATACCCAGCTGATCCCACCAAATGCAGAGCAGAAGCTTCGAACCATGGATATTCAGCTTTGCTGCTGATGTTGATGCATGTCCAGGCTTACCTCATGATCTTATACACTTAGGATTATTGTAGTGTATCCACTTTTCATCACCAGTCACAATATAGTGCAAAAAATCTTTCCTTTTCTGCTATTGAAGCAGCTATTCACATGTGACAAGACGATGTTTGATGTCACTTGGCTTCAACTTGTACGGCATCCAATGACCTTGCTTTGAATCATTCCTAATGATTTCAAACCTTTCAAAATTGTTGTGTGATCAACTCCTAATGATTCTGTAAGTTCAGCTTGTGCCTGACATGAGTTTTCATGAAATAATACCTCCAATTCTTTGTCTTCAAATTTTTTTGGTACCCCAGAGCATTCTTTATCTTCAACATCAAAATCATTATTTTTGAAGTGTCTAAATCAATCTCTGCATGTTATTTTCAACAGATCATGGTCACCATAAGTCTCAACAAGAATTCTGTGTGCTTCAGCTGCAGATTTCTTTTGAATAAAGTAGTGCAATAAAATTCCCCACAAATACACTTTCTTTGGCATGAAATTCAACATGTTTAACGCTATGAAAAACAGGGTTATTTACACCTTGGTAAAATAACACACTGAATTTCAAGCTTGCTTATAGTATTTCTTTATAGATGCATTACCATCTGAAACTACACGCATGCAGTTCTTGGAATGCCATCTGTTGGAAAACAGCGAGAACTTATTCAAGGTCCTAATATATGATTACTTTATTTTGTAAGTTATAGTTACCAAACTTCTGCCACTGTACCCTCTGGTTATCTTCAAATGTTTATTGTATGAGAAAGTGAGCCTTTTGGGAATTTTGAATCAAACGCCATATTAAATCCAAAGGGCTCTCATTTTGTTGATCAGGCTCTTATTAAAGTATTTATCTCTCAGTCATTTCTAAATGGAAGAAGAAATTGTGGTGGATTTAATTAAAATTTCAATTTGTGTATATTACTTGCAACAATTATAAATTTAGTAAACATTATTCATTTTTGACTCGTATTTCATTCACCTTAATTTTATTTTCTCTTCATTACAACTACTCAGACCATCATTCAAAATCCATTTAAAACTATGATAATTTTAGACATGAATTTACATCATTATTATTATTATAAATGATTCTATTCACATTATTTTTCTTGGCTGTCATAAAAACAAAATTTCAGTTATTGTCTCTTTTTCTTTAAGTGTCTGTTATATTTGTTAAACTTTTGGGAATTCTGAACCAAACACTTTATGTGTGTGTGTGTGTGTGTGTGTGTGTGTGTGAGAGTGAGTGAGTGAGTGAGTGAGTGAGAGAGAGAGAGAGAGAGAGAGAGAGAGAAAAAAAAGTTACAGAATAATGATTTTGGATTTGATTCTATATTAACATATGATTCAATTCAGATTGCTTTATTGTGTATGCTATAGTTACAACACTTCTGTCACTGTATGCTCTGGTTATCTTCAAATGTCTATTGTATGAGGGAGTGAGCCTTTTGGGAATTTTGAATCAAACTCCATATTCAATCCAAAGGGCTTCATTACTTGCATTTTGTTGCCCAAGCTCAAGTATATCTGTTATTAAAATATTTATCTCTCAGTCATTTCTAAATGGAAAAAGAAAGTGTGGTGGATTTAATTAAAATTTCAATTTGTGTATATTACTTGCAACAATCATAAATTTAGAAAACATTATTCATTTTTGACTCATATTTCATTCACCTTAATTTTATTTTATTTTCATTACAACTACTCAGACCATCATTCAAAATCCATTTCAGTACTAGATTGGCTATGAGGTTTCATCATTTCACAGTTGAATTGGTTAGATGTAACCGTAAGTTCTATGCTGTTTCTTTTCTCGCACTTCTCATTTGTGGAACTCTCTTCTGGCTCCATCCTTTCCAGCCAGCATTGGTCTTCAAAAATTTAAATGCAATGTCAAATGCTATGTACTGTCATGATTAATCTTCTATTTTTCTTGCTTCCCAATGTTTTTTTTCACTTGTTCTTCCACACTCAGTAAGCCAGAAATTATGGTGGATTTAATTAAGATTTTTGTGTGTATCACTTGCAAAAATTAGGATATATTATTCATCTTAATTTCACTTGCTTTTGATCTCATAGTACTTATAGTAATGTTATCTTAAATTCTTTTATTAGATATAGCATTGTTATCCATTATTAAATTTTGATTACTATTTCTTTCATTCTAATTTTACTTGCATTTCTTATTGCATAAATAGCTTTTTGCTTGATGTGTTGTAGAGGAACAATAAAGGCAAATAGCTTCCTTCAACAATATGCAGAAACTAATGGCTGGAAAGTTCGTCTTTCATTTGATTGTAATTCCCAAGCTAAAACATATAAAGGATAATATCTGGTCTTTGGAAAACGCGGAATTTTAAAAAGAAAAACAAGCACCTACACTGAAAGAAACTAAAACTATGACCTCCTGAATGTATTTTAACTGACTCAGTCTTAAACATGAATATAATATAGCTAAATTAAATAAATGATTACATATACAAATCAATACAATACAGGTCTCAAAATAAAAGGTGTATCAACAGTATTCATCTTCCCATATAAATACATAATATATCCTTCTTGAGCTGGAACACAGGCAGACTGATGGCAAATGCCATCATGTGATATGTTATTCTTTGTCTTTTGCATCTGTTGACACAGTTCAGCAAGTTGTAGGTGGGTTAACTGATGGATTCAGGGAGTCAAGTCCTCATGTCAAAAATATGTTTGATGGGAAAAGGATCAGGTGAATATGTCATCCGGAGAAGTTGTTGAATGTCTTTAATATTGAGTAGCAAGGGCATCATGGTGGCCATCATTATGTTTCTAGAGTATCACATATTGAAGAATTCTTGCTGCAAGAGTGCCTGCAGTACAGGTTAAACAATATCCTCATATTGTTCAATATTCCTTCCTCAAGGACCAAATGTGAGCAAAAGTTGTAACTTAGGATAACTTTTACCCTAATGCCAAGGATTGGACCCGTGTCTTGCAGATGGATACACTCTGTGAAATGTTGCTTTCACGTCCTTTTGCATGAAAGCAGTAATTGGTCTCATTACTGACGAATACACCATTCGATGTCTAAGGTGACCCCTTTACAACACTACTGGAGATATGCACAATGGTGCTTTGGGTGTGGGTTTGTTTAATGGTATATCAACTCTTTATTGGTCATTTAATGCTGAAATTTAATTTTCTTACAAGCTTTGAAGTAATAAAAATATATATGTTATTCAGCTTTCACAGTTGAATACATGGTAGATGATAACCAGCTTTTGTGCATATACATTATACATGTTTGTGTTGACATAATTACTAGAGGCAGTGATATGTGTATTTTATGTTGCAGTTTTGTCAAAATTGTAATGTGTAATACACTTTGATTTCTTTAAGAAATTGTAGGATATTATACTGATTAATGTCATGAAAGAGTTCTTTCGTGTTGGTTATTTTGGTTAGCGGCATTTCAACCTCTATGGGATATTTAATACTGAAAACTAAATATTTTGAACACAATTTTATGACTTCAACTAAATACATTTGGAACGCAATTGCATGCCTTCAACTACAGATAAAATGTATTGTTGGAAATTTTGCTATAAAATGTATTGTTGATAATTCTATAAAATGTATTGTTGATAATTCTATAAAATGTATTGGTGGTAATTTTTACACTTTCATGTTTTGTTTTTGTTTGGGGGAGTTCATTATTTGCCAATAAATGGGACCCTAACAAGTGCTACCACTCTGTGTCAGGGTGGAGATAGGAATAGCAATTAAGAGGTTCCACATTCCTCAAAACCTCTAATCTCCCAATCAGAGGCCTTGCTGCCAAATGTAGTTTATCATTATACCCAGGACTATCATTTTGGATGTAATTGGATGTCTAACTGGAGGCATGCATACCCATATACCTACTGTGAGTAAATGATTCCCAATAGTCTTTGTTGAAACGTTTGCTCAGATTTGTTCTTTGGAAACCATGAAGTCTGCTATTATTTTCCTTAAAATGTGCCAATCCATGCATGTCTCTACTGTAGCTGTCCAGAACCTGATCTATGGGGAGATAAATATTCATTTGACTTTTGTTGCCAACATCAAAGAACCAGGTCATAAGTAACATGTACAACAATGCTCTTAATTCAGCTTCTTGAATGTCCACTCTCAGACATTACTAATTGAAAATTTGCTTGTGCACATAAATACAGTGACCTACTTGCACTGGGCATTTTCATCATACTAAATCTTATCACAGTATGCATAAATATCTCAAACACAGATGGTGCACTAGTATGATGATTACTATATCTAAGATGGCTGAAAACTTTGAAAATGTTACTGCCATGCACTTAGTATATACTGATCAAAATTGGAAACATTCTTCAGGATGTTTGAATTTTATTTTCTCTCAGTGTATGTCTCTTTTTTTTTTAATTTTTCTTTTTTTTCTTTTTTTTTTCTTTTTTTGCCAATTGGGACATTGACATAAATCCCATATAAACTCAGTGTCTCATTTCTTTCTGGCCACTATTTTTTCTTTACATATGGTCCTCTCTTCCACTCCACCAAAACTACTTTCTAATACCCACCACCACCATTGTCCCTACAGAGCACAAAAATTCAATTTTCCAGACAAGGCTTATTAAACAAGGACTTCTGCTCATATGAACATGGCTTGTTTGTGGGGGTAGGTGGCATGAAAATGGATAATGGCATTGATGCAAGCTACCATACTTTGCAGACTAAGCACCAACCACAGTTTCACTGAAACACATGACTTGTTAAAAAATATAATAAAAGTCTGTTATCTTGCCAGTTGGATTTCTTGTTTGTACTGAATTGGAAATGTTTCTCAAATTTCTGCCTTTGCTGGAAGTTTTGGTTACAATTACACTCACTCAACATTATCACCAGTTTTGTAGCTGTTAAGTATTACAGTGTAACCCGGATATAAGAGAAACCCGGATATAAGAGACTTCTTATCCAGTCCCAACAACTCTCTTATATCCGGGTTATACTGTATTTGGAACAGTTCATCTCTGATAAAATGAAAAATTGGTTAACTTGTAATTTAATTAATAGAAAATTAATAATCAATTAATTTCTTTAGATAAACAAGTACAGAAAACAGCTTACCAAAACCTAAATCAGATTATTTTTAGAAAAAAAAAAAAGATACCAAATGAAACTGACAGTTTAATTAGAATTAAATAGTGGGCAGTTGATCAATACCAAAAAGCCATTGATTGGTGCTGATGTCACTAAAACATATAAAATTTTTGAATCACCAATCAAGCTACTAAAAGTGAAATAAAAGGTGTGCATGAAGTGGTATCCAGTTGTGGGGAGGTGGATTAAGGTCCAGTTAGCATTGATTGAGTCCACCAAGGAATAGGGCCTGATAATGAAACCTGAAACTTCTGATCCTAGTTAGAAAACATCACTGATGACACCTCCTCAGCACATCAGAATGGCATATTTTTCAATTTAACTAAGCAATAATTTAATTAATTATTGTTTTAATTATAATATAAATTGTGACATTGTAATAAAACCTCTAATTATTGAAAACAGTATGATGGATCTTGATGTAAGTTTTGTAATTTTGTATTAATTGGATAAATGTCTTTGTGTGATAAAAGTTTTGCATTTCTGGCAACTTTTAAATCTATTAATTTCAAATTCCATGTGCAAAACAGTTTCACAACACATGAAGCAATGACTTTTATCTCCATTTCTCAAACGATCCATTGAGATTGAGTCATTGTTTGTAACAATCCTTAATTTATACAGGGCTAGTGTGCTCACCTGACATCACATTGGAAATAACAGGGCTCCAGCTGCCTGACACTTAACTCGATATTTTGGATAAATATTAGAATTTCAAAATTTAAAGAAACAAATTGGCTGTAAAACGCAGCAAATTAATTGAACTTAGTTTTGCTCATATGTATATGCTTATTCGATTGGGTTGGAACAAAATTTTATAGCATTTATCAATGGGAATGGTAATATTAGTCAATTCCTTAATATGGAAACATTGACTGGTTTTGGTCTAGATAGATGGTGCAAAGGCTGGGTAATGAATGGACAGAATTGTCAGCAGTGTTTGAGCCACCAACAAGGCGGTGGAAGCATGATGATCTGGGGTGGTATTATTGGAAAAACATTAGTGGGCCCATGGAGAGTACCAGATGGCATCAAAATGACTGCTGATGCATACATAGCGTTTATGAAGGATAATCTTGAACCGTGGATGAAAAGGCAAAGAGTTGCCTTCAGAAGGGCCATTGTTTTTTTGCAAGATAATGTTCCCTCACATGCTGCTCACAAGACTACTGAATATTTGAAACAGTTAGGCTTCGATGTACCTCGAAAAATGAAGTGGCCAGCAAATTCTCCGAATTTGAACCCAATTGAAAACCTATGGAGCATCATGAAGCGAAGACTGTACGCCAACGGACAACAATTCAGGAGCAACGCTGAATTGTGGGAAGCAATTCTTGACATATCTCGCAGCATTACAGCAGATGACATCCTACAATTAACAAATTCTATGGATCCTCGACTTCTTCAAATAAATTCAAAACAGGAAAAGCACATTCCCTATTAATTTGTTTAAAACTGTGCCTTTGTTTGTATCTGTTATTATTTGTTTGATTATCTTATTTTTTAGATTCTTTTGATCATAAACATTCACGTGCAAATCAAGAAAGAATGTGATGATCTGAGTAAAATTCAGCAGATAGTTGTTGACAAGCACAATTTTAATTTAACAGCCAAAAAAAATCACAATTTGTCTGAATTTCTCAGAGGAAGCATTTCTGCTATTAGTTTTTGACTAGATTATCTTTCCTAATTTTAGGTGTTTGTATCCAGAAAACGTTTTATTTGCTCAATTCTGGGCATTTTACTAAACCTTACTAATAATTTGGCACGCTCAAATCACCGTGCTGATAACAAATATAGCGCCAGTTTGTTTACATTGCGCAAATCAGTACAAAAATTTCAGTGATTGTGCAGGTCAGTGTTGCCAACATTGTGTGAAAATTTTGTGTGAATTGATTGGACAGTTTTTAAAATACTAGAAAAAAGTTATCTTGATAATAATTTGGCACACAGTGTATATTAGGATTATGACGTTTTGTAAAATAATTGAATTCCTTTATCATAATTCAATGTTAAAAAAAATATTTAAGCAGGATTTAATTCAGTTTATTTAAAAAAAAAAATGTCACCTCCAACACAAAATTTCTAAAATTGTATATAGTATAGTAGTACTATGACTTTCTGGAGCCTTTTAGAAATTTATGGATTTTTCTAGAACTTGTTTTTGTTTATTTGTAAGTTTGTATGTTATGCTATAGCTATAAACTGTTAAATGCATGAAAAATATATAAGTACTATTCAATTACATCATTAGCAAAGTGAATATTAAAGCTTCTAAAATATTTTGATTTTTTTATCCTTATTGTGTATATGGTAAAAACAAATTTTTGGTTTGGGGTGACCTTTTTCATTACTTTTGAATGAAAGTTCTATATATATATATATATATATATAGTTTAAATTACTGTTTCTTCAGAGGAATTCAGTAAATAAATGGCTGTTATATTTCTCTATTTTTAATACAGTTTTGTAATATGAGTGTGTGTACATTTTATGACTTATAGGAAGTCATAGGTTTATTGTTAGTAACTGAGAATTTTTCATTAACAATTAAATTTTTAGGCAGTTTTATTCTTTATTTTTTTTATGTTGGTAACTCATTTTGTCAGATCCATTCTTCAGCATTTATCATGAATTCAAATAAAATTGAATTAAGGGTACAAAAAATGATGTGAATTAAGTGCAAACAATATTTCCTGATTTTGACATCTTTCATATTATTCTGTTGGATTTTTGAAATGCAACAAAGATGGATGACAATACTTCAACTAAGAAATTCAATCAAGACTATTAAGTCTCTTACTACAAGTTATAAACAAGCAATGATAACAAAATGAAAGGAAGATTTGTTAAGAATTAATGAAAATGTTTAATCTCAGATATTGGTATACTATTAAATCTTTTAATACTAAAATATAAAAGAATAAGTGAAAACGATGACAAGTAAAAACTGATGATAATGATTTAAGTAAGAATTTATGAAAACTTATTGTAAACAAACACCTAAAATTAGGAAAGACAATCTAGTCAAAAACTAATAGCAGAAATGCTTCCTCTGAGAAATTTCAGACAAATTGTGATTTTTTTGGCTGTTAAATTAAAATTGTGCTTGTCAACAACTATCTGCTGAATTTTACTCAGATCATCACATTCTTTCTTGATTTTCTATCAGATGGCAGAACATTTTTTGAAAAATCCAGTTATAGCAAAACTGACAATAAAAAAAAAAGAAAGCAGATATGGCTGAAAATCTGTTTGTCAACATGGCAACATTCTTGTTTTAGAGGAATGCTTTAGGCTAGTGATTGACAAACATTTGTGATAGGCCAAGACAAAGTAAAACTATATATAGGGTGATTGAAAAGTAACTCCTTATTTCATGTATGAGTGGCCATGTTAAAGGAACAAGTCTACTATACTTTGGAAGAACTTAAAAGGTGAATACAAGAAGTTATATCTTCCATACCACAAGAGTTCCTGTTGAAATCAGTTGACGCGATTCCTGGGTGGATAGAAAAGTTAGTAGCCCATATCAAATTTTAAAATAAAACCTCTTGCTAAACACTTTCCTCTCATATCCATTTCTTGTAAAAATTATAGTTAATAAAAAAATTATAAGTATTTTAAAATGGAGTTACTTTTCAATCACACTATATATATATATATATATATATATATATATATATATATATATATATATATATATTTGTATATTTAGGCAGCAATCCTTCTTTCATGCACATTTGATTGAAAACGATAGACAAGGTGCTTTTATTTAGTTTTTTATACAATTTCTCATGCAATCTAATAATTTTTTTCTTTTCAGATGATAAATTATATAAAATATGTCCGACTTATCTGTTGTTTTCAATGAAATATATATATATATATATATATATATATATATATATATATATATATATATATATATATATAATGTTGTGCATTTGGGCAACAATCCTTCTTTTATACAAGTTTCATTAAAAGTGACTGACAAGGTACAGTGGTTAATTTTTTTATTTAATTTTTCTTGTTCTTATAATTTTCTTCTTTTCTGGACATAAATTATGTAGAAATTGTCCAAATATTTTGTATGTCTAAGCACTTTCAGTTATAAATTTAGCCATTATCAAAGATGATTTTAGTTTCACTTTTAACTGAAAAAGTAAATCAACACTCAATAATATCAACTATGAAAACGGCCACAATGTGCTGACCGTGTTTGGAAAATAAAACATTCCTCTTGAGAGATACATAAAACAATCCATACAATCAGTTGTAAGTGAAAATAAAATCATCCTTGGTAATGGCTAAAAGGATAGCCAAAAGTGATTAGATATACAAAACATTCAGACAATTTCTACATAATTTAAGTCCAAAAAAGAAGAAAATTATAAGAACACAAGAAAAATTAAATAAAAACTTAACTGCACTACCTTTTGTAATGAAACTTTTCCATTGTCAAATATACCATTTCCTCCATGATCCCATGACTGCAGCCAGTTTTTTATATATATATATATATATATATATATATATATATATATATATAACTTAATTTCATATCATTTTATTGATGTTGTGTAGCTTTTATGTTTAAGAATTTTTATTTTTCCAAGCACTTCCAATCTCATCAGAGTCCATCTTCAGAGGGTTAAAATATCTGTGGATGTGTATACAGTAGCTCTGTAAATTCAAAATATTTTTTCACTTTTCATTTAGTGTTCCAAATTGCAATGCAATTGGGGTAGCTTTTCTAATTTTTTATTTTAATATTTAAAAACTGGAAAAGATTTTTAGTTTTTTAGTTATAATATTCTAATTTAGTATTTTATATAAAAATTATTTAAAAGAAAATTTTTTAAATCAATTTTCTACAGCCACCAAGGAATTAATCAGTGGACTTGAAAGAATTAAAACTAAAATAAATAGACATAATAAGTATAAATTATTTAACCATACACACACACACACATATATATGTGTGTGTGTAATTTGGCAGCAACTTTTCTTTTAAACATGTAGTATTGAATGTTAAAGACAACATAGTCTTGCATATTTTCTTTTGAATTTTCTCATATTCTCTAATGAGACTTTTTATTTGAAAATGATTTCGAAATAAGTATTGTCTGTACGATGACCTAGCGCTTTCAAACATCATTGTTTATCTTCAGGGTCAATATTTTTAGTCAAAATTTTTTAACAAACATTAGGATAGTGCTGAAAAGTTATTGGCTCGGCCTACTTTCTAAATTTGATATTTTAATGACCTTACATCTGTTTTTGGGAATTGGACTGAACTAAGAACTTAGCAGCACAACCATTAAGGAGTGAAATATTTCCACACTTCTATTTTTCAGATCTATAACCATGACACTAATTTAGAATTTCATTATAGATTTAACAAACACATAAAATGTTAACTAAATGCGTTTATTCCAAAAAGAACAGTTTGCTTGCCTTTAACACGATTATTGCCACCTTGGATATTTGAAAACTTATATAATTCCATGTTTTTGATAGAATTACCAATAATGATACCTTGGATATTTTGAACCCTTAAATAATACCATGTCTCTTTTTGTTAGAATTACCATTAAATTGCTACCTCAGATATTTGAATCCTCACAGAATGCCATCTCTGTTTTTGTTGTAACCATTATAATTTGCTAAAAATATTGACCCTGAAGATCAACGAGTTACCCATTTTAAAAGGGAAGATGGTAATGCCATCCGGCCGTGTTCCATCACCATGGTCAAGGCCTACGGGTTCGATTTGGGAAGGGAATCCAGCTGCATCCAAACCTCTTTTGATATCCACTATAATAACATTTGAAGTAGTTTCATATTATAATTTCTAATAGTAATTCCAACAAAAAAAAAAACGGGACATTATGAAATATACAGTCGTTGATTTTGGATGCGACTTGTGCAGATACATTTTCGGCCGGTAATTTGATCAGGTCTGCGGTTGAGCCGGGGTTTGTCGCCCGAGACGCAGAGATAAAATAAATAGCTAAATATTCTTCTCTTGCTGATAGATTTTTTTTTACTCCTGTGGCAGTGGAGACTTCAGGGGTTATTGGCCCTCGTTCGATGGTGTTCCTTCGGAGGATTGGCGCGATTGCGTCTCGATTAAGGAACGAGCCTCGCGAAACGGAGTACCTCTTGCAGCGTGTCTCACTGCTGACTGTTTAAGGAAATGCTTTCTCCATCATAGCGGCTGGCAGAGGATAGAAAAAATTGTTTATAGTTACGTTGTTCTGGAATTGTCATCAATGGTCGATTGAACTTGCTTTGTTTCAATGACTTTTGTTTTATTATTATTAGTGGATACTTGTTTTTGAAATAGATGTCCAAATTTTATTTTAAGTGTTTTTTTGTTTTTAATCATTTTGGCCCAAGCAAGGCAATAAAGCCTCCAAGACAAAAGGGAGTTACTGAATGTGAGAAAATATGAGAAAAAGAATATATTAAGGAGACAGAACAATAAAAGAACAGGAATTAAGAAGACAGAAGATAACAGTTGAAATTGCATTTAAATTTTTGAAGATCAACTTTGACTGGAAAGCAAGAGGCCGAAAGAGAGTTCCATAAGGAAGATGTATGAGAAAAGAAAGTGTTAGACTAGAACTTACAGTTACATTTAGCTATTTCAACTGTACAATTATTATGTCTATTTGTCTGGTCTGTTTTTGTCATTTGAGAAATCTTAATAAAGAAAAATTTCTCAAATGAATGATGGCTGATGATACACACTGTTTAAAATAAAAACAGGACGTCTATATCAAATACAAGTATCCACTATAATAATGTTTCAAGTCATAAAAATGTCAAGTTAAAAATGAATCCATTAACCCTTTAAAATTAGTTATGCTTTAATTTGTTAAATTATTCAGCTATAAAGGTACATCCTTAGGACAAACTTTGACCTTTTTTTTTTTTTATCTTTGACCTATATGATGTGTTTGAGTGTCCTGTTTGTTTTTTTTATAAAACACAGGTATACAAACCAGGGTAAAAAAAACTGATGTAATGGAATAACCTGTCATCCCCATGTGTGACTACACTATATGTAGTAACTACCTATCAGTATCTGTAAATCAACAGACTACAGAGGTCTAGCTCGGATCTGTTGAGTATGACTCAAACTTATGCGAGAACTACCGATCTTCCAATAGTAGCACTCACTGCTGGATTGACTTGCGATGACCTTGTGCATAACTGTTACCTTTATTCTTATTGTACTGGTTTTACAATAAAACTTTACTTATTTTATCCACCATATTTTCAAGTATATATTCTTATTAGCATGGAATATAACAAAACCAAATAACACTGAGAATAACTAGTCATGTAGTTTTTATAACCTTAAATAAATCTGTGGAAGAAACACATGTGCATCAGAGGCAATATGCTACATGGCACAAGATACATGTGGCAGTAAATGTTAAAAATGTCTTTGAAAATTTAGCTGTTGTGGGATTTGAACACTGATTATTGATCATGAAAGTAAACTTACTACTGGGCTCTCTACTCAGGCACACATATTTCTCCTTATGTTTGTAAAGGTTAAGTCTGCTGAGAAGGAAGCTGTCGTGACCTGGGCAAATGTGGCATACAATTCAGTTAAGATTTTTCCCAGTTGTACTAGTCACAGGCGGGCAAGCAAATAGCATACACGCACCTTGAGACGTGATGATTTCCCCTGCAATGCTTTAAGCGATTGGTGGCCAGGTGTTAGATTCTGGCACATACCCACCTCCATCAAAGTGTGTTTATTAACTAATCACTCAGCTTCAGAGAGCAGGTGAGCTGTAGTAATGGTGGGTAGGGCTTTTCAAGAATGGAAAGGTTCACCCACAGAAGCAAACAGGAGTATCTCTTTACACCTTCTCCTTCTGCTTACCTTATTCCTCTCTGAGGTTTTCTTTTCCTCTCTCTTTTTAACTCCCCCGCCTTACACCTACTCACTGTCCTTCCTTTTATATCTTATATACACCTACACATATCTCAGTTTCCTTTGTGCTTCTACAAATCAATCATAAAAAACTGTTTTTTAGAAAACCCTTTTTTTGAATGTTTGTTTATTTATAAACTCTTCTCTCAGATATAATCTGTGTATAATCCCCCCCCTTTGAGCTTCTTTCCTTTCTCTCTTTGTATATGAATAATAGCTGAGACAGTTGTATATTTGTTTCCTGTGTCTGCAGTCAGCATAAAATTCAGGATTTAAAATGATGATTCCCAAGAAACCTTTATCATTTTACATTATTGCCACATATAGTTAGAGTATTTATATACTTGTAAAATCTGTATCTCCTATTGATTACATTTGTAAATATGTGTGGTAGTTAGATTGGGAAATGAAAAAAATATTCCCCTGTTACCGAAACAAATAACTAAATGGAGTATGCAAATCTACTCAGTCGAGTACACCAAAAATATTTTCAGATTTTTGTAAATTACATTCTGTGAATATAAAAACTAGCAAGTGAAACATTTAGCTGCTAAATCTACAATGGACGAAGTATGGATCTTCATTGAGGAGAGAGAGGAAGTATTTGTTTGAAAAAGGAAAAAAAAGAAAGAAATTTATTATTTATGTTATAGTGGAACAACCTGGCACACCCCGACATGGATTGGTCAGTCTATAAAAGACTGACGAGCTATTGAAGAGGAGGAAAGTGAGACAGACAGAGAGAGAGAAGGCGACCCTTACGAACCTCCATGACTTATCTCCTGCTTTCCTTAGTATTACGAACTCTTGCTCATTTGTACTTTACGTACAATAAACCATTGTTATTTGTTACCTGATTTCTTGTGTTATTGTAATCTTTCTACTCGGGATTACTTTGTTGTTTATATCGTATAATCCACGATATAACAATTTATTAAATAAATTTAATTTTACAAGCATTTTTGTGTTTGAAAATATAACAATGTCTCTTTTATAACTATCATGAATGAATTAGATTAACATCTGTCTATAATTTTCAGTTGGGGTATTGTAACTATTTACATTGTTCAGACTGTTGTCCTAATCTTTACTGTTACATTCACAATGTTTCGGCTATTGCATGCTCTGGTCTTCTTCAGGTGATATTTGTTGGAATTATGAACTGAGCCCTTTATTTAGTCCACATGGGTATAGCTGGCCACTCGTATTCGAGGATACCCATCTACTAGGGTGGCTATCCAATCCCTATTACAGGCGCATTTGTGTTTGTTCAACACACACAGAGCCCACCAGTGGTTTATACTTCAACTATGCTGAGCAGACCTTAGTTACAGTTTCTGGGAAAGAGTGTGTTATCTAGCGTGATCAACAATTTGAACAAGGCCAGCACATGCAATCCTGTTGGCCACAGTAAACTGTGACTTCATGCTAGCACAGCTATCAATGGCACCCAAAGGTTCCCTCTACCCAATTTCACTCACAAGGCTTGGGTCAACCCATAGTATGGTTTTCAAACACTTTCCAAAGGTGCCACACACTGGGATTGACCCCCCCAGTCTGATAACACAAGGACGTATCCTTCCTGACAAATCGACCATGGTGAGAATCGAACCGGGGTCTCATGGTCAGAATGTGAATGTTCTAACCACTCAGCCATGTGCCTACTAGTCCACATGGGTAGATTGTTCTAATTCCACATACCATACCTTTGGATATCTCAGTTTCAGTTAATTTGCCTTGATGGTCCAGTGGATAAAAGCATTGGTTAACTGATCCAAAAAGTTATTTGCCCCAAAGAATTGTGAGTTCAATCCCTGGCCTCAGTGGAAAGAACAAAAACTTGGAGAGTTATCAAGGCAAATTAATAAAAAGTGAGATATCCAAAGGCGTGGAATTAGAACAATTTACCTGTGTGGACTAAATAAAGAATTCGGTTTGAAATTCCAACAAATATCACCTGAAGAAGGCCAGAGTGTACAATGGCCGAAACATTGTGAATGTGACAGGAAAGATGAGGACAACAGTCTGAACAATGTAAATAGTGTAAATGAATTAGTTTAGCATTGTCTTGTGGAAAGACATGGCACTTAGCTTGGCCTGACCTGAAGCACAGAAATATAACAAAGTCTTCAGTCTTCACATTAGAAATTCATAACTGATTCAACAGAAATGTTAAATATTAACAGAATTGCCTTCAGGTTTAGAAATGTGCACATTGTCTATTTATGGTCAAAGTAACAAAAGTATATTAGAAAATAGTACATTTATGTTCAAGGAAAATTTAGATAGGAAATAAACAAATATGAAATATTCATTCTAATCTTGATATCTTCAAATATGTTTGAGGCATTTTTGTATTGAGCTGGTTTCCTATAGTGGATAATAATCACCCCCTCATGTCTGGGTTGAAACAGTCTTGATCTAAGATGTCTTGGTGAAACCTCTCATGATCATCACTTATGGCACCCAGATGCATTAGGAAAAAAATCAAGATGAGCATGTGAGAAGGACATTTTTAGCGACATCTGGCATCCAATTCTTTGATAGACATTTTGTATTTTGTTCATTAAATAAGCAGAATTTTCAACCTTTTTAGACGCAAGACAGTTTTTGTACAATTAAAACAAATGAGTCCCATGCCACAAGCTCAAGTGGATACAAAGCATTTTATCAGATGAATATATCTTTGAAGTGCCTTATCATATCTTTTTTTTTCCTTTCTTTTTGTATTTCTCTTCCTTTGTATTTTTTGACTGAAGTGAAGATTTGCAATAAAAATCAATTAAGATAAGACATACAAGTTAAAATATCAATAATGTTTGAAATTTTTTTATCATTTAATAATAAAATTCAAAATATATTATTTTTTTCATTAATGACTGTGAAAAATTGTGATGAAAAAAAGTTAGTTACAAATTATTAAGGATATCATGTTGATAAATGATATTTCAAGTTTTTAAAACATCCTCCATCTGCATCAAGCCATAGATGATATCCATAAAAATTCAAATTGCTTATATATATATATATATATATATATATATAGTAAAGGTAATAAATCTGTTGGTATATAATCCAAGTGGATCCTAGTAATATAAAATATTAAAACTGACAAAAAAATGCTCAATTTATTTATTATTACAGAGCAAGTAAAATCCAAAATTATCTCATATGGGGAAATAGAACTATTTCAACTGACAAAAACTTTGTGAGTCTTATTCAACCCCGGTGTATAGAGTGAGTTTGTGTGTGTCGGAATTAGAAATTTAACTGTGACAGCTGTCAAAAAATGAATACAGAATTTATCCATTTCAATGTTTCAGTCAGATGAAAGGCATGAGACAGTGGTCAGGGGAGGGTGGATGGCATTAGCCTTTTATAAAATTAAACCCAGATATTAACCATATGACATTAAATTGGGGTCACATGAAGAATGAAGTGTTAATTTGAAACTAAGAGAGGAACAAAAAGGGACTTTAAAAAAGAAATTTATATAGATAAAGTTAATATTTATTAACATGCACTCTATCTCTGATATTGAGCACTTTATCCTATAAATATAGCACACCTTAAAACTATATTTCTTAATATAAAGTTATATATATATATATATATATATATATATACATATTTTTATATATATATATATATATATATATATATATATATATATATATATATAAAGTGTCCATAAAGTTTGTGTGCACATTAAAAATTTACAACTTTATTTGTATTTGCAATAGAAATAATTTGTAAAAAGGATTGGAAAGAAGTAAATCTATATTTTTTAAGGTTTTATTGAAATTTTATTTAAGTTTCCACATGTCCTCCATCATTAGCAATACAAAGGGTAATACGATTTTGCAGTTCACGGAAAACATTTGCCAACTGATTTACAGTAATGCCTGAAATCACATTAGTTATTTTAGCTATACTTAAAACTCGGTACATTAAACTTTATTCATTTTTTTACAGATTATTTCTATCGCAAATACAAATAAAGTTAATAATTTTTTAAAGTGCACACAAACTTTCTACACACCCTGTATATATATATATATATATATATATATATATATATATATATATATATATATAATAAAAATTTGTCTCTTAGCTGAGTGATATTATATTCAGTACCCCAACTCCAGAATTTCATAGACAAACCTTTTTGTAATCATTTGGTCCACTCATCAGGGGGTATCAGCAATTGTCTGCCAATTTTCTCATTTTTGTTATTTTTATATTAAGTTAAAAAAATAATTTTTGTCCTTTTTATTAGTATTAGGTTAATTTTTTTCTTCTTTGTGTGTAGAATGTCATGGTTATTTTTTCTTTTCATAATTTTCTTGTCTCCTTATTCTCTTTCATTATTTATTTCCCTTCTTTTTTCTATCTTTTGGCTCTGAATGACAAAGATAATATAACAATGTTATTTACAGTGTTACAGACAGGACTTATATTTAGGCTAGTTTATCTCTGAATATTTTGGGGTTTTCTAAAGTTTTTCAAAATGTAGGCATATTCTGTTTTTTATCTATTTTTGTTTAATTTTTTTTTAATTAATGCTTAAATGGCCAAGTAAAATAAATATATAGTACACAATATAAAAAAGATAATTCTTTTTCACTTTATTCACCACCTACAGTTCCATGTATTAATGCAGTTTCTTCTGGTTAGTCACACAATCTTCAAACAGTTGTGTCAATGCTCAGAAAAAGAAAAAAAAAACAAACACATGGAACTTTAAGTCAGGGAAACTGAAATATAAGGGTCTTTTTTATATTGTATATTATGTATTACAGTGTATATATTTTTTTATATTTTACATTGGGCACAGTATCTTTGCAATGCCTTTGTTATTTATTATTATATAAAGTGAGATATAGAAGTTTAGTAATAGCATTACTTGGAATAGTCGCAGTCATATATATATATATATATATATATATATATAAAAAATTTGTCTATTTAGGCAGCAATCCTTCTTTCAAGCACATTTCATTAAAAACGACTGACAAGGTGCTTTTATTTAATAATATTAACTTTGAACATGGACATAATATCTTGACCGTGTTTTGAAACAAAAAAATGAATCACTTTATAAAACATACACATAACAAACTATTTCTAATTCTAACAGTTGAAATATAATCCTTGATAATGGCTAAATGTATAGCCGAAAGCGCTCGGAAAAAAAGAACATTCAGACAATTTTTATATAATTTATCCTCTGAAAAGAAAAACTTTATTAGATCGCACGAGAAATTAAAAAAACTAAATAAAAGCACCTTGTCAGTCGTTTTTAATGAAATATATATATATATATATATATATATATATATATATCTATATGTACAAATGAAAGAAAGAACCAATGGAGTAAAAATCTACTGTTCGTAGCATTTACTTTATAAAAAATGCTCAATAGACAGACCAATTCTATTTTTATTATAAGAAATTATAACAAAAACATGAGAAATCGCTACACAAATGCTTTCATATTTGTTGTAACCTCGGGAAGGTTAACGAATAGAATAATCACATGAAGGTTGGTAATGAACAATAATACTTAGAACAAGAACAACATATACAAGATTTGCCAGCGGCGCATAGAAGTAGTAAACTGCTAGAAGTGAGTCAAGTGAATTCCACAACTGCAGACCAAAATACAGTATTTACTACTGTATTTATGTGAATGGGGACATACCCATTATCGTCCATAGGTATGCTACAACAATGTTACAATACTATGATTGTACGTTTTCAGGCAATGGTAAGTAACTGGCGATTAAATGATTTTTAAGGAAATTTAAAAATAAAGTGTTACCTCTTTTCTGAAAGTTAAAAGTGGAGGTCACATAAGGTCAGAATTAAAAATAGACTTGTGGGTATGTCTTGATTAACCAATTAAATGTCAGATCTGTGCTAAATAGAAAAGTAAGCTCAGAGGGTGGAGGTGGGTGAGTTATTTTTTTCATGTCACAATGATAGAATAATAAACAAATAGGAAATGTTTATAAATCTGACATGTTTCACCTTTATTAAAGCTTCATCAGAGAATAAGATAAGGAGAAAAAAATTAATATCTTTCATCTTTGTGTTGTTTGTTTTTCCTTATCCTATCATTATGTTGAATTCTAATCTGTATTTGATCCCAATTCATATACATACATACATATATATATATATATATATATATATATATATACATACATACATACATACATACATACATAATACAAGTAAAAGGTTTGTCACTTAGCTGATTGATGTTACCTTCAGCATCCTGACTCCAGAGTTTCATAGACAGACCCTCTGGGAATCACACTGTCTACTCGTCAGTGGGTGTATATATATATATATATATATATATATATATATATATATATATATTGTTTTTACAGATAAACATATTTAAGTAAATGCTCTTTTTATAATAAACAGTATTAAGAACACTTATGGGCCT
The DNA here is from genome assembly GCA_964036315.1 of Acanthosepion esculentum. Classification (NCBI taxonomy): domain Eukaryota; kingdom Metazoa; phylum Mollusca; class Cephalopoda; order Sepiida; family Sepiidae; genus Acanthosepion; species Acanthosepion esculentum. The sequence continues at coordinate 61,114,515 of OZ038504.1, forward strand.
TAATGTCTGAGAAATTTCATAGAAAATATGTGTCCTCCAACAGGAATCAAACCTGTATCCTATATGGAACTGTCATATAGTCTGACATGCTATACCATTTAGCTACAGAGGAAGCATCTGGTTAGCAAGGTTGAATTACTGCTTTTAAACTACAAATTTCCCATGATTTCTATCGAATGCTCATATCTGCTTAAAGCATAACTTAACATAAACAAATGATATGTTATGAAATGGACTAATTCTGACAATTATTTTATTGTTTATACATTATTTTTATAGATACAAATATTTAAGTAATTGCTCTGTTTATAATAAACAGTATTAACAATATTTACTGGGCGGAATAAACAATAAATATATTTACATAATTGTCAGACTTAGTTGATTTCATAATGTGTGTGTGTGAGAGAGAGTGCGTGAAAAGATATGATATACAAATGTATATATCATACTAATAAAGAATAACTGAATGACAAAACAGAAAATATTTTCTATTTTAGGTGTTAAAATAGCAATGGAAATAAATACAGTAGTGGCAGAAAGCTGAATGAAGTTAGGTTATACATCTGGATAAATTGAGATTTAAATCCATTTTAAGGACAAAACATGTAACTTTGATGTTCTTTTTCCATTTTGTCTTCAATTACTCATATATATATATATATATATATATAAATGGACTCTGAGGTCAACACAAAGGGGCTACAGTCTTTTTCATGCTTGAATGCAATCTTCATGGCCTGAAATCTTCATTCAAGCATGAAAAAGACTGTTGCCCTTTGGGTGTTGACCTCAGTGCCCTTTGTGTATGCTCTATCCCTGATACTGAGCATTTCTGCATATAAATATAGCATACCTTAAAATATATTTTTATCATACTTACATACATACATACATATATATATATATACATATATATATATATATACATACACACAGTGAGTGTTGGTGGTAATAAAAATTATTTAAATTATATTTATGGATTATATTAGAGAATATATATGTATATGTGTAGGTATGCATTTTTAAAAAAATATTTTTAACTTTGATATGTCTGTATTTGCTTACATTTGTTATATAGCAATATATGTTCATATTTAGGTATATTTAAGTGTATTTGTTTTTCTGCTTTTATTCTATTTTCTACAAATATATGTGTGTGTGTGTGTGTGTGTGTGTGTGTGATCAGTGGTGAAATTCAGTTGGTTTGTACAAACCAATGTTTGTATTTTTCTAAAGTTTCCCTTGATTTATTGTCAATTTACATTTTTTTAGATGACATATTTGTGACAATCTAAAAAAAATTGTATCTTACAGTTGTAAAGAAAAATATAAATGATCCCTAAAATTTTTTAATCTCAACCACATTACACACACACACACACACACACATATTTTGTTTTTTTATACCCGGAGTTATATTTTCCGATTTCTTATTGAATTTGTAGGTCTGATAAATTGGATTGTGATTACGATTCCAATGTAATAAATTATAACCATGGAATATTAGTGTTTGAGCCTTTTATATTATATATATATATATATATATATATATATATATATATATATATATATATATATAATTTGACACATAGCTGATTGATCACACATCTATGGAAATAACTTAGATATTCTTGAGTAAAAATGCCACTACCAATAGCTTGAACATAATCCTGCCAGAATATATATTGTATAGAGTTAACTTGTTTGGATAGCTCATAAATTGTATTTAAATAAGTTAGCTTAGAAATGGCAAAATTTAGAAATAAATGCAATCTTTAAAGTATTAACACATTTTAGGTCCCTTTTTTTATTTAATTCTTTTTCTCCACATTTGCTTTAAAAACAAAAATATTACTTTGAAGATTCAATATTTGAATTTCATTTATCAATCCTGATATCGTAATTTATTTTCCATGCGAGATGACCAGTTATGCTTTCTTCACTTTTAAATACTGTCAGAAAAACAAAGATGAGTGTGAAAATTCTAAGTTCTTTCATAGTTTTGCCATGATTCAGTTGTTTATATATCTATGTCTGTCTTGGTGAGGTAGAATCTTCATCGGTAAAATAATCCTACTGTTCATTTTTATAGACAGTAAGTATTAAGAATTAGCACAAGATCTCCCCCAACATCTAACTTTTCGTCTTAGGGAGATCAAGTTTCACCATCCCCATAGCCTTATCCCATAACCCCCCTCTTTCTGCTTCTCTTCTGTTGGACCAACTTGATGTGTTTTTTTTTTTTTCTTACCAAATTTAAACAGCCAACAGAAAGGCAGTCAGTATGAAAGGGAGGGGCCTTAGTAGAACTCTTTAAGACAAAGATGGTCTTAATTCCAACTTGAATGTATCATTGCTCCTAGTTATCAGGCTACCCAGCGCCATTTTGATCATTCACTTTGGTAAAATCTTTGTGTGTAAGCTTCTGGATTTTGTTTTCATTATTCTTCTTGCTCTTGACAAAGAATTTTGCCAATGTGGCCAGCACCCCTTCCAAAATCACTGGTAAGATTGTTTCTGGTCAATTTCTTTGGGCCATTTTTTGGCAAAAATTACATTTTTTTTTTTTTAAATATTATTTTTATTTGTTAAAATATATATATATATTATATATGTATTTGTACCCCCCGCTTCTTCTCTTTGCTCAAGCTGAAAAGTGCTCGCACTCTGTTAGAGATACGAGCGGTTCCTTACAGAATTTTTTTTTTTTTTTTTGTGTTTGTTTGCTGTTTTTATTTTTTTTAAATTAATACATCATCTCATTTTTTTACTTGCTTGATTGACTAAAATATCACTTGGCTTACATTTTGGGGGGGATTGATGAGGGTCCAAGACATTATTACGCAGTTCTCCACCGCCTCACAGGAAAGAATCCTTTCCTGTCGCGTAGCAATTTATAGTTGTTTGCTGTTTTTCTCCTTGGAGGAACTGGAGTGATAACTTTTCACACTATCAAGATGTGGCTTCCTAGTTCTCATACACAACAACCGATTTTGGTAAATATTTCATTTGCTTTTCAAGACTTTATTTTTGTTAAATTTTCTCATCTGTGCCTTCTGTAGAAGTTATTTCTGTCAATTCTTTTCCGATCACATCCCATCACTATTTTTCCCATCTCTCTAACTTTTTCCAGACCTCTGATAAATTATCTATGTTGGCTTTCAATATGGTAAACTTTTAAGGGAGTTTAAACTTTTAACGGAGTTTTGTCTTGTTTTTTATTTTAGTTTTTATTAGTTATTTTTTAAATTAGTAACTCGTAGAGCATAAAAGTAAATTTAATTTCTTTAATATGTAAATTTTAAGAAACCTTGTCTATACTCGAGCATAAGTAATATTTTTTTTTTTATTTAAAATTTTTAAAAAATGGTAAGAAAAAAACCTAGATGTTAAAATTCAATTAATTTTTTTTTTTTTTTTAAATATGCCTGCTACAAACTTTGGTAAGTAATTTTGTTTTTTTATTTATCACCAAATTTTCTGGTACATTGACTTTTTTTGACATTTCTTCTGTCCCAAAGTTTAGAAAGAAACTTTTCTATTCATTTT
>OZ038504.1:61123066-61183066 GCA_964036315.1 Acanthosepion esculentum
ATGGGTGCTTGTTTATTTTGTACACTTCTGTGATCTATTGATCTTTTCACAGTTTTCAAAATGAATGTATCAGCACACCAACAGTTTGAAATAATTTTATTCTTTTTGTTTATTAAACTCATGTTCTTAAATTTTATAATTTTCAGTTTTCTCCTCCATGTACAGATTGCAATTTCATATATATATATATATATATATATATATATATATATATATATATATATATATATGTATATATATATATATATTGGGGGCACGGTGTAGTAATGGTTAGCGGCTCCGATTGAGCCAAGTTCGAATTTCAGTTGAATCCATTACATTCACTTACACTTGGGAAGGATATGAATCCTCTTCTTCTCCCTCCAGCTATGGGTAAATAACAGGACAGACTGGGTTCTATAGCCTTGGTCTAGGTGATGGACTACTCTGAATTCAAAACCTGCAGAGGGCCATTTGGGGACCTTGTGGCATGTAGTGCACCAGTTCTCTGTATTCGGCCCTTCAAAAAGTGTGGAGGGTTCTGCACAAAGCCTTCACCATTAATCAAATCTCATGTGCTGGTTTTCTGAGGAACTGAGCTGCTTGACCCTCATACCTTGAATACGATGAGAGTCGAATATATATATATATATATATATATATGAAATTATATAACAAATTGTAATCCTCATGGAGATGGGGAAATCATTGTTTTATTTTAGTGCCCAAAGTATCTGAATTTGGTATCTATTGGGAAGATTTTATCTTACTCTCTGACTCTGTATTAAGTTTGTCATTTCAAAATATGAAGCTTGTAATCTCTCTTCTGTTAGGCATACAGCCATATCACATTGAACCATATGATCCATATGATCACTCAAGCAACATCGAGCCTGGTCAGTATCTAGATAGGTGACCACTTGGGAAGACCAGGTGCTCTAAGCTTGGATGTTTGGGATGTAATGGATAATGGCTACAAATTGTTAACTGGAGAGCCAAGTTAGAATTTCAGTTTTTTTTTTATATTCACTTACATGCAAATGTCCTTGGGAAAGGTATGAATCTACCTCTTCTCCCCCTAGCTATAGGTTAAATAGTAAGGCTTGTATCACTAAATCATTATTATCTCAAAAATAAATTCTTACAATCTAAAAATATGCTCTGGCTTTAAATAACCTGCAAAGGGTTGATAAGCCATAAAAAATCAATCACTCTCTTCTGTTAATTAAAAGTCATGAAAAAAGAGATTGTCAGTGGCTAGCAGTTAATGCAAGTGTTACTGACAGAACAGGACTCTTCTATGAATTGTGATGATCATGGCTGGCCTCTCATATCCAAGGATAGCCAATCCCTATTGCAGACGCTTGCTCAGGCACATTTGTGCATGTTCAGCACCCACAGAGCCCACCTGTGGTTTATACTCCTACTAGGCTGAGTGGACCTTAGTTAAAGTTTCTGGGAGAGAACACATTATCTACTGTGATGAACAGTCTGAACAAGGCCAACACATTCAAACCCTCAGTCACGATGACTTGTGACTTTGTGCTAGCACAATCATCAATGACTCCCCAAAGAGTTCTGTTTACCCAATTTCACTCACAAGGCTTGGGTCAACCCTCAGTGTGGTTTTCAGGCACTTTCCAAAGATACCATATACTGTGATCACTCCCCCCCCCCAGACCAATAATGTCAAGAAGTTATCTTCCTGACAATTGATCATGGTGAGTTTTGAACCCAGGTCTCATGGTCAGAAAGCAAACATTAACCACTCACCCATCTATGAATTACATATTTATATGAATTAAGTATTTATATATATCTATAATTTTTAGATGATCGAAGCAAAAACTTACAAAAACTGATACCTTCCCTTTGATTATAAATATATAAAATATAAAGAGATTTTAGAAGATAGTAAACTTCATTTGATTAACATCAGAAGACCTTGGATACAAGTTTACATTTCATGCCATTCAGTTTTCTTTATTGAAATATTATTAATTTTCTTTACAAAGTACTTCTTTCATGTTCTGCTGCTTATTATCACAAACTTTAAATCATTTCATAAACACTAATAAACATAGATCATACTATTTAGGTAAGTCTTTTTTACAGTGGCTGCTGGAGAAGGCCTTCCAATTAGGAGATCTGGTCTTACAGTCTTGCCTCTTTTTTATTCTTTTTTTTTTTTATTAATTCACCCCAAGCAAGTCAATGACATCAATAAAATGCAAGGGAATACTAGGAGAGAAAGAGAATGAAAAATAACCTAGAAGGAACCAGACACCCAATCCTAAACAGGAAACAAGGAATAAAGCTCTGCTCCTACTAAAAAAAACTGGGGAGAATGTGAACCAGATGATAGGCTCACCTATCTACTCTTATTAAACTCTTAAAGAGGTCTAATGGTTCAGAAGGCCAACTCAAGATGAGTGAAAATTCTGGTCCCAAAATCTGTTTGATATGTTTTGAAATTATTAAATTATTATTCATGTCATATTCAGTTAACTTCAAAGATTATTCAGCAGAATTCTTTATTTTATTCTTAAGTTTTGATGGTCCAGTTAAAACGGCTCACAAATCTGAGAAATGTTAAGTCATGCTGCATTTGTGATTTTTCCCATAACAGAGTCTGCCATGTTAAACATACTGGATTGGGTCAACCTAGGTCTAATTTGAATCTTGGCTACCGTTTTTTCTAATGTATTAAGATAAATTTGTAATAGGCTCCTTGTATACCTACCCACAAAACATCTTTCAGCTCAGATATGCCTAGCTGTCAGCAGTTTCTAGATGTTGGCTTCTTATCTAAATTATTTTCCAGTTTAAATACTTCAGACTTTGCCAAAAACAGGATGCCATGAGTGACCAGGTCTCATGAATCCAGCCCAGAATGAGTGAGCATGTGGCTATTTTAATCTTATCCAGGGTGCTACATATCAAAAGTACTAATTAACTTGTCTGTCTAGGTGTATAATAATTTACTGAACCCTCATCCATTGTTCTTGACAGAAGAATCTGTGCATCTATCCTTATATAATATATATATATATATATATATATATATATATATATATATAAATACAATTATAAAATATGTACAGAGGAAGGTAAATGTTGTTAATACTGTTTATTATAAACAAAGCATTTATTTCAATATTTGTATATTAAATTATATTAAAATAATTGTCTGACTTAGTCCATTTCGTGTGTGTAGAGTGTAGTGTATGTGGTAATATAATGGCTAATAGCAGAGAAAATGGAATTAGCAAACTAAGCTCTAATTTCAGATCAAGCTGTTTGTGTTCACTTTGGATTTATACTTCTGTAAAAGGCATGAATTCATTTCACCCTGTCCTCTGTCCTATTGCCAGCTATCTTGACAAAAATGTCTTGTCACTGTGATGGTTGACAAAGAGAATGAGTCATTGACTATTCAAAGAAACTTCTTTCCCATCATTACTTTAAATGCAACAGCAAGAGAAAGAAAGACTGGTTAAAAATTAGTAATGAAAATATTTAATAATTTAAATAATTTAAGACTGACAGCAAATCATCAAAGTGATCAAAAGACTTGGAATTGAGACATATCGCAATATAACTAGATAAGTGCACTGAACTTGCCATAAGTTTTACTTGTCAAATTTGTTAAGGCCTCATATATAAAAAGTGACTTTCCAGGATGTAGGATATAATTTCCGTTTTTATTTCAATTTTACTTTACTTTGAAAGTAGGAGAGTATTTAACTTAGAAATTATAAAAAGTAAAAGTAAGATGAAGGAAAGAACAATTTCAGGTCAATAATGCAAAATGCTTGTTACTTAGTTAATGTTTAGTTTAGTTTAAAGTTATTTTATTTTATGGCATATCAAAATCTCAATGGGTTATTGAATGTTGACAAAATTTTTAGGATAGGTTTGTATGAATAGAATATGTATTCTTTGTAAGAAATCAGTTTGCAGATCAAGTTTTCATTGATGTATTTTTGTAAAGAGGGTTTTTGTTGAGAGTTTTGCTGGTAATATTTTTTCTTCAAAAATGTATTGCTGGTATTTTTACTATAAAATCTATTTTTATACTTTCATAGTGTTTTGACCCCAGTTTGTGGTTAACTATTTGCCCATAGCTGGGACCCTAACAGGTGCTACCACCCCAGAGTCAGAGTGGACGTGGGAACAATAGCAATTAGCAGGTGGTTCTACACTCCTCAAAAATTCCTTATCAGAGGTCTCTCTGCCAGATTTAGTTTATCGTCATGCCCTGGATGAGCTAATGTTTGGAGAGTATTCAACCGAGAAAGTTGTTATAAAAAGTAACAATAAGATTTGGAAAAACTTGCTACTTACTTTAAAGGTCAATGAGTATTTGACCAAAGTGCTTGTGATAAAAACAATAAGAAAAGACTAGTCTAAGATTAATGAAGAGGCACGATGTAGTAATGGATAGCGGCTTGGATTCAGGAGTCGGAGAGCCGAGTTCGAATTCCAGTCGAATCCATTACATTCACTTCTGTGCTAATACCCTTGAGAAAGGTATGAATCCTCCTCTTCTTCCCCCAGCTATGGGTAAATAGCAGGACTGACTGGGTTCTATAGCCTTGGATGGCAACTGGGCTACTGCAGAAAGAAATGGCAACTAGTGCAGGAAAAAATCTGCCTCATCAGTCATGTGTCAAAAGATACATGATTGCCTAAGTGTGTGTCACGCATGGCACATAACTGACTGAAGATTAATGACTACACACTACTTACTCGAATATCTAGAGAAAATTGCAATCAAAAGTAACAATGAAATGAAGAAAAGAAAGGCAAAATATTAACAGTGTCAATATTTTATTTGGCTTCAAAGAAATGAAAAGCAATGAATCTAGGGCTTGCATCCCCTTATCAAATGCTTTTCCTTGTGCACTTTTTCTGAATAGAAAATCTTGACTTTAGTAATGCCATATGGCAGCACAAGTTTTAAACCAAATCTGAGTGCTCTTTCAAAGTTATTGAAGCAAAAATTTTCTATCTTTATTTGCTCTGATTCATTAACTTTGTTTTTATTTGCATGGAATAAAGTGCATTAGAATATCAGATTTTCTTTCTTTTCTCTACCAAATATGCCTCCAGTTTGACAAAATATGAGAAACTTTGTTATATGTTTATCATTTGGATTGACATGCTTCTTGTTGTTAGTGCATTTGTTTTTCTTTTACAATACTTTGACTGGCATGGGTTTTCAGAACTATCTTTAAATAATTCTCTGTGAAAGTCAAAATACAGAAAAACAAATAAGCAAGTCTTTCCAAAAACTCATTTAAAAAGTAACATGCAATGATAAAATTTTATTTTTAAATATTCTCTTTTCTATCTTAGTTTCAATTGAAAGTTTTGACTGGCAAGATTACTTGGTATCTCTCCGGAATTATGAGAAATCATTCTTGGACAGTTTTATCCATTTCTTTTGAATCTCATGACCCATTGTAGTATTTTTTTTTACCACATGTACTGAAGCTGAATCAGCAATGAGTGTGCCTAGGATAGGCTTGTTACCAAAGGTGGGGGCAGCCTCCACTCTCTCCAGTGTAATGATGTGAACTAATTTTAGGATGTCAATCCTTAGCCCCTCCCTCAACCTATTGATATAAAGGCCAGCCTTCCCACTCTAAATATGCTTCCAGTGAACCTGGCCTAGAGCAAAACAGTTTGTTTTTGATTTCTGATTTCTTCTCCTAGATTGGAGACCTAACCAATGCTAAATGACCCAGTTTGCTATACTATTTCACCCATAGCTGATGGAAGTAGAGAGAAAAGATGAATTCTGGCTTTTACCAACGGCAAAGTAAATGCACACAGCTTATGTTAGAATTTGAAATTAGCTCCCAGTTACCGTTTTCTGTGTCGATTGCACTTCCAGTACTGAAAAAGGTTGATATACCCAAATTAAATTAAGCATAGCTGTTACTAAATGAAAATGAAGATTTATTTGATCAGAATGCATTTAAGATTTTGTATAACATGGCTGATCAAGTCTGTTACCTGCAAATATATCATAGATAAGAATTATATTGGGTATGTAGTAGGAATATTATCTTTATTTTGTTTTTAGTAATTATTAGCATAGTCAATCCTTTTTTACTAGTATTACTTTCATCTTAACTTTTAGTTGCTTTTATTACAACTTACTACTAGCATAAAAAGAAATTTGGCATTGAGAGAGGTTGTGTCTGATGTGGTTAGATTTGGATTATTACATAGTTTAGCAGTTAAAGAACACATAATAAGGAAAGAAGACCTAGAGAATTTTCACTCACAGGACATACTGAATGGAAGAGAAAACAGTGAGTAACCTACTTAATGAGTTTATAGGAATGAATGACAGAACAAGGGCAAAGACAGATGGTGAAAAGTCAAAAGTTACTTTAAGCAACAAAAATAGAAAGCTGTGAAAAGTCATGATCTCTCATATCCTGAAAGAACTTAGCATATAAATTCAACCAGACTTCCCGGAAACAAAAAGGGTGTGGATTTCACTGAATGCTTATTTTTTTTATTTCTGACCCTTTGCTATCTACTCACGATTGACAGTCTGAGTGAAAGTTGCAGTAGAAAGTAACAAAAAAATTAAGATATAAGTAAATACTAGTTCAAAATTAATAACAGTGTATGTTTGAGAAAACAAGATTGTCCCTTTGCTGCTGCTGCTGCTACACAGGTGTACATAACATCTATTCAGGTGCCTTGTCATCAGGTTGTGGTTAGCATAGTGTCTTTTGCTCCTGTATTAAGTCCTGTCCTCACTAGTTACCCTCACACATGTAGCCTTGTTTCAGATGAAGCCAAACTTAGTAAATACTTATAGCTGGCCTCATGTTTCAGTCAGTTACCTATTTCTCACCAGTGCTAGTGACCAAAATATGGTTCTACTGAAAATATCATGTGAGCAATGAGGAAGCTTGAAGGAAAATAAAAATATTGATAAAAATCTGTGAGAGTCAGTTGGAATTTTTGGTACGCATAATCTGGAAAGAAGGCTTGAATAATCCGCTACTCGGAACACACTGAAGGCAAGAAAAGCAAAACAGCAACTTCGAAGAATTGGATTGGGGAATAAGTACTGAAAAGACATAAGAAAGTATTACTGATCAGCGAAATAAGAAGCTGTGGAGAAACATAATCACTAACATTCTGAAAGTAAATAGCATATATATATATATATATATATATATATATAGAGAGAGAGAGAGAGAGAAACAGGATGCAAGCTAAGATAGAAATGATTTTAAATATCATTAATTATCTTGGTAGACGGGTTTCACTTCAGTTAAAACATTACTGTAACATATTCTCTTTACAATTGCTTTTGTTATGTACGAAATAAGTTTAGTAGATATATCTCTTAATTAATAATGAAAACAAAGTTTCTTGTATTTATTGTGAACCACTTGGGACTGGGATATTTTTCTGTGATGTCATATTGAAAAAGAAACATTTTGCTTGGTACTTCAGAACACTTGTTGACTTCAATTCATTGTCACAGTTAAAAAAATCCAGGATAGAGGAATTTCTTACAAGAGAACTCATCAGTTGTTTCTTAGTGATTGAAGAGGAAATTTTTTTTTTTTAGCTTTCATAAAACTATCTTGGTTAACTATAATTCCAATGATATCTGTAACCATGCATTGCAAGCAAGATATCTGTGACTGTTTTTAAAGGCAAGGGGCCAGGAAGCAACACTTTGACTCGAGACAGAGTGTACAGATACTACATTGACCCAAGTGTGTAAAGTATAACATCATCTTCGACAGGTACTATGCTTGTATTAATGTAGACAATATTTTAAATTTTTGACTTGAATGAGAGGAAAGGTTAATCAAATGCGAAGAATAGTTGCAAATGAAAAACAAAAATGATAGAAGAAAAACTGTCTGAATTTCTGATCTGAAGAGTTATCATTATTTACATGTGGACTGTTGAAATAAAGAGATATCCAGATTGAAGGTTGGAGGGCACAACAACTGAAATGTAATAATAACAAAGATAAAGACATTAGTCTACATATAAAAATAGTCAAATTCAATAATGTCAATCAACATCTTCTAATGCCTTAATCCTGATCCCCGTCCTTCTCTATATCCTTTCCTCAAACACCCCTCTATACTCTTGCTCTCAGTCTCTGTAACCCCTTGTGTGCTAGGGCACTCCCACTTTACTTGGGGTGAAATGCTTAAAAGAAAACAACAAAAAAAAAAAAAGAAATTCAGGTAATTTCAGTGTAGACAAAGTGAGTAATGATATTTTTGCTTTATCTGGTGAGGTGCTCAAAAGAAGACCTGCAAAAACAAAAAAGTTAGAGATTATTCCAAGAAAGTAGAATTTACTAGCAAATATGGTTTGAACATATATGTTCCAACCACCATAAAATGGGAGTAAAACATTTATTCATTTACTTATCCTCAACCTACTTATATCTACATACACACTTGTCAGAAGCAGACATAAAGAAAGAAAAATAATAAATCATTCAGATATATTTTAGTAACTGGTTTTATTTGTAGTCAACTGATAAAGATATTTTTTCATTAGTTATTTAGACAAGTGCATTCTCTGGTCATCTTCAGGTGTATATATCACATCAGGTAACCTTGAAGCTGCATTTGAAAATTAATTTTTACTTTGTTCCAAAATACTTGCTAATTTTACCCTGTTTTTGTCATTCAAATTATGAATTATTCTAATTGGAGTCTTGGATTAATATTAGCAAAACCTACCTATGTACCTAGCTCATCAACAGCAGTCAAGATCATAGAATCTTTTCTATGGCTGTACAGTATGTGCTTTGTCATGGCTACATACAGTTTTAAATACAAAGTTGTCCTTTTCTTAGACTGGTTGTCAAACACAGCTAAGAAGCCCAATCAGCCTTGGTATTTAACCCATAGCTGGGGGAAGAAATGGATTTTGTTATTTTAACTACATGTTTTAAAAATTTCTAATAGATAGTTCTGCAGTGGATTTCACTGTGTACATTGATTCATTGGAACCAGTTTCCTTTTTTTTGTTACAATATACACCAGCCAATACTCTTCGGTTTTGTTACAATATACACCAGCCAATACTCTTCGGTTTTGTTACAATATACACCAGCCAATACTCTTCGGTTTTGTTACAATATACACCAGCCAATACTCTTCGGTTTTGTTACAATATACACCAGCCAATACTCTTCGGTTTTGTTACAATATACACCAGCCAATACTCTTCGGTTTTGTTACAATATACACCAGCCAATACTCTTCGGTTTTCTTCAGCTGTGTGTAGCTGTATTCAGTAGGCTTGCTTGGAATCGGTGGAATGTTGAAAAAAAAAACTTTTTTATTTAATTCATGAGTATGCTCTCTCTCTCTAATATTTCTCACAGTGTCATATCTTTCCAAGGGAATTCTTCAAAATTTTCAATTCCTCGTAAATCCTTTCTCTTCTTTATGGCATTGTATTGATCTGCCTTACCTCAGTATATGAACTGCCTGACCCAGGATTGTTATTTACAACTAGTTATTTTGGAAGTTTTAAAACAATATGGCTGCAAAGTGAGGTAGATTAAATTTTAATGTTTTTTTTTTAAAGATATTCAAGTGTGATAAATGATTGTGCTATTTTGATAGATGATGATAAACTTTATCAGATAAAGGAAAAAACTTTTGATAGCTGTATATGGAACTATCCCTTGTACTCAGTGACTCAACAAAGAAAATGCTTCCTTAATATTCTTTAAAAAGGAAAAAAAAAAAACAGTTTCACTACCGTTTACCAGGCCCATGGTCCTGGAAGAAGACAATGATTTGAATAACACAGTTGTCTGGATGGAATTGGCAAACACACGTACAGTGCTGATAAGTACAGTGACAATGAATGAATTTAAAGCAAACCTAAGAATAACAACTAATAATTTAAATAAGAATACCTCACTTATTTTTGTGCTAGATTTGCCTTCAATAAGCAATTACTGTTCAACCTAATTACAATTAACAGTAGATAAAGTAGTTACAATAGTTCAGTTATGGAAATCTGATTGTTCAATGAAACCTGAGGTGGACTTATCAAAATATTGTGATAATATTGCATCACTCTTGTAATAAATTAGACCTACCCCATTTAATTTTATTAAAGTCGTTGTCTACCTTCAGCACAGTGGGCTCGGTAAATGGTCAATCAAGCCAAGGAAAGCTTCCATACAGTTTCAACAAGGGGAATGTTTGTCACTAACCCATGATGTAAATTAAAAAACAAATCGACTCAGTGGACACAAAATCAGAGACGATTTTAACAGTACGTTTACAATACATTGTAAATAAATACATTTCTGAGATTATTTTTTTTACCCCAACATATCACTTCAAAGTTCAAACGTTATTTTTTGTGGATATCCGTATTTAAGTAAAAGCTCTGTTTATTTTTTTAAACAATATTTATTTAAATGGTGGCCTATCGTGAAGTGGTAAGCATGCCGGATCAGACTCTGTAAAGAAGGACGAAGGTTCGAATCCTTCCAGAGGCCACATTTTCTTTATTAAATTTTCTCGAGTACGCTGGCTGGTAGACGCAAATGAACAGAGCGGCTACTCAAATACGGGTATCTACAAAAATAGAGTTTGTAAAGAAGTAATAAAAATTGTAAAGAAGAGGCTCGGACACACCCAATTTGACATTGGAACCCTCACTTTCTGAGCTGCTATAAAACTTTATTTATTTGAACCTGAAGAAATAATTTTAAATGTAATTTTCATAAAAGATCAGAACTGCATCAGAGGAAATACAGGAAACTACTTTTCTTTTAACTTTTTTTTACATTTACTTAGAAATATATTAGTTTTTAACCGAATCTCTACCTTTTAGTTTTTTATTTATTCTTTTTATTATTGGGGGGGGGGGACTATCAGGTCAAGTTTTAAACATTTAGCATCTCTAACTGGAAAAGAAAAACAATCATAAAAATCATGATGTGAAGGTTTCCTTACCATTTCTTTTTAACCTTCCCAACGCTTCTTGGCTTCGTTTTGCTACTGAATTTAACGAACACCTGTGCGTTGTAAGTAATGAAAGAAACCAAGATCTTTTACTCTTTTCTTTTACTTACTTACCTTCCTTTTCTTGGTTGTATTTTTCCTTCTTTCTTTCTTCCCGATTTATCTCTGATAACAGTGGTCAATTTGAGCGCCAATCGTCGATGTCCTTATTAGGATAAGTTAAGTTCTTATGAGAGTGTGGGCAGAGACATAAGAGATGCGTAATTTAATAGAAAACTTTTTTCTTTTAACTTTTTAGCTTATCAGTTGATGAAGAAGAAAAAAAATTAATAGTCAGCCAGGAAATGAGGAAGATGAATGTCTCATCGTTTTTTTTTCTTTCTTTACCCTGCCTTAAGACTTAAAAACTCTCTACGTATTTTTAGTTGTTTTTTTTATTAATAAATAAATTTATATTAAAAACGCATTTTTGCAGTATGAGAGCGTTAACATTTTTCTAAAAACTTTATCTCGTCAGTCTATAAAAAAAATTGCCTTTTTCATTCCATTTTTAAAAGAGATGTTTTTAGTTTTTTTAAAATAATTCTTCAAAAAGAAATACTGAAATGCTCAGAACAGAACAACAAAAAATATTTGAATTAAAGTATTTTTGGTTTCTTTTTATTTAAAACAAATAATAATTGTAAAAAAAAAATGTCTGACGTTTCTAATTTAGAAATAAAAAAATAAAATATGACGACAAAAGACATTTTTAATTTTAATTATTAAACGTACCATATCGTGTACTGACCGCGGAATGTCTTTTTTTTTATGAAACCCGACCGTTTCAAAATTATTTTTTTCAGAAAGAAAAGTTAAGAATCAAAACAATGAATAAACTCGGTTAGGCAAGCCATTCACGCGGCATTCAAGTCGCAATGACCCAACAATCAAACTAAAAAACATATGCATTAAAATTAGCGGAAAAACATGAAATATCTTAATTTCTTGAATATGGCTACCAAGGATACACGGCGTTCTCCAAGAAGACGACGTATTTCTTTGTTCTACTGCGCTATATACAGTTGTTTCTTTGCTTATGCGAAATAGCCAGTTTGAGGCCGTTATTATCCTGCTATGCTCATTTTCCAGCGATCTCATGTTGGTACCTAAGCTAAAGCAAGGTTTCTGGCAATTCTTTACTGCATGTTATAATTTATTTGTGAAAATATATGTTTTTTGTTAATGTTTTAGAAAAATAAAAATGTCGATATTGCTTACTTCCGTTTCACTACCAATTTCAGAGCAGAAAACGACTTTATTTGAATCAATAAATGATTTTTAAAAACTGTCAATGAAACAATCACTTATACAGTTCACAAAGGTCCAGAATGGAAATGAATAATAAAACAATTATTTTTTTAAAGTATGATTTTTACAGCTGACTGCAAATTACGTATTCTGTTAAGCAAGAACAGATAAGTTGGCCAAGAAAATACATGCTGAGGGACAAAAAAGTATCTAAATGGCACATCAGATTAGCTCGGTATAGGATAGTCATTGATGACAGCCCTCCCTTTTTTGCCTTGTGCCATATTAGATGCAATATTTCAAAATAAAATACAGTTCTATGTCTTTTTACATGCATTTAAATTCACAGAGAAACAAACAATACATTTTATTAATTTTAATTTTTAATCTTTGAGTGTTTTTGAGTGGATACACACAAACTTTGGACTTTATATTTATAAGTTACTAAATAGTGTTTATTAATAACTAGAAACACAATATTTTGGTAATTGTTCATTTCATATATTGAATGTTATAATTCGTTAGATTTTCAAAATATACTATTAAAAATGTCATTATAGTGCTTTATACATTGCTTACTTCAACTTACTGATTACTCCTAAGCTGTGATCTAAATGTTCAAGTGGTTACCAGTTCTAGAATAAAAAGTGACTTTATTTGTAAGCAATTATAAATCCCATCATTACAATAGCACTTACTATAAAAGTCACAAAAGACTAACCTGGAAATGTATAATAGAATATTTTTATAAGTTTTAAAGCTGAATATGCAATTTAAATATTTATAAGCAATAAGTACTAAGTTGGGAAAGATATAAGACACCTGCTACATAAAAATGATAAAACTGTGTTGATTTGTTGGTGAAATTTTCAGAGTTTTTAGTATTAAATTAAACTTTGAGCTTTATATATTTAATAAAAATCTAAATAAAGGACATGGAAACAAAATATATTTTTTAAAAAAAGGCAATAAAACAGTAAGTGGAAAACTTAGACAATTATGAAGATAGTGAACTCTGAATTTATTTTTAAAAATAGAACAATTAGAAAACTAACATCAGATTTATTATCAAATTTCCTCATAGAATTACGAATTTTTCTAATTAAAACAAATTGTCATGGAGCTGAGAAAAAAAAAGAAATTATGAGAAAACTTCATGGATGAAGTTATTATTAAATTAAAAAATTTATTTTTAATTATTAGTCAGTTTATCAATTGAGAGGTATTCAGGCACATTAGCATGAACCAGGAAAATAACAAGATTCTTAACTAAAATAATAAAATAAGACCAATTAAAATTAATTATATTTTCAGTTATTGATTCTTGTCCACTATTT
This sequence comes from Acanthosepion esculentum, assembly GCA_964036315.1. NCBI lineage: Eukaryota > Metazoa > Mollusca > Cephalopoda > Sepiida > Sepiidae > Acanthosepion > Acanthosepion esculentum. The sequence goes on from OZ038504.1 coordinate 61,136,685, forward strand.
CTTTCATTTTATTTCTGTTGCTTTTTATTAAAATAGTAGTATTAGATGAGGAAGCACGGTGGAGTAATGGATAGTGGCTCAGATTGAGGAATCAGAGAGCCGAGTTCAAATTCCAGTTGAATTCATTACATTCACTTATGTGCTCATACCTTTGGGAAGGGTATGAATCCTCTTTTTCACCCCGCTCCAGCTATAGGTAAATAGCAGGACAGACCGGGTTCTATAACCTTGGATGGCAACTAGTCTACCGCAGAAAGAAATGGCAACCTAATGCAGGAAAAAATCTGCCTTGTCAGTCATGTATCGAAAGATACATAATTGCCTAAGCACGTATCACGCATGGCACATAACCGAGTATTAGATGTAATTTATTTGAATTTCTAAGATAAACAATTTTCTGTTATTAATTTTTTATTAACATTTCATTTATTTTAGTTCTTTTTTTTATTACTCAAGTAAAAAGAGAAAATATTGGTAAAATAGCAGGACAGACTGTGTCCTATAGCCTTGGGTGGCAACCAGTTTAGGAGAAGGAAATATTGAAGTCAAACCACCTGCTGCCTTATAGGTCATACCTCTTTAAGTAAAGGCTAGAAGAAGGTAACTTCAAAAACAAATCCACTTCTGAGGGAAGGGACAGATAGTATTGAGCTAAATGTTGTCAGTATCAGACAAAAGATTTGTTAGCTACATCCTGGCATTATTTTTTTTTTTAACACTACATTTCAATTTTAAATAGATGCTTATCATGTATTATATAATTGAGAACATATACATATATATATATATACATACATACATACATACATACATACATACATATACATATATATATATAGAACATATTAACAGAGCTTGATAGCACCAGAAAACAAAGATAATAAATATTTTATACATAATTAAAGTGTCATCTTCTCTACTGAAAGGTTTTTTATTTAATGCAGGTTGTTTCTTTCATATGATAGTAGTTTCAAGTATTTCAAATCTTCCTTCATAGTGAGTGCTATATAGGATTTTGGTATTATCTTTTAATATTTCTTTTATAATTATTTGTGTTCCACTAGGCTTAGGCTGTCCTGGGTAAGACGATAAACTACATCCAGCAGCAAGGCCTCTGATCAGGAGGTTTTGAGGAGTGTGGAACCACTTCTTAATTGCTGGTGTTCCCAGGTCCACCCTGACCCAGGGTGGTAGCACTTGTTAGGGTCCCAGCTATAGACAAATAGTTAACTATTACCAGCAATACTTTTTGGAAAAAAATTATTACCAGCAATACAATTTTGAAGGAAAAATATTACCAGAAACAGATTTTTGACAAAACAAAATATTACCAGCATTAAAAAACTTTGGCATTAAATAACCCATTGAGTTTGATATGCCGTAAAACAAAATGAACCAAAACAATCTAAACCAAAGAATACATATTCTATTCATACAAATCTAGTCTAAAAATGTTGTCGGCATTAAATAACCCATTGAGGTTGATATGCCGTAAAACAAAATTAAACCAAACCAAACCTAGGCTTAGGGTGGAAAGATAAGTTATATGAAACTGCCCAACACAGAGACATGGGACATGGTTAACTTAACAACTTATTTATTCAAATTCCCCGCTGGATCCATCTTGCTCCCAGCTTTCACTAGTGGGATTGGAAGTGCTTACAACCATCATCATTATTGATGTTGTTATAACAGTTTGTGATGTGATGATTAGGTGCACTAATTTTTACAAGTAACAAGTTAACCTTGTATATTGCTTGTGTAATCAATGTAAAAATTTAATATTGTTCATTGATTATTGGTACTGGCGATGGAATCTCCCAAGGGATATAAGAACATATAAACAAACTAAATATAATGTTCATAGTAATAACAAATATATATATATATATATATATATATATATATATATATATATATATATATATATATATATATGGACCTGCATCTTAATGACCTACACACATGTACAAAAAATTGTACAAAATATAAGCAGGATCTTGAATAATACAACTCTGTGTTTCTGAAGGTAAAATTAGGGAATAAATTACATCCTTGAGTATAATTCAACCCCATAGTACTGTAGAGGACCGTGTGGGTTTGAGTGTTGTTGAATTAGGGACATGTGCTGTTTATTCCTGCTAGAAGGTCCAACTACAAGAACAATGTGGACTCAAGTTGAGTCCAACCAAAGATGTAAAGAAAACAAACAAGACCGATATACATACACACACACACACACACATATATATATATATATATATATATATATATATATATATATATATATATATATATATAAACAAATATATGTATTAAACATCAAATTTACAAGGGACAAAGATATCAACATTTGTGTTTGTGTGTAAACGTAAAGAGTTTGTTCTTTGGTGAATGTTCGTATGTACGTGTATGTGTGTCTCATGGCGTTTTTCCACAAGTGGGCAAAAACGCTGATCTCCATGAGAGATTACATTTTTAAATGTGTCCGCTGAAATGAAAAGAGAAAGAGGCAAGAAGTTGCACAGTATTTATAGTGTAGGGAGAGTGTCCTCTAGTGAACACTTAGGGAATTAAGGAGGAGCTAACTCCGACAGTACAACCATCCCTATGTAAATTCTTTTTGAAAAGTTGTACTACTATATTATCCATTAAAATCTCACTGCCGTACATATATTTCACTAAAGCATTTAACTTTTCGCAATATTAAAGAATAGAAATTAACTGAATGTTTAGCTATTGTGTATTTCTTCTCCTTATTTCTGTTTCAAAACTTATTTTCAAATTCTCACGGAACAGTGCTTTGTTGTCACATTAATGTTTGTAAAACATGACAGATCTTGCGTATTCCCTTTATTAATTTTTTTAATCAATTTCATGAATTTCCTGCCTTTGAAACAAAACACATTCAATTACACTGCTTCTCAAAGAACAAATATTGATGACATATCAAATGCTTTTTATAAACAATTGTTATCAACACCTGTCTACTTTGTGTTTTATTATCTATTATGCTGAGTGTATTTACAGTCTTGCTGTTTCAAATAAGGTTTTTTAAGCCAAGTAAAATGGGTACTTGTGTATAATATGACCTTCCTTTTTCTGCCTTTAATTTTCATTGAAAATTTCTCATATTATGTAGAAGAAAATACAGCAAAAGAGTTTTATATTTTTTTCCAGAAGCTGTCTGTTGTGTGACATGCTGCTAGGTCACATGACATTCGAGGTCTTAAAAACTTTTAAAAAGGATAGTTCATTTTTGGTTTAATCATTAATGATGGGTGTGTGGGCAAAAGACGTCTTTCTCTCCAGGTATATAAGACTGGATTGTTTGATGTATAAAACAAATATGTTCTACTTGAAACTGAAGTCTCGCCTCCAGTTCTATTTATTTAATACGCAGTAGGAACTCCAGAAGCAAATAAAAGTCTAGTGTTACGGTTATCAATAAATATTGGTGTCTTCTTACCATGTCGATAAGATACATTTTACAAGCAGGATTTTCTGATACAGTAAAAGGATGGACTTGTTTGCATCACACTTTCTTTTCCAACTCTCACAGGATCATTATTCTTGTTTTCTCTTGTTGAAATTATTTTCTCAGTTTGCATTAAGCTCGTACATGACTACAGTAGTAAGGTACCCAATTTGTATTGAATTCTCTGCACTTGGGAATTGGTCAGCAGGATGTACTGGTTGACCTTTACAATGTTGGCTTAAATAGTAAGAGGCCAACATAGAGGAGCACCATTTAAGTATCAAACACTTTGCCTATATTAATAAATTGTTCTGTGAGAAAAGCATGCTAATGATCTCACTATTTTAAATGCTGATGAATGGTAAGATGTATTGAGGGTGTGCTGAAAAGTTCTCACCCTGATTCACTTCCTAAAATCTGACCAAATGTACAAGCAGCAGATTTATTTTTGGAGGGCCTTCTTAGTCAAGTCAAGAACCTTTCAGCATTCCTTTGTATAACTGGATGTGGGGGCACATGGTCCCATGGCATGTGTCTCAAATAGCCTCTGACAACCAGCTCCAAGTCAGGAGAGGAGCAAAGGAAACCTACTGGTGCCTCATGACCAGCTGTTTCAGGTAGATGGATGGCTCCAAATGTAATCCCTTGTATTCCTTTGGATCTTGTTGGTACAGCCAACAGTCAATAGATGAAAATTATACTGTTTAAAAGCGAAAATGTCTACTAAAATACATGTATCCACTTAATATAACATATATAGTAATAATAATTATATATATATATATATATATTTATATAAAACTTAAAATGTAATTATAGTGGACAGTTGGTATTTGAAATAGATGGTCCATTTTCTTTTTATTAAACAGTGTGTCTATCAGCCTGCACATTCAAGAAATCCTAGTAAAGAAAATATGTTTTCCAGCAGGGATCAAACTTGCATTCTCATTTGTCAGTGAAACCACTGTTTGATTTGACATGCTTTTCTGCTTAGCAACAAAGGATGTGTTTATTGGAATACCAACCTTTCTGCTATTTTGGTTTCTACCAATCAGGTATCATCAGGCAGTAAAATTTACTGTATGATGACACTTGATTGGTAGAAACTGCTGTAGCAGAAAGGATGGTGTTTCAATTATTTATATCTCTTAAATTGCTCTCTATTTCATCTTTTGATAATTGTATTGAGTAATGTTTCAAAAATTGTATTGCACAATATTAAGTAATATTTGCCAAAGAACGACTTAAATTAATAATAAAAATAATCTAAGCCATTCTTTGGCAGATATTACTTTTTGTCAAAAGTTGGATTTTGTAAAGTGTGTGTGTGTGTGTGTGTGTGTATATAAAGTGTGTATATATATATATATATATATATATATATATGCAACTTTTATATATATTATATATGTGCAGTACTTATTGGAATGTGCTCAATATCAGTGATAGAGCTAATATATTTAGTTGGATTGATGTGAATTTGTAACCCTGAGTTTCATGCTCTCTGTGATCATCAGACAAACAAATGTCACATCAATCCAACTAATATATATAGGCCTGATGATTGCTTTTAGCATGAAATAGACTACTACCTCTGAGTGTTGACTTCAATGTACACTTTTATCTCTGTCTCTCTCTCTATATATATATATATATATATATGTGTGTGTGTGTGGATAAAAGACAATTTGAAAAGCACATATTTTGATAAAAAGAAAGAAAGAGTTTTCCACATTGTCTTATATATTTACTATTCCATCAGATTCTTGTCCAATTGTAAATCATATATATATATATATATATAAGGGTTGTGTACTAATGTATGCATGAAACTATAAGTAGTAGGCAGCCAAAGGTTATACCTTTTATATAAATTATATATACATATATGAATTGGGATCAAATATGGATTGGAATCTGACAAAATGATAGAAGGAACAAATAGGAAACATTTGTAAATCTAACATGTTTCTATTTTATTTCTCTGAAGTTTTAATAGAATAAAAACATGTTAGATTTAGAAACATTTCCTATTTGTTCCTTATCCTTATCCACACACACACACACACACACATATATATGTGAGTGTGTATGTGTTTCTTTTCTTCTGTATATACAAATGTATGATAAATTTTAATTTATGAATTAGACATATGAAAAGATTCACAACAATAACTCATAATAAAATAAAATAAATTTTGTAAAGTCTAGAATTGCAGTCTGTAACCAAGTAATTGTTCACACACACACGCACAGACTGATATATTGAGACTGGTGTTTTTTCTTGCAGGAAACTACTTATATAGTCTCCCTTCTGATCTTTAAATTAGCATATCACTATACAGTTTTTTAACCTTTTACATTTGTCAGAGACTTTGTTGTCTTTTGAGCAGAATGTTTTGGATTATTATCATTCTGGAACATAGCTCTTCTCAAGTGTTTTAGTGAAGGCCTCAGGATTCAAAATTTTGGTATAATCATCAGCCTTTGCGATTCTGTCAATGAAATGCTCCTCACTGACAGAATTGCTAATTTAGTTCTCTTGGCACGAGATCTAACTCTTTTTCAGTGCATTTGGCTCCCGTAAATCAGCCTTGAGCTTTTTTTCTCATTTATATAATAATAAATATTAATAAGAAAAAGGAGCGTTTAAATGTACTGAAAACAGAGAAAGTTTTATCTCCCAAAGAGCTAAATTGGTAACTCTGCCTACTAATGCCATTAAGGCTCATTCAACCCCCAAACTACAATGTTTAAAATAAGAAATATGAGTTTAACACTTTTCCTTGAACATGTTACAATGATGCTACCAAACTTTTAATAATTATCTTTATTTTACTCTCAGTCACTTATATGCTATGCGTGATACATGCTTAGGAGATCATGTATCTTTCAATATATGACTGACGAGTCGAATTTTTTTTCCAGCAGTAGGTTGCCTTTCTTTCTGTGGTAGACCCGTTGCCATCCAAGGCTATAGAACCCAGTCTGTCCTGCTATTTATCCATAGCTGGTGGAAGAAGAAGAGAATTCATACCTTTTCCAAGGGTATTAGCATATAAGTGAATGTAATGGATTCAACTGAAATTCAAACTCGGCTCTCCGATTACTCAGTCCAAGCTGCTATCCATTACTCCACCATCTAACTCGTTCCAGAAATGCATGATTGTTGTAGCCAAAACATTCACAGCACACATTTTTTTTTAAAACTTTATTACCAACATCTGCAATTAATTTTCTTGGGTCTTCATCTACTAATTTCCTGATATAATGAATGGCTTTTTGGAGTCAGCTTGCATGGTCAACAGAGTAACTTCTGTACACTTCTGACTTTTCCACTTTTCTTCCAGTTTTGTTCAATTTTTTGGCAACACTGTTTTTATTTTACATCAGTCTTGTAGCTATTTTTTTTTTTTTTTTTGGTAGCCATTCTGTTTGAGTAAATAAAATACTAATAAGAAGCTTCAAAAGAGAGAAAGTCTTTGGGTCTTTTTCACTCTCCAAGTTTCACTATACGCATTAGTATATCAGTAATTTACTACCACCTTAACAAGATAAAAGAAGGAAAAACTGGAATATACCAAAGAAATGAATTCCAAAAATAGGTTAAACATAAAAACATTTTATACACAAAACATATGTCACAAATTATCCCTTATAAAGAAATTAAATCACATATAGAAAAGACAAACAGTATGTGGAGGGGATGAATGAGGAGGTCTCACTTGTAACATTCCCAGAAGAATATAGCATATGACATATGCCTTCAGTACATCTTTAGGATGCATGGGAAGTGCATTGTCCTTACAGCTGGCTGTTCTCACCAATGGGCTGTTATGTGACCATACAGGGTCCTTTAATACATCAGTTAATTCTTCTTGTCAAACACCCCTAGAATATTTTCCTTAAAATCAAAAGTTATTTTTCCATGTACAGTCATTATTGGAATAAATATCTGTACACTGAAAATCTGTTTGAACTTTGCTTGTTCTGTTTACATTTAATTTCACGTAAGTCTCCTATCAGAGTAAAAAATAATAAAGTTTTGTTTGAATATATAGTAATTTTTAATTCCATGTCACTTCAGGATGTAGGTGATTATGACTCTCCACATATTCTTTCTGATAATTCATCAAATAATTTTCTGTTCTCATTAAACAATGGTCTGTGAGATAATGTTTAAATTATTTATCATTGAAAAGACTTAATTAAATGATAATGTATTTCATATGCCAGTATATAAACTAAATTTTTTAAGTATAAGAAAGTAAAAAAAAATGAGAGAAACAAAAGAATATTAGTCTGAGTGCTACTGGAAATGGTGCTACTTTATTTTGGTTAGAAGCTGGTTAACTAACCTGGCATATAAAAGCCTAAATGAGAATTTTAGAGGCCAATTTATACATTTTTATATATGATAATTGTTCACAGGATATCCATTTTCATTCTGTACATGATTTTGTTCACTGAGCAAAATGTTTGTGCTAACACTGCAGATGACTCCATTCACCAAACAATAGGGTGTTTGAATTTTTTTGGATGTGTTGTCATATCCTGCTAAGGTAACAGAAAATGACATTGACAGAAATTGATAACAGGGTTACTGCAATTGAGAAGCCTTGAAAAAGAATGCAGTGGAAAGGGTATAAGCACTGGGGTATCGTAAAACCAACCTTTTTGGTTCAACACTTCTCAAACTTTCACTATCTATGAGAAATCTAGATATCTTTTAAATATTATGCTACCAAGAGGAATGTACTCATGTCATAAGGAATGTGCTCTTATCAAATGTGATGGTCTGATAACAGAAGTAAAGTCAATTCATGGAGAAGAATTGTTTGGAAGTAAATTAATATTTATGATGTAAGTTTTTTGTTTGGTTGTTTTGCCTTAATTACATTTTGGAAATTTTTAATTGTTTGTTTCAAATTAATCTAATTGCTTGCAGCTGTTTTAAAATAAAATAGTTTCTTTGGTTGTAAGAGCTCATTTGGGTATGATATGCAAAAAAATAAGTAAATGAAACAGAAGCTGGCTTTGTCTGATGTCAGCATATTATTCTTGAAAATGATGGTAGTTAACAAGTATGAAAATATATCACACACAAAAAGTTTTTCTTAGTATAGATATTTACTTAATTTAATCTGACAATAATAATCTTGCTAATAATTATAATAATGACCTGCATGTAAGTATGGTGAACTTTTCTATTGGTTTTGATGTATGAGAGCTCAAGGGTTTAGTTTAGAACTGAACTGTTAGAATATCCACATAGATGTTTTGATTCTAGTTCTGAAGACTTGTGTACAATGAGCCACAATTTTCAGAGGAAATGATGAACAGTATGCCACAAAATCTACAAACAGTTCTGAGTGTTTTCCTTCTCCTAAAGCTCTTGAAAAAGGTATGAATCCATCTTTTCTCCTGTCCTCCTCAGCTATTGATTAGATTGCCAAGAAGATTCGGCTTTTGAACCTTGGGTCATACACAGTTTTGGGAAAGGACAATGTTAATTTCAAAACTGAAGGACACAGATAAACCATTCCACTATCCCAAGAAGTCATCATAGCAATTCATAGCTATAAAAAGAAAAGAAACTGTGGGGAGATATGACTGCTTATGTCCTGAAAAGACATTGTATTTAAAAAAAAAAAAAAAAAAGGCAAATACTTTCTTATGCTAAGAGTTAGCATTCATACATTTTGATTTGTTAAATGTTAACATTTATACACTCTATTAGGCTCAGAGTTAGCGTTCATACATTCTATGTAGGCTCAGAGTTAGCGTTCATACATTCTATGTAGGCTCAGAGTTAGCGTTCATACATTCTATGTAGGCTCAGAGTTAGCGTTCATACATTCTATGTAGGCTCAGAGTTAGCGTTCATACATTCTATGTAGGCTCAGAGTTAGCGTTCATACATTCTATGTAGGCTCAGAGTTAGCGTTCATACATTCTATGTAAGCTCAGAGTTAGCATTTCTATACTTTATCATGCTAGCCATTAATCAGCAAAGAAAAATTATCACATGTTTTAAAAGAAAATTCTTGTGTGTAATATAAACCAATTATAAAAAAAAGACTAAAGTTTATTATTAGTTATGAATATATCTCAGTATGTAAGAAATCACAGCGAGAGAGAGATAGGTAAAGGATGTTGTCTTTGGTTAAAGGTGGAAAGAATAAATATGTGAAAATGCTTTACGTTTGGTTGGAAGTAACTTGAAAAAAAAAATAACCATATAAAAGCTCTCCTCTCTATTATTGTACCTTGAACTGCCAAGAGAGTTGAGGTGCTTCTTAATTCTTGAAATGTCTCTGCTTGCTTCAAAACATCTTTATGTTAGTTGATATATTATGGGTCCCTCCTTCTCACCTTTCTTTCATCCCACTTGAAATATTTCTTCCTGCTAACAGACATACTGGCATATTTATCTGCAGCAGGCTGTAAGGTTTAGCCAAAAGTTTTTTGCATCTTCATGACAAATTCTTTTATTCATATAAATTCATAGCATTGTTATTCTGTCATGAAAATATTGTCCCTGCCTTTCTGATGCCACCTTTCAGCGCAGTTATATTTTCTAACAGTAAAAGAACAATCCTACTTTTGATTCAATGAATTCTTTAAGGAAACTTTCAATAACTCAAACTTGTAAAGCATAGATTTCTCTAGCAGGTAACATTACATAGATTTCTCTAGCAGGTAACATTATTACAATAGAATATTGTGTTTAGTTGACACAGGATTAATAAAATAGAATGGCCCATTGTATCTAACTAGGGGTTAGACTATAAACAAACCAGAAAAGTTTCTGAGACAACAAAATCCAGTTCGTTTATAGAATGCAATGAAAGGTGAAAAGTCCCTTTGTAGAGGTAAAGTGGACAGGTGCCATAATTCAGCCAAGAGAATGCATGTGCTCCTAACCAGAAAAAGAATATTGCTAGGAGCAAAACAAGTGAAAATTTTGTAAGCGCAATGTATATAAAGGAAGTTCCCATCTATACTGTTGGTTTTCAATCTGCAGTGGGAATGACTAAAAACATCCCCCTCTCTAAATTTATAGACAAATCATACAGATAAATGCTGGGATTTCTTTCTAGCCAGTAAGTTAGGCCACTTCTCGGTCTCATCCACCATATTTTTTTGTTCTTTCTTGTTTTCTTTTCTGTGTTAACATCATTCTTAGTTTGTGAACTTTTTTTGCCTCATTACTGTTGCTTTGCCTACTTTTGTCTTGCATATATTGTTTGCTTTGTATTATTTTTGTCCTGTTCTTTTCTTATTGTTTATTGTAAACTTTGTCAATTCTGATTGTTGGGCAATTCTGACAATTTCGTTTAACCATGGTCAATTAATTTATATATACTTTATTGGTTGTTTGCTCTGTTGTATTATCATATAGAAAAATCATTACTGCTTTCTTTAGGCCTTTTCGCTGATATTTTGTCATTCAAACAAGCCAGTTACTCATTGTAGTCCTATAAAGTAATTTTTGTTTAAACTTAAGCAAATCCAAATCGAGAATTCCTTTTAAATCCTAACAAACATGTGGCTCATGACTATCTTTTCCAAAAACGGCATTTTTCTTTGTGAACTAAAAGTGTTTAAATACTGATAGATGTTTCTTTCTGAAGTTGATGTAAAACACATTTTCTGAGATTTTGAATGTTATCTAAGGCTTGTGTAAGTTATCGGTACTGAGTTCAAATCCCTGCCTCGTCTGTTTCGTTTGCTTTTGCACAAATACCCTTGGGAAAGACATGAATCCATTTTTTCTCCCTCCAGCTATGGTTTAAATAACAAGGTAAACTAATCTCCTTAGCCTTGTGTGGGAACCTGTTAAGAACTATTTTGAATTCCTAACCATGGTGGAAGCAAAAGGGAAACCACTCCACTATCTTTCCTAAGAATTTGTGACAGTTCACAGATAATAAAGGAAAAGAAATTGTGGAGAGCCATGATCACCTACATTCTGAAATCGACATTGTTTTATGAATTATAAAAAAGATTCACTTTCAGTATTTTTTGTTTTTATGTAATGCCCCTTCAGAATATAGGGGATAATAGCTCTCCACAGCTTCCTTACCTTCATTTGTGGATTGTCATGACATCTTAGGAAAGAGAGTAGAGTGGTTTCTTTTTATTTTCTCCATGGTTTGAAATTCAGTTTTTTCCTCTATCAGACTGGTGGCCAACCGAGGCTTGAGAACAGAGTATACCCTGCTATTTAACCTGGAGCTGGGAGATGGAAAGATGGATTCATGCCTTTCCCAACGGTGTTTGTGCGAAAGTGAATGCCAGAGATAATTCATTTCTGTCAACCATTTTAAGTGTTTCGCGAGACTCCTAGAGACGAAAGTTTTTAAATGTTACCGCTCTATATTATTACTGTTATTATTTCTAGTGTTTTTTTTGGTTTTTTTTAATGATGATGAAGAATAAGATTCGTATCGTATCACTATTTGTTTTTTTTTTTTACCTCTGTTAATCCCAGAGGAGGTAAACCTATCTCTCGTCTAATGTGACATTTCAAGTGGCTCACATTTGCCTGAAAACTTCTCCCCGTTCTCATGCCAAAAACGATTTCGACACCCACCTCTTAACTTACATTGTCACTTGCCTCTTGCTGTGGAAGCATGAATTTCTCTTTCCACCCCATCCCTTCCTAATCTCTGACTCGTGATGCTTTCACTGCACGGGTGTCAATCCAGATGCAAAAAATTGTACCTACCTGGATGTATGTATAATTACGAGAAATATAGTTTTTGTCTTTCATTTTCCAACTTGAAATCATTGAGGCATGTTAATTTCAATAATAAATTTGGAAAAAGACGACAAAGAAGATTTGAATGAAGAAAAGAATTCTCATTTAATTCTTTCTTTTTTTCTTAGAAAGAAAGGTATTTTCTTGAATTGAATCTGAATTACCGAATGAACCTGAACAAACTTGCCAAGTTTTGTATTTAACAAGAATTAGAGAATAAAACTAAAAGAATGCAAAAACGACTTATGTTTGTATTATTAGCCTTAAACAAAAATTCATAAAGTATGAAAATTCCTACTTTGTTTTTTTTAAAAAAAAACAAAAAAAAAAACAATTGTTCTTTTTAAATAATCTTTCGGGACGCATGTTTATATTGACGACTTTATCTTTGAATTTAAAAGAGATTCTAGTTTTTTTTCTCTTAGTTCACTCCAAATAATGTAAAAAATTACTTATTGCAAATATTAATTAACCCCAAGAAATTTTAAATCAAAGTTTGTTTTTTTATTAAATTTATTTTTAGCACCTTTTTGAAATGATAAATTTTTAATCAAAATCTGTTTAGCTTGCCTCGCAACAACTCCAACCCACAGAATGAAAAATTAGCAAAAATCAGTCATTTATTCACATTTCGTAAGTGCGGGTGATATTCGAGGTACTTACAAGGAATTCTTTACAATTAAAAAAAACAAAACAGAAAATCTGTTTCTTTTTTTTGCTTATTTATCGGAGTGAGTGCAAATGCCGGTCCCACATTTGGGGCGATCTCAAAGGCCAACCCAACCGGAGTGCAATGGAAGGGCCTCGCTCTGGGAGAATTTGGTGTGATTTTACTTTTAGTAATAATAAATATAATTTCTTTTTATTTGGGGGTGAATTTAAATTCTTGCAAGTTGATGATAATCAGACTTTTTTTATTTTTTTGTTTCAGTGGAAATAACAAACACTACGTTTTTAATTTCACTTCTAAGAGTTTCTAGAGTAGAGACACTAAAAGTTTAGTGAAACTTTTGGAATTGATTCAGATCCTTTTTTTTTTGTTGGTGTAGTAAAATGTTTTTCAACATTTCTTTGCTTTTATTTTACTGTTTTGAATTTGTTATTATTTGTTTTATTTTAAATTTACAATTCGAATTTTGACATTTTTTTTTTTTTTTGCGCCAATTGTTGAGCTTTTGATAGGGGGCGGGGGGATTATAGTTCAGTTTGAGTGTGTTTCTCTCATTCTAATTTGGGACTCTTATGTGACGGCATTGATTTCTACACTGTACTTTAGGCATAGAAAAACCTCTTTCTTTCCCCTCGTTCAATTTTTCTTCAGAAATAACTAATTTGTTTTTGTCCAGAACAACATTAAGCTTAGAGAGCAGATTGCCTCTCCTCCTCCTCGTCTATCTTCCTCCTCCTCCTCCTCCATCTTCCTCCTCCTCCTCGTCTTCGCCTCTCCCCCTCCTCCTCGCCTCTCAACACCTCTGCGTTCTGCCGATGTATTCAGATGGCATTTTCTCTAACCTCTTTATATCTGTATTTTTACACTTTACAGTGTGATGATAAATAGTTTCCTTCCCATCCCTCTCACCACTTTACCCGCATGCTCTCTCTCTCTCTCGTTCTCTCCCTTTTTTAAAGGTCAATCTTGATATGGATCAGATGTGTTACGGTAAACTTGCCCTCCCCACCACTTTTTTTTAGGCTTCCTCTCTCTCTGTCTCTTCATTTAATATTCAGGTATTTCCTCTCTGTTAATATCACGTTGCTTACCTTCCCTTCTTTGTCATTCTCACTTTGTCATGTGTTTTTAACAGTTTCCCCATATCAATATCTTTTTACTCCCTGTGCCCTTGTCGTTCTCTTTCTCTGCCTGTGCGCCTCTCTCTTTGCTTGTTTGCCTCTCTCTCTCTATGTGCTATTCTCTATCTTTCTTTGTCTGCATGCTAGTCTCTCTCTACTTATCTATGTACTTATCTCTCTATCAGCATGCCAGTCTTTCTCTCTCTCCATCTAGTCTTTCTCTATCAGTCCTTCTCTCTTTGCCTGTGTACCCCCTCTCTCTGTCTCTACTTGCGTATCTGTCTCCCTCTACCCGTGTTTTTCTCTCTACCTCTGCGCTTGTATCTTTCTCTCTCCCTTGGCCTATTTACCTGCTCGCTCTCTAGCTGTGTGTGCGGATCTCTTTCTCAGTGTGTGTGTGTTTCTCTCTCTCCGTACCCACGTGTCTCTATCTATGTGCCTAACCCTCTCTCTTTGCCTGTCATTCTCCCCCTCTCTATCTGTTCGTGTCTCTTTCTTTCTCTCTGTTTATGCACAACTCTTCATATTCTCTCCTCCTGTTTGTTGCTCTACGTCTTTCTCTGTGTCTTTGTTCCATCTCTATGAATCACTTAGTCTCTCTCTTTCTTTCTCTCTATATCCCTTATTAATCTCTCTCTCTCTCTCCCTCTTTTTTCCACTCTTTTTACAGCATTGTCCTTGTTGTCAGTCTCAACCCAATTATTTATTTTCTAACTTGCAGATGGCAGCTATCAGTGTTAAATGTTACTCATTAAAGCAGCAAAAGATAGAAAAATAAATAATCTTCACATGTGTACAGCTCTTAGATATACAATAATCAGACGTTTAAGACATGCTGTATATGATTTGAAAACCAGATGTAGAACAAAAGATCTCTTCCTTCATATATCCACAAATACATAGATATGCAATTTTATTTTTCCTAATAGCAAGAATTCTTCTTTGTGCTTTCAAGATGTTGGCGATGACTTTCTTGTCCTTTGTAGGTCTGAGAAAAAATTGTTTTTTCACCATCCCTCCTACTCCATTTTCTGCCATCTATTTACACAAGTTTGTTTAACACTATCTTGCCTTCAGTATGTTCTATGAGTGTCAAATTCTCCAAGCCCTCTTTCCTTATGTGTCCTGGAAATTTCAACTGTTTCTTTCTAATTCCAAGTGTCCATTTTGATCCATTTTTTTATAAAACTTTGTTGTTACTGACATGTTTAGTTCATGTTATTCTCATCATCCTTTTGGAGAACCACATTTCTTTTGCTCCAAGTCTTGTCCTCATAAGTTAGAGATTGTCCAGAATTCACAGCCATAGATGAGGACTGATATTACATAACAGTTCAGTAGTCTTTTCTTTGTTCTTAAAACATTTTCAGTTTCTTAATGCTTTGTTTAGCTTTTGGAAGGCATCTTTTGCTAATTGGTGTCACATTTTTTTCATCTTCTGTTAAAATTCTTCACAGATATTTAAATTTTCGTACTTGTTTGGTTTGAACTATTAAAATTTGTGGGCTTACAACATCATGTTGAAACATCAGTTCCCGTATGATCACTGAAGTTAAGCAATATCGATCATGTTCAGTACCTAGATGGGTAACCACTTGGGAATACCAGGTGCTATAAGCTTGGATGTTGGGGTGGTGTAATGGATAATGACTTGGAATTGTTAATCGGTGAGCTGAGTTCCAATTAAAGTTGGGTTCATTATATTCAGTTAAATGCAAATACGCATGGGAAAGGTATGAATCCAACTCTTCTCCCCACAGCTATAGGTTAATTAGTAAGACTTGTATCACTAAACCATTATTATTTCAAAAATAAAAATTCTTACAATCTAAAAATATTTTCTGGCTTTAAATAACCTGCAAAGAGTTGATAAGCCGTAAAAAACAATCAATCAATAAATATATGTGTGTGTGTACATATGTATGTTTTTTTAAAACCTCAAGCAAGGTGGGAGTGCCACTAGCATGTAAGGAGTTACAGAGAGTAAGAGCAAGAGTAAAGAGGGGTGTTTAAGGAAAGGATATAGAGAAGGACTGGGATCCGGATCAAGGCGTCAGAAGATGTCGATTGACATTACATTTGAATATTTGAAGATTATAGCTATCAGGAATGGAAGTAGGAGGAAGGGAGTTCCACTGGCAGGAAGTGCGAGAGAAGAAGCTGTTGGAGTAGAAGAGGTGGTTACATCTACGTTTCCACATATTTTCTTGAAGATAACAGACAAGACATGTCAATTATGTGTTTTTAATCAGTTTTTACATGTTGACCATATTTTGCTGTTAAATGTTTATGGGAACTGTCCACATTTCATCTTAGTTCTTGTTCAAGTTTTGATTGACTTCAGTTATTACCAAGAAAAAAACAATTTAAATGTCTGTCTCATCTTTGTGATGATTTTGAAGTTTACGTTTTGAATGTTTGCGATATCACATGAATATGATGTGATTTTTTTAGTTTTAAACCTTTGTGGTGTCACGTCAGCATGGTGTAATATGGATTCTGAAAATTTAAATCTGTTCTGGAATGACTGTTTGGCAACAATCACTAAATAGATTCTGAATTTCATTTTATTTCTCTTATTCTCGATAATGACAGAAGCCAGTCAAAAGCTTGGAACTTTAACAAGAGCTAACATGAAATGTGGACAGTTCCTGTACACTTTTAACAGCAAGATACAACATTTAGTCAGTCAAAACATACTGAGGAAAAATCAGGAATGCATAACATTTTAAGGCAAAACAATGTTATATTCTTTGAGAAATTTTCCTCTAACTATGGGTACATAGCAAGTCAGTCTAGACCCTATAACCTTGGTTAGCAATGAGTCAAGGAAAATGGAAACTCTGAGCCTGGAGAAGATTGGGCTCTGTCAGGCTATCTTACCCAAGTCACACCATTTCTGCTACAGCTGCAGTACATGTGGTGCCTGTACAACCCTAATGGGTTACAGAACTAGTGATCATAATTGTAACTTCTGTAAAAGCATGCAAATATTCATCATTAGACTCATGACCAACTGTGGTCATAGGGTCACAGTGCAACTGAACCCCTAACTAGCTTCCACTTTCTTTCTTAGTTGCATGCCAATGTCTGTATC
The DNA here is from genome assembly GCA_964036315.1 of Acanthosepion esculentum. Taxonomy (NCBI): domain Eukaryota; kingdom Metazoa; phylum Mollusca; class Cephalopoda; order Sepiida; family Sepiidae; genus Acanthosepion; species Acanthosepion esculentum. The sequence goes on from OZ038504.1 coordinate 61,153,818, forward strand.
TCAGTGAATGATCTTTCTGTCAGCCTATTCTTTCTTCTGTCTGACTTTTTGTTTTTTGCCTCAGGTTGTACCTTGCAGAATGGCAGCAGAAGGAATTGTTGGCTCTTATGGGGTTCTCATGCCATTCCCATTTTTGCATTTGATCCATGCATCAAGTGCATTCATATTCAAGGTGCAAGACCAAAACAACAAAAGCAAATGTCAGACAAAAAGAGATGAAGATGAGTCTTATGAGTTCATAAAATATTCTAGTAAAAAATCTTATCAGTTGGCAAAAATATGAAATATTTTTTCTACAGAACAACAGGCATGAAGTATTGTTTTCTATGAAAGTCAAAATCATTTGGCTTTTTCTTAATCAACAAAATGAATTCAGAAAATAAAACTGATTACTTAAGAATTTGAATCTGTATTTGGACATGTGTAAAGAAATCAAGTTCACAGCTTCTTGATGAAAAAAATTTATTTTACAGCATAATCTCCTCCTTTGTCAAAGCATTTAAATCAGTTGTGATTAATAATTGCATAAATTGAACATTATACAGTGAAAATTTCAGATCAAGATTCAGTACTAACTGTATACCAGGCTATAAACTTATAAATAATTTTCAAACTTGAATATTAAGTTTTGTTTTTCATTCTATGATAAAATGAATATTTGTTTTTTTGATTCATGTATTTCTGCAAAATTGGTTTCTCTTTATTTATTTATTTACTAAAATTACTGCACTTTAATTTGTCTACATGTATTTATCAACATTTTTTCTTGGCCTTGTGCCATACTAGGCCAAAAATATAATAAGTGTCTGTGTGTCTTACAGACTAACCAAAACTCCATAACATGACTGCATTAATTCATTATAGATTTTGTGTATTAAGAACTTTTAGTGATCTTATTTTCTAAGCCATGTTTGTCGCAGAATAGTCAATACATTTAGTCTATAAAATGTGTATGCAAATGTAACAATATTATGGGACAGAGATAGTAATTCTTAATTTTTATATTTTTATTTATTCATTTTTTTTATGTTTGTTTTTTTGGCTTCATTAAATCCTCATCAATCAGTTTTTTATGAAATGTATTTTCAAATGACTTATTTCCAATTGAAAATTTCCTGAACCAATTTTGAGTAATATGGCCTCTAACTTTGCCTTCAAACACTGTGCATATTCCATAAGCTGCTTTTAATCCAAGTTTTAAATTCATGCAGTTGAAAAATTCTTGCAAACAACTTTTGGGCAGCCATATTGATTTCACTCATTTACTAGTACAGATATACACTCCCGCAGATGTATTCTTTCTTTTTTTCTTTTATTATAATTATTTTTTTTAAGATTGTTGCTGACCAGATAAGTAAAATTATTTTCTTTTCCTTTTTCTTTTTGTAGGTAAGTGAAAAACATTTCTAATTCCCTAAACCCACCAACCAATCAAGCATGCACTTTTAAAATATATATAAAAGGTAAGTTATTATTTCTAACATAAAAGATCACCATAAATATCATACTCAAAATATAGTGACTCGTTTGGTTTGATCAAGAGTTTCTTTGTTGTTCTCCTATATTGTTATTTGTAATACTTTTGTTATTTATTGAGTATGGTTGCAAGAGTAACAAACAAAAACAACAAAGTATTGCTGGTGAGTTGGAAAGAAAGAGACAAGATATGTTTAAATAAAAATGATCTGTACTGTCAGTATAATGGATCAAGGTTGAACGTCTCTTTGTGGGCAAGGGAAGTTACCTGGAAGATGAAAGTGTTGGTTGTGTCCTGGCCTGGCATTGAATAGTGAACTCTGTGAACTACCTGTTTATTGAGTATCACCGAGCAGGTCCTTTTAAGCAGTCAGGGTGGATACTTGACAAAGTGCTTTTTATCATGCTTTTGCTTTAGCAGCATTGTTTATGATTGTCTCCAACATTTAAGATTTTATTTTATGTATGGGTGGGGTGGAGGTCTGTTTTGCGAGCTGGATATGATGCTCAGACCTCCTGCACAGAAAGTGACTTTTTATTTTTAATTTTGGTTTCATAGCAGTCACATCCAGCTGACAAGTTTTGGTGTGGAGTCAATTAAAACAAGACTCAGTTTGAAGCAGAGTAAATGGCTAGATGTAACCATAAGTTCTTACACTTCTCGCTGTTCTTAATTCCTGTTCTTTTATTGGCCTCGCTCCTCAATAGTATTTTTCTGATATTCTTTTACACTAAAGTAACCTCTTGCGTCTTAGTGGCTTTGTTTCTTGCTTGTGGTGAAATGGTTAAAAAGAAGAGTAATAAAACTTCAAAAATATTATCTTTGATGATCAAGTAATAATGATTATAACTGGCTAATACCTGCAAAAAATTTTAAATTAATATAACATTCACTTAATAAATGAATGACATGTTTGTTCCAAAGAAAGTAAAAGAAAAAAAATGAATTAAAAAAGATTTTGAATTTAATTTATTTATCTGTTTATGTTTGTCTGGACCCTTTCTATTTTCATGGAAAGTGTTCAGACGAACTGCATTCCTTAGTTCCACCAGTTCTAACCTTCACAGCCCAAGTTCCACCCTGCCACACCCATTGTAGTGAACCATCCTCATTCCCTTCCTATTCCATTGGTGAGATGTAACTTCCACTCAAGTAGCTTCTTCTCACAAACCGGTGCTTTGTGGAACCAACTCCAAAAAGGATGCTTCTCTGATCACTACAAAATTAACCTGTCAAGGGTTAACCGTTATCTTCCCCACATATCCCCATAAACTGTGCTTCTTACTTTGTAACTCTGGAGTGGCTCTTGGGCCTTGTACAAAGCGAGCATCATTATTAAAAAAAATATTATTCATAAATTTTTAAAACATACAAAAAATTCAGTATAATACTTCTGACCAACTTTGCATATCTTAAGTACTATTGATTGATAAATGCACAAATTTAAATTTTGGTTAGTTAATAGGTGAACAACAGGATGTGTACTTTTATGCAAATGTGTGTGCACTTAAAAAATGTGCAGAAAGTGTAGAAACAACTAATCATGTTTACAAGAAATTTTCTTTGTTTCCAGTGATGAATATTTGCATCTAAAAATTCTTATTCTTTAAACAACAAATTATTTATAAAAGCTGACAAAAGAACATAATTGTTTAGGATTTTATTTTTAATTATTTATCACACTGTACAAAGATTTAAAAAAAAAAAAAAAAGAAACGCTTCGATGAGGAAATTGCTTTAAACTCACCTCAGCATTTTTTCTGCTTCTTTGAATTTGTATGAACAGCAAAAATCATGGTTCCATAAAATATATATATATATATATATATATATATATATATATATATATATATATATATATATATATATATATATATATATATATATATGTGTGCGTGTGTAATGGGATATGGGATAAGGAACAAATAGGAAATGTTTATAAGTTTAACATTTTCCTTTTATTTAAGCTTCATCATGAGAATTTTTTTGAAAATGAATTATGCAAGTGAAAATTTTGGTACTTTTAGTTCTGTGTTCTTTGTTTTCTACCTGACCAATGAAAAACAAACAACACAAAACTAAAGGTACTGGAATTTTCTCTTCTATAATTCACTTCCAAATCTTAAATAAAAGCAAAACATGTTAAATTTATAGATGCTTCCTATTTCTTTCCTTATCCTATCACTCTGTTAGATTCTATGTTTGATTCCAGTTCGTATGTTTTTACCACCACAAAACGACAATATCAAATACAAAAACTGCACAACACTTTCAAAGTATGTTTGTTGATTAAAAAACAACCATGAGAACCCAACCGTTAGCAGGGAGATAATCGGAAGAGCTAAGCCATACAACGGAAAGGGAGACAGATGTAACCTATGTTCTTTGGAGAAGCTTATTATATTAAAACACTTAAATAACCCTAACTTGCTGAACACAAGGTCTGAATTAATGTCTACATGTATCCATAAATCCAAGCACCTGCTTGAACACATTGACCCCGATTAAAAGAGATTGCAAAATAGATTTTTATAAATATTAATATAATATGAAATAACTGTTAATATTCTTAGAACACATCATTAATAACATTTCTTATATACCTATACACACATACAATCCAATATTACTGTACTCAATTAATTTATAATGTGTGTGTATATATAATTTCACCTTTATAAGTACATTAGATATATAGTCCTTATCAATTATTTTTTTTTTATATTTGCACCCTTATATTATATTTCTAACTTGTGTTCTAGTTTAAGCTAATCAGTATAACTAGGGTCCATTATGTATAAAAACGTGTTACCTCCCTTTATATATTATTTACTTTTGAATTCAAATTTAAATGATTTAAAAAAAAAAAAATTTATTTATTTTTTAATTGTCTTTCAAATTTATGAAATTGAATGATATAAATTATTAATAGTTAATTTAGTTAATTCTAATATTTTATGCAACAACAATTAAATAAACAAGTTTTAACACAAAATTTTGAATCATCAACACAAGAACATGAATTATTTAATGGTCAGAATATCGCCACACCTGAAAATTGCATGAATTATATATATATATATATATATATATATATATATATATATATATGTGTATTATTAAGTTAGATTTACAACCACTTATTTAATATAGAAAATAAATCCAAATATTTAAATTATCATCTGGCATTATATCTATGAGAGAGTTCTGAAAAGTTTTCAGCCTCACCCATTTCCCAAACTCTGACCAAATTAGAATTTTATAGAAGATTTATTCCTGGTTGGGCTGAGAAATGGGATCACCAGTAAGTGGTGTGCTTGCTTGTATTTTCCTAGAATTATACAGTTCAACCCATTTGAACATATCATACCTAAGACTCCAGTTACCTTGAATACATAGATGATGTTCTTCTAATATATCCTCTCAATGAAAACCTTCTAAACACCATAAATAAACTTAATAATTTAATACCTATCAATGAATTTACACATTAACATTAACTAGACTGATCTCTACCTTTTCTTGACATCTTAATGATATGTAGCAATAATAGATTTGATTTTAAAGTTTACCACAAACCCACTAGCAAAAATGATTCAATCAATTTCTATTCATACCACAGCCAAAAAATAAAATCAGGGCTAATCATATGATTTTATCTCAGAATATTTATCTCAAATAACTAGATTAAGAAGAGGAATACATTGAAAAAACACATTTAAATTTCTTTACTACTCACATCATTTCATCCTCAATACTAGAAAATGAGCATATAAAGTCCACACATCCAATAAATTAAACACTGTTAATAGCACTTTTGATATCAAAAACACAAAATTCATAATCTTACTCTCCAACACACTATCTACAAAATTTTGAAAATAAATTAGTGATCTCCAAAATTATGGTCTTCACTACCACTTCCAAGACAATTGAAGATATAGTTTGGAAGAAAAATAGATCTGACAGCACTTCAGATGCCAGGATTTATGAAATACAGTTCTTGCAATGTAGTAATAGTTACATTGGTGAGACATCAAGGAATCTGAAAGGCCACATCTACGAACATAAGAGAGACCTATGTCGGGACAACCCTTTAAACTTGCTTATAATACACAGGAATAAAACTGGCTATAACTTTGATTTTATAAATGCCACCCTAATTAAAAAAAGAATTTAATTCTTTATATAGGAAATACTTTGGGGGAATTCTGATAAATATTTATTTTATCAATAAACACATGTCAAACATACTCTATTACATCACCAACTTTTATATAAACGATACTCAAAGAATCTGATATGTTTATCTACTAGTACCACAACTACAGCAGGTGTTACATAAAAAAGTCTCCAAATCAACCTGTTAAAAACTACTATATATAAATAAAAATGCCTACTAGACATACACACATGTGCACACACACATGAATATACATTATTATCTGAATCTGGCATAGACAAACTAGAATTATAATATACTTACAAACATGAATTAAGCACATGAATACTGTTTGACAAGACAGATGCCTGTAAAGTCTGCTTAAACAATGAAAAACAAACATTAAAAATACCAGAATTTTTCCTGTTACTTTCTTTTTGCTCCATATCTCACTCTCTGATGAAGCTTTAATAAAAGTGAAACATGTTAGATTGATAAATGCTTCTCATTTGTTCCTTATCCTATCATTATGTTGGATTTTGATCCATATTTGATCTGTATTTGATCCCACTTTATATATATATATATATAGTCAAAAGAAAAACTTATTTTAGCCAATGCATTTTCTTCTCTGAGGAATTTTATTAAGGCAAATGTAAGAATATTTACCATGATAAAGTCCATCAGGGGACAAAACATGTTGGCTGACATAAGTTTTCTTTTTATATTTAATCATATTGTCTTTTTATAGATATGTTTTTAGTTAAATCTAAAGTGTTACACACACACACACACACATGTTCTAAAATACATTACATTAAAAAAAAGTTAATTTTTGATGTTAACTAAATTTTAAAATTGTTCTTTCTTTAGAGCATCAATACATGGCATCATATCTGAAAAGGCTTGATGACATGTATTAAATAATTTTATTGCTATAGAAAGGAATATTCTGTAAAAATCTTCCATAAATAAATACAGTAAATGTTTCTGATATATAGTGGTGTTATTCAACAGTGTGAATCTGTTTTGTTGTAAAAGTTTTCCCTCCTAATATCAGTTTAAAACATTTTTCAATCTAAATAAGCAGTTTTCTGAAATTAGGTTAGCATGACCTGCTCATACCTTTTGGAACTTGTCCTGGGGTCACCATTTTAAATCCACCTCAGAATATCATGCTCACACCACCACCACCACCACCACCACCAACACATTGTTGACATTATAACATGTGAGGCCAGTTTTCACCAGTCACCAACCAGCTTTTGTTCCGTCAGTCCAGTTTCACTTGTTTAGCCACTCGATTTAAGATCTTGTGTTCTTTGACATTTCCTTTTTGCCACAAGACCTAAAAATTTAACGGCTCAACAAAAATGGATTTTTTAAAAGTAACTTCTCTCTTGATGTTGGACACTTATCCTAATAAGACTTTCATCAGAGTCATCCAAGAACTTTAATAAACCTTTTCAAAATGTTCAGTATGCCTGTCAATCATTTTTATGTAATTTTCAATGTTGCTTTAACCTTTCCAGCTCTGAAGTCATGAAACATCCTTATCTGTCAAATCAGCCTTAAGATCCATTTTAAAGATTCAAACTCACAGTGTGATTATTAATTTGAGATTTTGAAATTCAGAACAACCATTTGTTTACATATATGCAGAATGAAATGGATTTCACCATAACTGCTGGTAAATTCTTAGATTCCAAAAAGTATTTAGTTCATATATTAATAAAACAAACTAGTTAGTGTGTGTAGGTTATATATATGCATGCACGCATAGGTTATATATATATATGTGAAAGTGTATTTTAAGTTAAAGTGACTTTTAAAAAATAGTGTTCAAACTGTAAATATTTATTTTAGAAATGTTTTGGAAGCAAAAGAAAGAAAAATGAAAGCGGAAGATATTTTTTATCTTTTCTTAACATACGAAAAGATTAAAAAGAAAAAAGTTGTTAATATGTACATCCAAAAATCCTACATTTTTTTATGCTTCACTTTTCCTTTTAATTTGCAAGTGGGGAAAAATTGAAAGAAAAACTGAGACTGAATTTTTTTAAATGTCCTTCATGCCTCGCCCTGAAACATTACGTTTTAGAGTTGATTTTTACTTGATTTATTCACTTTCATTTATTTAGTTATTTTTCTAAAATTAATTCTTTTTTTTTTCATTCCATTAGTGGGATTGGAGTAAAATCAGAGAGTGATACATTGTTATTATTCTTAACAAAATAATTCTTCTAAAACCATCACACAGAAGGGAAAATAATTTTGTTATGTAAGTTTTAAAATGGATGGATTTCTGGGACTTTTTATGTTGTCCTCAGCAAAAAAAAACAAAAAAATAACAAATACCCCAAATTTTAAAGTATTGAAGAGGGAAAAAACAGAAAAAAGTTGCATTTTCTTTTTCTTGATGACCAGAAACTTGATGTTTGCTTGGGTTCAAATTTTATTAACTCTTTAATCTTGAAGAATCAAAACATTTCAATCATTCTTCTGAATGGTCAGTTTTGTATGTCTTTTTTAGTTGTTAGTTGTGTCTTTTTTAGTTGTCAAATTTTTGCATTTTCACCCCAAGATGCTGTCAAAAGATACAATCAGAAAAAAAATATCCATTGGCAGGACATAGCATTCTTTGCATCTTTAAAAGACCAACTTAATTTGTTTTGTTTGTCTCCTGACCTAGACTTCAGTGTAAAGCTTTCATGATGTGAACTAAAAAAGAACTTTCATTTTAGATTATTTTCAGTGAGGAAAATTCTTTTATTTAGGCTTTTTTAATTTAAGCAAATTACTAGATTGGCAGCTAGGTCTCATCATTATCTTCTGTCTTTTTAATTCCTGTTCTTTTATTGTTCTCTCTCCTTAATTTTTTTTCCTCAGATTCTTTCACATTCAGTAACTCTTGTGACAATGACTTTATCACCTTGCTTAGAGTGAAATGATTAAAAAAAAAAGGCCTTCTTAATTAAAAATCATGGTGCAACAAACAAAAAAGGGAGTGGTTTCTTCATCTTGCAAATATGTTTCATTTCATATTAAGAAAATCAACACTCTTTTTAAAATGATTCTGGAACAAAGAGGAGTATACAAGATAATTCTGTCAGAGAATATGTCATTTTAACACAAAATAAAAAGGAAAAGTCTTTTTATCTAAAAGCAAACAAATAGATAAACTGTTCATATTTGCTGTGGTGCCATCTCTACCTTATCAGGAGCAGTCAGTATATTCATGTAATTGTAAAATATACTGGTGTGCAAAACTTTGGGGCTACCATGGTAAGTTTTTGGATGGATTTATGTCTACCAGCTGGAATACCAGTTTATGCAGTAGCAGCAAGAATAATAAAAAAAAAAATGAACATCGTATAGGCAATTAGGATTCAGCCTAAGTGAACATTTTCGCAATGGGTTTGTTGTAAGCTGATTTAATTTTGTAATCTTTCAAGTTATATGGACATAAGCAGACAGAATTATTGTTTTGAGAATTATTTTGTTTATTGTTATGGTGTAATAATAACCGACATCGGGTCGGTCATTATTATTTTGTTTAGAATAGGTTTTGTTGTAAATCATTTAAGCCAAGGAAAGACATATATGTTATCTTGCACTTAAGCATCGGATTCAACTTCTTAAACAGAATATCATCAGAATTCCTATTTTTCCATTTCACCTCAAGCAAGGCAATAAAACCACTAAGATGCAAGGGGTTACCAATTGTTAGAGAATGGGAAGAAAAAACACTTTTAAGGAGAGAGAACATTAAAAGGACAAGAATTAAAAAGGCAAAATATAATGATTGACATTACATTTAACTTTTTGGAGATTAAAGTTGACTGGGAAGGAAGAAGCCAGAAGAGAGTTCAACAAGCAAGACGTACAATAGAAGAAACTGTCAGCATAGAACCTACGGTTACATTTAGTCATTTCAACTGTAAAATGATGAGAACTTGCCACCAATTTAGTATTGTGCTTAAATTCATAAATTCTCGGTACCATAGAGAAAAATTCATCAGAACAATTACCATAAAAATATTTTTAGAAAAAGCACAAGGAAGCTATGTTGTAGTGGTAGAAAAATGATTGAAGATGAGATGCCAGATCAGAACCCATAACATTGCACATTCTTCTTTGGATTTTTATCAAGAATCTCTAAATATATGGTAGAAGAACCAGACCAGATATGACAGCAGAATGAATGGTAGATTTAAAAATATGTTAAGATAGATTCTGGTAAGAAAAATTGTCTAGCGCAACATAAAAGTTTTATTGCACAGAAAATGTTACCATCAAGTAAAAAAAAGAAAAAAAAGAATCATGTTTCAGAACATATTAATTACAAGATGGCTAAAGAGGAATATCTAAATAACAATTCCAGTAATTTGATTTTTTAATTGCATTATCTCATAGTGAGTACTGTTCAATATGCTTTAAAATATAAGTTTTCAAGTAGGAAAAAATGAATGTAACGCTATTTTATTTAACAAATTGAATTTGATACAGGATAATGGAGAATGTGGCGACTTTGTAATAAAAAGAGAGTTGTTCCCCCTAGTTTAGGTATGCACCAACAGAGGGCTTCGTTACTTCATGTGGGCTGACATTAGGGAACAAGTCTGTATGTGAGGGCAGAGATCTCTGCTATGCTGGCTGAATATATATGTATATCAAGTGGAGGTCGCCTGCTGAATAAAGAACCATTTTATATTCTCCCAAACCTTTTGTTGTTATATGAAGTTGCCAAATTTGTCTGTCTCATTACTTCTATCTGTCTCACTGACTGAATTTCTTTTCCTTCTCTCATCTCACTGTTAAACTGCACTTCTCATTGACTTTCTCTGTCTATCTCTCTCTTTGTTTGTCCATCTTACTCTTATAGCTTCTATGTTCCATAGCTTACAAACTGTGTAGTTTGCCATGTCACAATGTAATTTAATAAATCTAGATTCACTAATCATTGTGAGTATTCCCTTTTATTTTGCTTTTTGTAGTTAGTAGGTTGGCAAGATGGAGAAGAGAGTAGTCATGGCAGATAAAACTTTCTTTATTTAATCGATACTAATCTGTTTTCTGGGAGACTAATTCAGCTCTCTCCCTGCTCCACTGTAAACTTTTGAAAGGTAGTCAGTTAAGTAAATTCTATAACTCTGCAAGTTTCCATGGAACAATTAAATGGTAATTGGAAGGCAAACACTTATCTGAACATTTGATTCCTCTATTTCCTCAAATCAATTGACTTGCAAGAAATTAATTTTAGCATTTCTTTCTGTTGCCATTCTTGTTTTTTATACTACAAAAGAAATTAAAAACAATTCTGTAGATAGTCACCAGCAATGTCACCTTACACTGCCCAAGTAATCTTGTTGTAAAATGAAATAGTAATGATGAACAATAAAAAAAAATACATTTTTCCCTAATATATAAAGGAACTGAAAAATTTTATTACTCCACTTAGCTTCATTAAAAGCCCATCAGGTGATGCTATTTAAGTATATAAAAAAGACAAACATTTCCTTCCTCTTCCATTTTCTTCGATTTGCTCCAAGATGTACTGTTGTGGCACATTTCTTCCCCCCACCCTGGTCCACTGACAACTGAACTGTTGTAACCTAGGGAAGGTTAATGAATAGAATAATCAAACAAAGGTTGGTAATAAACGATAAAACTTAGGACACAAACAACACATATGAGATTCACCGGTGGCATGTAGGAGAAGTAGTCAACTGCTAGAAGTGAGTCAAGTGAATTCCACAATGAATTTCCAACTGCAGACCAACATACAGTATTTACTACTGTATTTATGTGAATGGGGGCATACCCACTATTGTTCGTAGGTATGCTACAACATGAACTCTATCTCTATTTTCCAATGCATAGCATTCACACTCCAAAACTTCCACTTATGAAATAAATCAATTTTTCTTTGGTTGTTCCAACTCAGCACAAAGCTGACTTGAGCTTGACCAACCATGCCAACACTCCAATAATGAAGTAAGTATAAACTTTTCTTTGGTCATTTCTAATCTGAATAAGACTGACTTAAGCTTAAACATTCTAATGATGCTTATCCTTACTTACCGTAACTTCTGGGCCAGGAAAAGAAAATGGTCATACCCAAGAGACATTGAGAACTTTGTTTCATTACAGTTTAGATAAAAAAGTAAAATAAGCAATCCATAGTAGAAACTCGAGTCTTTGTATGTTTCTTCTTTGTTTATCTGTGAACACACACCAAGCTACAATACACAAATATGCTATTTTAAATTCTATAAACTCTTTCAATGCAAAATGTAATGTTGGGTATACAAAATATATGTTGCAAAGCCTTGGTTGTATTCACTGTCAGTTGACATATTTACTCAAACATTTAAAGAAAAATAAAGGTGGCTTGCCATCTCCCCCATCAAAAAAAAATCTTACAATTCTTAATCCTCACATTCCAGCCTTGATAGAATTCAAAATCATTTACATATTCTTGTTGGGGAAGATTTATCTTCCATCCTGTGTTGGTGGGAAAGAAGTTGCAATGTTGCAAGCACATATGCTGTTTCCATGGCAAATGTTCAGATGAGCTTCATTCTTTACTTCCACCAGTTCAGACCTTTACAGCTAGGACGTGCTATGCTGCTTCAACAGAGTTGAATCATCTTCATTCCCCCATATACCAAATGTAAGAAGAAAATTCTAATCTGTTAACTTTTCTTCAAGAACAGACACTTTGTGAAATAGACTCTTGCATGGATCTCCCCCCCCCCCCCCGAACATTCAAGCCAAGAGTCAATTGTTTTCTTTCCTCCTTTTCATTTTTTACCATTGTTTCTTTTGTTCGTGTCACACACTTCATTCATCATTACTTTTATTATGGTAAGCCTTTACTTTCAGGCCTTGTACTGGGTGAAATTTAGTATTAAAAATTGTTGAATGAAAAGAAAAAATAACAAATGCTGATGGAAAGCCAAACAATTTATTGACTCCAAAAGTTTGATACAAACAGCAGAGATAAGGCTACTCGCTTGAATAAAATGTGGAATAATGAAAATACATTCTCTCAAAGTTTTAAAACCACAAAATTGATTGTTTTCTCTCTTTTTACTATTATTATTTATTAGAAAGCACAAAGATAAGGCTGCTAGTCTAAATAATTCATAGAATAATAAAAACATGCTTTTTTTTTTAAAGACAAGGACTGTAATGTGGTCAGAATATATCCTTCCTGTAAATAACTATTATTTTTCTCTGTCATAAAACAAGAGGCAAAACTTCCATTCTGATTAAACTGGAATTACATTAAAACAAAACAAACATAAAAGAAACAGACATTTGTGTAGAATCTACGTTTTGGTACTCTTAAATTTGCCAGTGGCACCAAATCTCAGCCAGACTCTTGATTTTATTTTGGCACTTCCAACTCTGCCATTATCTCTTGCCAAAAGTCTCTTCTTTTATTTTGTATCCTTTATTTTTTTTTATTCCTTTTTTTTTTTTACTTACTTTTCTTAATTTTCATCCCACATTTTTATCACAAAAATATTCCCAAGATTAACCGCTACATCCAAAAACTTAGGCAGAAGAGGAATTTGCTAAAAAGTCATTCATTATCACATTATTCAGTTGTCCTCCCATTTTCTGTCTCTTTTTTTCTTTTCTATTTCTTTATTTTCACTTCATCTATATGTCATTTTACTTTTTCATTCTTTTCTGTATCTTTCCTTTTTTCTTTAACCTTTTCTTTCTCACTTTCTCTCTCTTTCAGTATACAATTGCAAATTATTAGAGGGAATTATTTGTAGTAACAAAATAATTACTAATTGCTAATTTCAATGTGTGAAAAATTCTTAATCATCTTTACTACAATGAAGAAAAATATTATCTCTAAATGCCTCTGCTCATACTTATATATATTAGATATATATGAAGTTGAATGACAAAATGAAAAAGTTAATAAAATATTTATATATATATATATATATATATATATATATATATATATATATATATATATTTGTTGTAACCTACGGAAGGTTAATGAATAGAATAATCACACGAAGGTTGGTAATGAATGATAATACTTAGGACAAGAACAACACATATAAGATTCACCAGTGGCTCATAGAAGTAGTAGTCAACTGCTAGAAGTGAGTCAAGTGAATTCCACAATGAATCTCCAACTGCAGACCAACATACAGTATTTACTACTGTATTTATATGAATAAGGACATACCCATTATCGTCCCTAGGTATGCTACAACAATATTATTAATAAATGTATATTTATATTAATATATATATATATATATATATATATATATACACACACACACACAAGTATAGGATTGGTGCATATGGAATAAATTCCAATAACCAAAATCAAAATGGCTATTTTTGTAGTGATTTTATAACATATTTATGTTATAATTTTCGAATAAGTTATATATATATATATATATATATATATATATATATATATATATACCCCCACACACACACATATTTATTTATTTTAGGATATTGCAACAAAAACATGTAAAAATAAAAAACAATTATAAAATAAAAAAATAAAGCTTTAGCCCTGAAGCCTTTATTTTTTATTTTATAATTTTGTTTTTTAAATGAGGTTGTATTTTGCTTTTGAAATCAAATTAATTGTTCACTTGCCAGTAATTTAAAATCACCCGAGGAGATACATCGCTATGTATTGAAACACAACTGCATTTGTGTAATGATCTTTACATGTTTTTGCTGTAATATCCTAAAATAAATAATATTGCTCTACTATGCATTGAGCTCTGTTTTAAATTAAATGTTACAAATGTTGAAAGTGTACTCTATTCATTCTCATTGTACCTGTATGTGTATATATATATATATATATATATATATATATATATATATATATATATATATATATGCACTAACATTTTTTGAAATTGCTAAGCATAAAAGTTTTTGATTGTTAAAAGAATGGAAGCAACTGATAATTGCTTATCCTCAAATCAGTCATGCATAGCAACCATTGATTAGAAACCTAACCAAGTGCAGCTGGTGACAGTGACTGCAGCAGATGGACCATACCTATGGCTCACTAATCATGATTGTAGCAGGTTGAACTTTGTCAAAACAGTCAATAAAAAAGTCATTTTTTTTTTCGTTCATTCAAGTATGTGTGTGTATTTGTTTTGGTTGTTTTATTTTTTTTTTGAGGGGGGTGGGTCTTCTCTTGATTACTTACAAGAGTTACACCTGCAGGCCTTTGCTAACAAATGGTAAGTATGTAGAATCTTACATGTTTTTAAAGTTCTGGTAGATGTTGAAACTTTCTTCAGGTATCTGAAATCTAAACTGTTGTAATGACTTGATTAATTATAATATTAGTATATTATAAAAATAAATTAAACGAATATTAAAATTATATTAAACGAATATTAAAATTATATTAAAAATATTTACATAATTTTAATTATATAAATAATTTTAAATGTTAAAATTATATCAAAAGAAATTAGATATAATACAGGGTGACCCAAAAAAACGGGAATTTTTTGAAGTGCGTATTGCCAGACATGAGCAAGTGGCAACACTGCGAGACAGTGACCTTGAGCAAGTAAACATTTCGCCATTTTAGTAACGAGAATGAAATTCACAGTATTCCACCTGAGATGTTGCAGCAGTCAATGAGGAATCTCAACAGTAGGTTTCAAGAATGCATTCGTACAGGAGGACGCCATCTACAGGACATAATTTAAAAAAAATGAAAATTCCATCATTGTTTCTTAAATGGCATATTTTAAGGTTTCAATTACTATGAATTAAATATTTTTCTTCCATCACTCTTGGTTTTATTGGATTGTTAAAAAGTTCCCGTTTTTTTGGGTCACCCTATATTAGGTAGCTGAAATCTAAATTCTGGTAATGACTTGATGATGGAGGCATGGTGGAGTAATGAGTAGCGGCTCAGATTGAGGAATTCGAGAGCCAAGTTCGAATTCCAGTCAAATCCATTACATTCATTTACATGCTTTGGGAAAGGTATGAATCCTCTTCTCCACCCCCCCAGCTATGAGTAAATAGCCGGACAGACTGGGTTCTATATCCTTGGATGGCAACTGGTCTACTGCAGAAAGAAATGGCAACCTACTGTGAGAAAAAATCTGCTTTGTCAGTCATGTATCGAAAGATACATGATTGCTTAAGCATGTATCATGCATGGTACGAAACTGACTGAATGACTTGATTAGCAAGATGCACATACAAACACCTGTGTGTGTGTGTGTGTGTGTGTGTACATAAATTTGACAGAGAATAAACTGTCATATTTTTTTCTATGTGCAACTAATTTACAATATTTGTTTTAAAATACTGCAAGATGAAATGGTTCTGAAATGGGAGATTATACTGTTTCACAATCTTCTCATCCCAGGTTCAATTTTTTTTCTGTTTCAGTCAGTCATGGAAGTCATGGATTAGCAGATTCATGTTTTTTTGGAATATTGATCTTTGTGCAATGTTCACTTCTACAATTCATCTTCTGAATCAGACAAATTTAGAAATACACTTAAAAGGGTGCAAGAAAAATAGTTGAAAACCACTGGCATAAAAAAAAAAACACAGTGCTAAGTATCAAGAGAGGGGAAGATTGTGTAGCTCTACAATCCTAGAGAGAGGAGGATCTGTCTACCTTGAATCTGAGTACTTAAAATTTTGACATTTTACCCAGAATCAAACACTAAATACAGACAATTTCAATCCCAAGATAGGCTACAGCAAATGATGATTAAATAATTGTACAAATAATAGCCATATTCTTTCAGTAACACTTGTCTTAATTCCATATCATGAGCAATACCTTTCTTTTTAACTTTCAGTTCATTTTTGTTTCAATATCATTTACAGTATATTTCTAAAGTAAAACCATTAGTAATTCATTAGTAGTCATAGTCTGTCGATAATATTTGTATGAATTCCTTACAACTAACAATTTTATTCTTACTGATTTTTCGGTGCATAGCATTAGTTGGGCAAAAAGTTGATTAAACAAATTTTAGCTAAAAAATTCCAGTTTTGTAGTTCATCATTAAATATATTTTGTCTTTACCACCAGAAATGCTTTTTAGAGCAGAAAGTTAGGCAGGGGAAATAATGGTGAAGCAGTAAAGACAGTGGGCAGTATTAAGAAAAGCATTGTTTTTTGTATAATTGGTGGAAATGCAGTTCGGATTAAGATACAATTATGAATATTCCTCATTTTTTTCTTCATTGCCACAATAATTTTCTATGTTACTCTTTATGTAATAGAGTGAATTAAATTTTTAATGTTTTCAGCTAATAAACCAATGCTTTGACACTTTTGAACTGTAATCTGTAAAACAAATTTCTGCCTATAAATTCTGGTAGTCTTTGTTAGAAAAACAAAACAAAAAATAAATGGTTTCTTTTATTTTTAGTAGTAAGGATCAGTTCAGATAATTAACTTTTAGAAGGATTCTACTTAATATGAATAATAATTCAGTATAAAAGAAGGAAAAATGTTTATTGTTGAAATATATATAAATTGTAAAAATTGTAACTTTCCAGATCAATTTTGTGAATCGAGTTATCTCCCTTAACTCCTAAACAGATCTTTTATTTTGTCATCCACGTTTAAATTTAGAAAGTCTCACTAGTGTTTTATAAAAAAGTTATGTGATATTTAAATCATGAAAATAATTTTTTTTTACATTTCCTTGATTCTGCTGTGAACACTGCAGTCTCTTAAAAATTAATTTTAATTCAATCAGAATTTTTGAAGGTGTCTAAAAAATCTTTTGTGCCTCTGACTGTGTGTATTATTGTTTGAAACATGAAACGTAATTAATATTTTAAATTTTTGATGTACAACTCATGGATTTACGTTACCTTTGCAAATATTTTTACTACGTGTAGTCTGATGACACATCGTCATAACAGTGCAGCATCTGTTTTACTTTTACTGTAGATCTGGCTTGTGAGTCTGGCTTGCTCGCCCTCATTTTTTTAAAAATTATAATTCTCTGAATTTACTATGTAAAATTTTGTCACCCGCAATAAAAAAAAATGTTGACACTGGATCTTTTTTAATGGCACCAATATTCAGAGAATTGAAAACAATTATAAATAATTATTACTTGGTTACTTATTTTTAGTGCATCATTTTACCTTATTATTGCCACGTGACGCAAACAATAGCCATAAATAATCAACAATGGCTTTTTCTAGCCATCTGTCACTTATATTATTATTTCAAACGAAATCTTTATTTTTTACATTTTTAAGTAATGAAGAAATCGTTCTAAGTAACATGGTTAATCGAAATAAGTAGTGCGTAATTTTTTCCCTCACATTTAAGTTCTAACATTACTCACTTTTCAGCTAAGAAACAACCTAATCTGTATGAAGATCTTTTTTACTATTCACTTTGACACAAGGTCACGAAAATTGTGCTCTCATGATTAATAAACGAAATTATCATCCATTTCTCTGGTATGTCCGCATGCCTTGGGCACTTACAGAGGAAGCAGATTAATAACTCGCAAGAAAATGTTCACCCCCAACTATCTTCCCAAATTTTAGTATTTTGATGTTTTGTTAGTCATTTTAATAAATTCAATTCGTTCTCCATTTTACTCACATTTCTTCATCTTTGTGTCTGATGAGGTCAGAATTTAAATTTATTTGGCTATAAAATTTATTCTAAATTAAATTAAAATTTAGTGTAAAATTAAGTATTTTAAATGAGCTATCGCTTCTTATTTTTTTATTATTTTGGCACGAAACCACATGGCAAGTATGGAGCGCTTAGTCGGGATCGAAATCATTACTACATCGTCGTAAATGATTTTTTTTTTGTATGTTTCGTTGCTAACAGTGACTCCACGCCACGGCGAGGCGCTTTTAAATGTTATTAAAAAAATTAAAGATTTTTAAAAGTTAAAACCTCTGCCGTTGTAAAGTCAACTCAGATGCAAATGCGTTTTTTAGTCTTAAAAAAAAGCAAAAAATAAAAAGTTTAACTCTCTAAAATTTAAAGAACAATGTTGTAGTTTTTTTTAGCATTAAACTGTAAAAAATGTCTCTAGTTACATTTTATAAGTATATTTTATGTCCAATTATGCCTTGATTCACAACACTACTTACTAGCTTAGCATAAAAAGAAAATGTCTAAAAAAAAAGAAAGAAGTGATTATAGTGTGGTTTTAAGTTAAACTGCTACAAAGGTTTTTTTTGTATCCAAATTCTAAAATGATTTTCCCACGTGATTTCTTGTGCCTTTGTCCATGCGATGTACAAAGGTACTTTTTTTTTATTTTTACTCTCTTTCTTTTTTTCTCTTTTGCTGAAGGGAGACCTCCAGTTCTTTTGTAATTAAACCACATGTTTAGACTAACTACTACTAAAACCTTGCCGGACCTTGCTGATGCTTGAGACGTGCATAGTGTAGAGTGGTTTGATCATGTAGGTGCTTCTTTTTGTTACCTTCCCCGACCCTCAAAAACCTCTCTATCCCATTTACCCTCACCCCATTAAAAAACCCATATGGCATGTGCCAGTTTGTATATCTGTCACTGTTATGATTGAGAAGTTATCTCCAGTTTTCAATTTTTATTCAGGGATTTAAATTTAATCATACGGTATGTACTATTGAGATAATGTTCATTTGTGTGCTTTTAAATTTGAAATTACCATTATTTTTATGAGTCGAATTGTGTGCCCGGTCCTCTCAGAACGTGGGTGATCATGGCTCTCCACAACTTCCCGTCTTTTGTTGAGTGAACTGGTAGCAAGTCCATAAACAGTTTAAGACCGAACGCGAGAAATTGATACTACTTTGAAAATATTGGGAACATGTCGCGTATAGCTACACGATTTATTTTTAAAGGCTTTTGTTCTGCCATTTATTTTACGAAGTAACTTGTTTTTGACGTTTTTTCCATTGTGTGTTGTACTTATTAAAAAAAAAGTTGGATGAAGTAGTAGTTTAAGAAGATAAATTAAATTCATGTTGAAGTGCCGCCTCCGTCATCACCTGCAGCAAAAACCACAGAAACAACTTTTATGTTTGATGTAGTTTTAGTCTTTAAAAGAAATGAAAGGTTTTCTTTTATTTTCTCATCTCTGCCGCTTGCTTAACGGTTGTAGAATATAAAAAACGACCTGAAAGTTGTGATAAAGAATTACAAGAGAATATAAGGAGGAAATAAGATAATCTAAAAAAAAAAAAGAAAAATTAACGAAAAGGTTTCATATTCGGATAAACTTACTTGAGTCTTTTTTTTTTTTTTTCTAATTACTGTCATTACGAATTCATTTTTTAAAATTGATGTACAAAGTAAACAAATATATTTAAAAAAGAGGAACAAAAATGAAGTGTAATTGTTCTGTTTCAATAAGTAAAAAAATTAAAAAATACTTTAACAACAGTTATTTCTTTATGTAACATTTTTCAAACTTTTATGAAAGCTAACTTCATTTTTGTTCTGTCTAAACAATAAAATCAACTTTTCATTGTTCAGTATCAATTATTTATGTTTAAAAATTTGGTTATATCATGGCATAGCCAATTCTATCGATAAAATAAAAATTACGACTACTTTTATTTTTTATATTTTGATCAGCTTGAATTATTTGCTGATATGTTAATATTTTTTTCTTCTGAATGCTGTCAAACAAAGTTTAATAAAAGAAAAAAAAGGACATGTTCATAAAATAACGGGATTTTTCTTTAAACGCATTTTACTTTTCTTACTGTAAAAGATCCTCGCGAAAAGTAGGAATTTATTCTGACATCTTTTAAGTTTTAGGCTTAGCCATTATTTTTATACTGAGTGTTTAAAAGCTTAAACTTGCTGTTTGTCATTGTCATTCATTACATTTAGAGCAGGTGCTCATCAGAAAAAGCAATCTTTCATCTGCCCCTCCATTTTTTTTTTTTTTTTTTTTTAAGAGGGTGACTTTAATTTTTATATATGTATTTATATTTATTTCGGCTAAGAGAAACTACATTCATTGTGCAGATCACAATGTACAAATACCTGGTATATAGGAGGAGAAACCCCAAAGATTTTTTTCCTCGAAAGTGATAATTTAGTCATCACCCAACCGAATGTTAAAAAGGGTTAATTTAATTTACTTTTTACTATTTGTACAGAAACACTGTTAGTTTACTTTAGACATGACTGTTTTTACTTCCAATAAGACAATTGCACTTTTTCTTTTCTTTTTAGTATAATTAGATAATACGTCAATTCTTAATATTTCTTTCTTCATCTTCATTTTTTTTTTTTTTTTGCTGCTGCTGCTCAGTCGTACATGTTTCTTAACCTTTTCAGGTGAAAGATTGTCATTTTAAAATTTAAAACTAGTATTTTTTTTTTAAATTTCTAAATTTAATTTCATTTACTTTTCACATCGCAAATATTCAGGTCGGTATTCTACGGCCGTTAGTAAACAGCGCGAAGATTTTCGGTGAGAATCTCCAGGAGGTCTAGCTTGCATCCTTTTTTTTTTTTTTTTTTTTTTTTTTTTATCTCGAGAAGCCGAAAAAGTTTTCGATCCTAGATTTTTTTTTCTTTCCTGCCGTTTGTAGAATGACGATCTGAGGTGTTGCAACGACAAGTAACTTGAAATAGTATGTAAAAGAAATGACCGCAGAGATTATTTTTAGTTAGTAGTAGAAATCACATCACTCTTGAGTCTTGGTGCTTGCTTAGGTATTTGGAGTTGCATCAACGTGGGCATCAATAGCGTCATTTTTAAAGAGCTTATATTTAACAAATTTTGACGTTGATTTGTTTATATATTTTCTGAAAGAATAATCTAGGATACAATTAACTCTATTGTCAAAGAAAGGGGGAAAAATGACTTTTTCTTTTTTTTTTTTTTTAAAACCATTTACTACAAGTAAAAATACGCAAATCTCTAACATGAAAGAAAAAGCAACCTGATCAACCCAAATGAGATATTATCCCATTTAGTGCCTTTATACCTCATGTTACTATAACAACGGAATATCTCATCACAGGGGAGATAAGTATGTGTGAATGATAAATAAATACATAAGGTCAGATTTTAGATTAGGGAGTCAGTTGATGGCAAATTTGACCAGAATCTTTTTTCCCCTCTTAGTTAGAATAAACTGATTGGTATTATTAGTTTGTTTGGAAAATAATGTCTGATTTTAGAATAAACTTTGAATTAATCTATTTAAACAGTATTTAAATCAGTCAAAATAGGAATCCTGAACATCTATACATTTCTACTATTGAGTTACAAGTTTATTTATACTTTAACAATAAAACTTGATAGGTTTGGATGCAAGTAATCGTTGAATGTTGTTCCAGCATCTTCTTTGCAACGGAATGTCTTTTGGCTTAAATATTGTCAAGATGCTTTTAAAAGTGGTAGCAGTGGGCAAGAGATCTGAGGAATATGTCGGATGTGGCAAAGACTCGTATCCCAAGTTGGTAAGCTTCTACAGTGTAGTCCTGGCAAGCTGTAGCCAAGCATTGTCATGAAGCAGAATTAGACCCTCCTCGATTAATCAGTGCTGGTCACATTTTGCTTAACTGAATGTGCATTTCATTCACTTGCTGGCAGTAAACTTCTGACAGTTATGCTCTGGTTGGATTCTCTAGAAAACTGAAATTAATAACACCATCCTCACTGTGGAAAATTTGAAACCAGCACTGTACTATCTGATCACAAGCGAATCCTTCACCCCATGCACTGTTAATGTTGGGAGCAGTTTGAGAAGAAACATGACTGAACTTGAACTTAGGCAAAAAAAAAAGTAAACACATCTCTTCTTTTTTTCATGTTCAAGATGAGAGGTATATAATGTTTTATTTTAAATTCTGAAAGAGATTGATATAAAATTAACAAGGGCGACACTTTGATCATTAGGATTGAGCAATATATATTTGTACCTCTATTATGTTAGCACTTTGATCATTAGGATTGAGCAATATATATTTGTACCTCTATTATGTTAGCACACAATTAAAAGGTTTCTTCATAAAATCAGGCATTATTTTCCAAACAACCTCTTAATTAATTGTCAGTGCATGGCTGAATGGTCGAAGTGTTCATGTTCTGACCTTGAAGCCCAAGTTCAAATTTTGCCATGGTTGATTGATAAAGGATGTAAATGCTTAATACTGTCCCAGGGAGATGATCAGTGTGTGTGTGTGTTACCACTGAAAAGTCTTTTTTTTTTTTTTTTTTTTTTAATTATTTCACCCTAAGAAAGGCAATAAAACCAACAAAATGCAAGTGTTTGAAAATATGAGAGAAAAAAAGCACTTAGGAGAGAGAACAATAAATGAACAGGAATTAAGACAAAAGATAACGTTTGACATTGCATTTAAATTTTTGGAGATCAAAGTTGACTGGAAAGGATGAAGCCAGAATGAGAAGTACAATAAAAGAAATTGTTAGTATAGAACTTAGTTACATCTAACCATTTCAACTGTAAAATGTAATTGTAAAACCTTGCCACTAATCTAGTACTGTACTTAAATTCATAAAGTCTAGGTACTGTGGTGGAAAGCTCATCAGAACAATTACCATGAAAGTATTTATAGAAAAGGCACAGGAAAAGCTATGTTACGGAGGTGGAAAAGTAACATAAATCAAGATGCCAGGTGAAAATCAATAACATTGCAGATTCTTCTTTGAATTTTATCAAAAATCTCTAAATATATATCAGGAGCACCAGATTAGATGTGGTAGCAATATTCAAAACTAGGATGAATGGTAAACTAGAAAAATTGCCTAGCATGACACAGTGAACCAATTTTCCTGGCAGTAGGCCTAGCAATTGATTCAATATTATCTTTCAACTTTGTTTTCATAACTTGAAAACCATGCTATGTGTTAAACCAAACAGTGTGAGAAAAATTGCCTATACAAAATTATTTGGAATCTTTCAAATGTAAATAGAGGAACAAGGTGATACCACACAAATTTTAAAAGAACCGTATTATTTTCAGTTCATATAATTTGCTTATTGTCAGAGAATGCAAAATTGCCCTGTTAGTGGAACCAAGAAAATTTTGACTGCATCTCCTGTAGAGAGTAAGACCTTTCCATCACCAGGGAATCACCTTCAGAGTGCATGCTTGAAGACTGGATTATAAACATGTCCAATGCTTATCTTCAGATTCCAGTGTAATAATAATTTTAAAAAAACAGCATGAAATAAACCAACAAAGATTGATATGCTGTAAAATTCCCCAAACCCAATGAATTGAGACAAAAATAAGATGGATAAAATTGTTTTATAATGGGAACATACTGTATATATGACAAGAAAATGTACAGTCAATATAAACAGTCAGTGGATACTTTCCTAAAACCATGATTTAATTCAATATTTTATGGACATTAATGATCACATTGACATGCTGTATAAGGTGCAAACAAGCAGCAAAAATAAGATAAAAGAAAACCTCTGTTAAAAATGAATAATACTGCCAATGTTTCTTAGTGGTTTCAGCAATTTAAGACTTTAACAGATTGGCTAGTTTTGTATTTTAATACTCAAAGTTATAATGAATTATTCTTGCAGATGTTATCATTTTTGTAAAGTTTAATTTCCAATTATTGTGTTGCAGTTGTACTTGTCTTTTTGTGTTTTGCCATATATATATATATAATATATTTTACCTAATGATCTCCCCATTGGATCTAATGGTCTCCCCATTTGATCTTAAAGATTTCTAGTGCTGTTTGTTAATTTCTGTTCAGCTTGCACTTTCAAGCATCAATAACAACTGACAGTTTCCGGCTTTTGGGTTTTATTTCAAGTGCTAAATCATTATCTTTAAACTGCTTAAACCAGTTTTAGTAATATAGTCTGATTTAATTTCTTTCTTCTTTCCTTATTCTCTAAGCATCTTCAGTGGCTTTGAGACCAGTTTAAAATAATTGCTCAAAATTGCCAAAAACTCAATACTTGCATCTGCTATTATAACATTTTAAACTAAAGGTATAGCCGAATTGTATGGATAAGGATATGATATATAATTTTATAATGCTAACAATTTAGTGGAGCTATATTTCATCTTTAATGTCTACAGGAAATAAGCTTTGGAGTAAAGGGTTATAAAAAAAATATGAAAATACTTATGATACTCCTTAATAGATTCCCTCTGATTGGGAAATTGGAGGTTTTGAGGCGCGTAGAACCATCTCTTAATTGCTGTTGCTCCAAGGTCCACCCTGACCAGGGGTGGTAGCACTTGTTAGGGTCTCAGCTATGGGCAAGTAGTGAACTTCTAAACAAAAACTAGGAAAGTATAAAAATACATTTTTTTAAAAAAAATACCAGCAATACACTTTTCTAATGAAAAGAAAAATGATGAACATTAACAATACTTTTTATAGCAAAATGACCAGCAATACATTTTATCTGTATTTGAAAGCATACAGTTGCGTTCAAAATATATTTAGCTGAAGCCATAAAATTGTGTTCAAAATATTTAGATTTCAGCATTAAATAACCAATAGAGGTTGATATGCCATGAAATGAAATCAACCAAACCAAACCTTAATAGATTCAGATTAAAAAAATGGCATGAAACCCCCTCATAATTCTTTCATGATTTAGAAATAGAAAGTCTGACAAGAATAAATGTTTTTTTTTGCTCTAGCTCTTTTCTAATGGCTAACTTGGGAAAATTATTTTTTGCAGTTAATTTGTATTTCTGTAATTAACAATATTAGTATCAGAGACTGGTATTAAAATGAAGGGGTCTCTGTGAGCATGGGGATCCTATCATTATGATCATAATGAACAGGATAAATTAAACGGTAATGATAACACCAGATCCCTGACTAAATTAACAAATAAATTATATCACCAAATGGTAATCAATAATAATAGTGATGGCAAGAGAAGAATTAAAAAAAAAACAAACATTTATGATCTGGGATTTTGTCAAGAAAATTGATATTCATGCTACAAAGATGATTTTTTTTTTTCAGATAATAGACATGAGGGTTGCTCTGAAAGTAATGTCTCCAATTTATTTCCATGGAAGCAACAGATACAGGGAGCCCAATAACACTATTGGATGGAGCAAGTTTTCAGCTATGAAACACTATTTTACCACAAAGTCATCTCCATTAACTGTGCATTTGCTTGTCAGCCATGAACATTTTGTGGGTTGGGATAGATTGATAATAAACAGAGATATGAGAGACATTTCGAAAGTCATGTCTCTTGCTTGTTTCCATGGAAACTTCAACGGATATAATTGAATAATAACCTCATTGGACAGAAAAAGTTTTCAAATACTAGACCCTAGTGAGCATTATTGGCTATGCATTTTTATCATTGATGAACAAATGCTCTTCATTTGATGGGTCAACAGCTGCGTATGACTGCTTGGAATATGGCTTCTTACACACATTCCTGTTGCCATTGCTGAAAAACATTCTCCACAGATTGACTACTCTCATTGTTTGGACTTCTGTAAATGTTGATGAATGTCTACAGTAGCAATTTTTTCTACATATAGGGATTCAGTAGAACACCTACTTTTATATCGGAGGCAAAAGACAGTCATGATCACGAAAACCATAACTCATTATTTCACCACATGCATTGCAGCTGGAGTTGAAGTGGTGTTTCTTGGGTAAGATAGTCTGAGCTTAACTCTCTTCAGGCTGTTTTGAATTCAGTTTATCCTTCTCCTAGACTGGTTGTCACCCAAGGCTCTAGGACTCGTTTGTCCTACTATTTGCTCATACCTTGGGGGAGAAGACATGGATTCATACCTTTCTCAAGGTTATTAGCACATAAGTGAATGTCATAAACTCTACCGTAATTCACTCAGCTCTCCGGTTCCTCAATCCAGGTCATAATCCATTACTCCACTGTGCTTCCACAAAGATGGTAAATAAACTTAAAACCATTAGCAATATATTCCCCCCTCATACATACATACATACATACATACATACATACATATACACACACACACAAGCCAGTAATGCTGATGTGGATTTTTTTTTATATATATATATATATATATATATATTTCTTTTAATGGAATCATTTTTAATTACATTTACACTGTACATATAATGGATCAAAATGTCAGTAGCCTAACACACATATATTAGCTGAATTATTATATGAAATTTATACTGTATAATGTTCAATATGAGATTAATATTCTCAACTGAATTCTGTGCATTGACGAAGGAGATTATTTTGAGAAAATATTTGTTGTGCAAAATTATTTTTTTCATCATTGGTCTATGGACTTAATGTTTAATTGTCCTTTTCTGTCAGTAATGCTGATTAATTTTTCTTTCTGATATGGTGATTTTTCAGTTGGCAATAAGTAGGTTGCGTGATGAAACTTGTAAAAATTTGTTTACCATTCAATTATTTTGTTTTTTCCCCATACAGACAAAAAAATGTATAGTTTGTGCAGAAAATAATGAAAGCTGTTACCCCCATAGTCAATTATGATAGGACAAGCAATATGTTATAATATGTTATAGGCTATGATATGAAAACCACAAAAAGAACACTTTTTAAAGAATTGGGTCACAGCTTGACTCCAATTTCTAAAAGAGAAGATTGCCATCAAGTGAGTAATGAACTGAAGCATTTTATCGAATTGAGCAATGTGCATGTGTTTTGTTTGGCCTGCTTTCTTATTTCCTGAACATCCCATATTATAATGCCAATAACTGGATCATTGCTTATTAACTACACTGACTTGCTTTCTTCTCACTTGTTTTATTGGCTGTGTCATTCATACAGCAGATTGCAATCAGTTGTTAGTCGCTTGTTTGAAGCAGCCCATGTTTTAATGGGACCTTTTCTTTGTTTTTTATAAATCTAATTTCTAATTACGTTTATGGCAATTTTGTTAATGTCTGAGGTCCTTAGATATCAACTTGATCACTTTTTAGCTCTTCTTACACTTTCATTCTTTCTTTTTTTTTCTTTTATTTGCTTTCTTGTTCTAGATCTCTTTCTTTCTCTTGGTATCTCTTTCCTTTTTCATTCTTACTTTTCTAGCTTTTGTCATTCTTTCCAGTACTTATCCACCTCTGCTCTCTCTCTCTCTCTCTCTTTCTCTCCTTCCTCCCTGTACTTCCCTGCCTCTACTACCTTGCCCTTTCTTTCCTGTACTACCCTGCCTCTGCTCTCTTCTCTTTCTTTCTCTTACTTCCCTGTCTTCATTCTCTCCTCTCTTTCTTTCCTGTACTTCCTCACCATCACTCTCTCTTTCTTTCCTATACTTCTCTGCCTCTGCTCTTTTTCCTTTCTTTCTTGTACTTCCCCACCTCTACTCTCACTCTCTCTTTCTATCTCTCTCCCTTTCCCATAGTTTCCCCACCTCCACTCATTCGCTCTCTCGTTTCCTGTACTTCCCCACCTCACTATTTCTCTTTCCTTCTCCACCTCTCTTTTACTTCTGTTCTCCTCTCTTATTTCTCCTCCCTTCTTTCTTACTATTTCTTCCCTCTCTCTTTCTCATACTGCTCCTCTTTCTGCTCTATTTTTCTTTTGGTCCCCCTCTTTCTTCCTTCATGCCTGTAATTTTCCACATTCTCTCTCTTTCTAAGGACAAATACAAGTATACTATGTGGTCTCCAACCAACTCCACAATATAAATCCTACTTTGAATAAATTCAAAATAATTTCTCCAAACTAAATATCTTCTAAATTTTACTTTATTTTTGTATGACCCCCTTTCAAAATTTCTGTGGCATATAAAAAAAAAAAAAAAAGCTGTAACATTCACTCAGATATAATCATTTCCACTCAAAATCCTTGCACTCTTCTTGATTTTGCAACCCCTTTATTCACCATTGCCTATAAGTATTCATCCTGTTTCTTAGTCTTATATGCAATAAATTTGAGGGTGGGATAATGTCTCACCCTGTAGATGTTCAGGCTTCCTAATTAAGCAGCCGGGGAGAAAGAGAGAGAAAAGGCCGAGAGCAATCACTCTGTTTTCATTTTAATAAAATAGGTTATGCATTTATTTTTATATAAAACATTTCTTCTTTAAATAGTTTACATAACTCTTATTGATTTTGTGTTTAAAAATGTGACCGAGTGACACAGTTTGGAAATTCTTCTCAGAGGTTGGAATTTATAGAGAAATTCCTTGAGGAACTCTGCAATTAGCAGCATTTTTGTTCCTTGCTTGTCTTAAGAATTTTTTCTTTTTTTGTGAAAAACCTTGTGTCACTTTTTGAAGTTTATTGAAAATAGTGACTTAGATCGAGAGTTCAGTCCCCAACCACAACTAAATTTTATTTCTGTGTTATCATCATCAGCTGAAAGACAAATAGCTCTTCTAACTACTGCACTGATGATTATGATTGATCAGCTGTCTTGTACAGACATGAAATTTAAAAAAAAAAATTTACTAAACTTAAGACTGACACAAGGCCACAATGTATGGCACTCAGTGGGGATTGAATGTACTAATATTTCAGAGGGTGAGCTGTAACACTGTTATAGGGTTTCTTTTACTAAGCTCAGTTAAGTCAAGATGAAAACCACAAGTGTAGGTCACTTGATGCTGATATAGTAATCATCTGTGAGACTAGCTT
>OZ038504.1:61188066-61423066 GCA_964036315.1 Acanthosepion esculentum
ATATATATATATATATGGCATGGTGGATAGCGGCTTGGATTGAGGAATCGGAGAGCCGAGTTTGAATTTCAGTCAAATCAAATTACATTCCCTTGGGAAAGTTATTAATCCTCTTCTTCTCCCTCCAGCTATGGGTAAATAGCAGGACAGACTAGGTTGTATAGCTTTGGATGGCAACTGGTCTAGGAGAAGGACAACTCTGAATTCAAAACCTGCAGAGGGTTGTTTGGGGACCTTGTAGGCATGCAGTGCTCCAGGTCTCTGTATTCGGCACTTCAAAAAGTGTGGTTGATTCTGCACAAGGCTTTCACCACTATAATCAAATCATATGTGCTGGTGTCTGGCTGTTGGTTCCTAGGAACTGAGTTGCTTGACCCTCATACGTCGAATATGACAGAGTCCACCACCATATATATATATATATATATATATATATATATATATAAAAAGTTGAATGCTGGTGTTAATAAAATAGTGTTTGATGTAATAGATCTATTAAGTATATATTATTAAATAATCTGTATGCAGCACCTGAAGCTTGCGTTGTGCATGAAACTCAGACTTGTGCTACTAGTGAGGGGAAAAAAATCTATATTTATTGATATATGCAAACATATTGTTAAATATAACAGACAATGGATGCCTATTATGTTTTATCATGAGCCTTTACAAGTGTCGTATAATAGCTGAAGTTTCAAGAGAAAGTAAAGACAAAAACTGTCCAACATTTGGATATTTCTTTATTATATCGGTTGTCGATCTAAGCTTTCCACTCACATCAATATATGTTTCAATAATAATCTGTTGCCCATATAATTATTTATGTATTTCATTGAATACAACAGACAAGGTACTTTGATTTAGTTTTTTATACAATTTCTCATATGATCTAATAAATTTTTCTTTTCAGATGAGAAATTATATAAAAACTGTCCGAATGTTCTTTTTTTCCGAGCACTTTCAGCTATACATTTAGCCATTTTCAAGGATGAAATATTTTAAATGTTAAATAAGAAATACATTTGGATAGTTTTTAATTTCTCATTTGAAAAGAAAAATTTATTATATCATATAAGAAATTGTATAAAAAACTAAATCAAAGCACCTTGTCTGTTGTATTCAAGGAAATGTGCATGAAAGAAGGATTGCAGCCTAAATACA
Source organism: Acanthosepion esculentum (assembly GCA_964036315.1). NCBI lineage: Eukaryota > Metazoa > Mollusca > Cephalopoda > Sepiida > Sepiidae > Acanthosepion > Acanthosepion esculentum. The sequence continues at coordinate 61,189,228 of OZ038504.1, forward strand.
CAAATATATATATTCCATGAAACACATGTTTGAATGAAGATATACTATATATACATACATACATACATACATACATACATACACACACACACACACACACACACACACACACACATATATATATGTTGATCTTTTAATAAGAGTTATTGTTCTCTTTTTATAACAGATTGTTCTCAAAAATAAATTTGGATTTCAGCTTGTGTTTAACTGTTATGAATTTGATATAAAATTTTCATCTGAACAGGTAAAAGTTTTCTAAAAGCTCATGATCTTCAAGAGAAAAATATTACTTCCTGAATTAACTATAATCAAATACAAACATATACACAGTATTTCTGAACATGAGGTGAAATTAAAAAAGAGAAGAAAAAAAAACTTTCAGAATGAATCTGCATCTTGTATTCCAATATAATTTATGCAAATCTATTTAAAAGGAATGGCCACTTATGAGGACCAAAATTCATCCTCCCAATATGTAAAAACATATTTGAATCTCGGTTCTTTTCTATGTAGACAAGGGCACCTATCATTCTGATCATATTTATCTCTTGTTTCCTGTCAGTTTCCTGGGAAGCTCCAGACATTTTTTTGTGTGTTTGTATGTCACTCTCTCTCTCTCACATATACATGTGTGTGTCTGTGTGTGTGTATATATATATATATATATATATATATATATATATATATATAAAAAAACAAATGTAGTGAACACACCTTTATGTTGATATTAAAAACACTATTCAAAATCTGAGCTAGAACCATTATAAATTTAACACTGATAAAATTGCTTAAAATACTGTCTGCAGTTAACTTCCTGGTGGAATTGTTGGTTTCACAACCATTTGATCAGTTCAAAAATACTTGAATTTATCATATATATATATATATGATAACAATATAGTTTTAAGGTATATTATATTTATGGGTAAAAGTGCTCAATATCAGGAATAGAGTGTATGTAAATATAAAAGTGGACATTGAGGTCAACACTGTTTTATGCTTGAACGCAGTTTTCAGGCCATGTATGTTTTGTGGTTGTTTGCTTATATATGCTGGTCAATCAACATTATGGGTAGCAAGGTCAGGTATTTCAGGTTTATTATATATATATATATATATATATATATATATATATATATATAAATGTGTCTGTGTGTGTGCTGAATATTGGAGAAAGAGCAATTGTAAAATATAAACAGTGAAATGTAGAAATCAACACTCAATGATGATTGTAAGTTTTCCTCCTTTAACAATATATATATATTTGTGTGTGTTATGTGTACAAAAAAAAAAAACAACAAATAACCAAACATGAGATGTTTTTGAAAGGCCTTCTTTGATCAGGACAAAAACTATTCATAATACCTTCATATGAGAGGCTCTCCAAAACTCTGGAGAATTTGACAATGGAGAAAAAAATTACATCCCTTCATTTTTCATAAACTCTTTTATAGGAGGAAAGTTGAGAATAATGGAGAATTTATTTTTGGCAAAAAATATCTTTCTAAGATTTTTTTTTATATTTAAAAAAAAAAAATTACATCTTGGTTATCTATTTTTAGTATGTGTAAATGTATATAGAGAGAGTAGCCATTTATTTATTTACACACACACACACACACACACACACACATACACACACACACACACACACACATATATTTTACAGGAAAAAACAAAAATTACCTCAACATGGTATAGTCTATTTCAAGCCGTTCTGTACGTGGCTATCATCAACCCCTAAGTGTCTGTCTTGGGGCATTGTTTTAAATTTATTTTCAATGGCAGAACTGACATACACAATTGCTTGAAATAGACTATATCAGGTTGAGGTAATTTTTGTTTTTTTGCTGTAAAAATACATATGTTGTGTTATAATAAATTCATCAAGCTCTCTGTGGATCAGTTTTAATAATTAATATTACTAGGATCCCCCCGTATTATATACCAACAGATCAATTACCTGTACTATATACCTACATATATATATATATATATATATGCAAGCTTCATTAAATATGACAGACAAGGTGCTTTAACTATTTTTTTTTTTATATAATTTCTCATATGATCTTATTTTTTCTTTTCAGTAGATATTTTTGTATAATTAAATTACTAATTAATTACTGTAAAGAAAAAAATTATAAGATCATAAGAACTTATATAAAAAACTTAAAGCATATTTAATGAAGCTTGCATGAAAGAAGGATTGATGTCTAAATACACAATTATATATATATATATACACACACACAATTTTGATGCTGATGTACGCGTTCTATATGGTTAACATACCTCGAGGCTATTTAACTCTACCTTCTGTTTTTACTAAATACTGAAACAATATGGGAAATGTGCACCTTTAAAAAAATAATAGCTAAATAAAAAAAAAACTGATTAGAAATTAGTTAAAATCTAATTTCTATAATAATACAGTTCAAATAAAAATCAGATGTCCAGATGCTTAACATTAATCATGTTTTTTGTTTTTTTTCTTGCTAATGTAGATTTTGTTTTGTAAGATTCTTTATATTTTTACGTTTTTGATCATACTCCGTCAATTGGTGAAACATGTCAAAGAAAAACATTTCCAAATCGTCAATGTTTATCATATGTATGTATCTATGTATTTATTTATTACTTCGAACATTATTATAGTGGACACTCAAATTTGAAACAGAGAATTCTTTAGAAATTGCTTTATGTATCACTTATGAAGCTCAGTATATAGTGTAACCCGGATATAAGAGAAACCCGGATATAAGAGAGATTTTCTCTGGTCCCAAATTAGAGCCTGTGTTAATGTATATATAATAGACCAAACCCGGATATAAGAGACTTCTTCTCCGGTCCCGACAACTCTCTTATATCCGGGTTACACTGTATAGGCTTTCAAGAAAAATAATCCAAGTGAAGAGAATGTGTTTTCCTTAAAAAGGGGAAAATAGAACTTTGCATAACTGTGACATTCTTCATGACCGAGCAGTAAAATACACTAGGTCAAACAGTAGTTTCGCCTACAAAGCCAGAGATGTAGATTCAATCTCTACTGGAAGACACATTTTATTTACTAAGATTTTTTGTATGTGCAGACCGATAGCTTGGGAATTCCAGTTTCTATAAACGTGGACGTGTGGGTGAATCAATGGATGATGACTTGGAATTGTTAATCAGTAAGCTGAGCTCCAATTCCTGTCAGGTTTGTGATATTCACTTATGCACAAATACCCTTGTGAAATCTATGAATCCACCTCTTCTCCTCCCAGCTATGGGTTAATTAGTAAGACTTGTATCACTAAATCATTATTATCTCCCAAATTTTTACAATCTAGAAATATTTTCTGGCCTTAAATAACCTGCAAAATGTTAAGATGTAGGAAACAGATTAATCAAACTGAATGCACAAAACAATGTACACTGTTTACAATAAAAATGGGTTTGGTTGTTCTTATTCAATGGTATAGCAACCTCTATTGGTTATTTAATACCAAAATTTAAATATTTTGTATACAATGTTTATTATTAATTTTTTTTTTTTTCTTTTTAAGATAATAATGATTTAGTGATACAAGTCTTACTAATTAACTCATATTTGGGGGGAGAAGATGTGGGTTCATATCTTTCCCAAGGTTATTTGTGTGTAAGTGAATATAATGAACTTGATGGGAATTGGAACTCAGATCTCTGATTAACAATCCTGAGCCATTATCCATTACATTACCTGCACATTCAAGCTTACAGTAGCTGGTATTCCCAAATGGTCATCCATCTAAGTACTGATTGTTGCTTAACTTCAATGATTGTACAAGAACCTGTGTTTCAACATGATGTGGCCGTAAACCCGATAAAAACGGGGCGTCTGTTTCAAATGAATGTCCACTATAATAACATTTGAAGTAAAATAAAAATTGGTTTAAAAATAAATCCATTAATTCTTTATAATGTTACTGTAATATTTTATTAACACAGTTCATTGATATGAAGTTTATATCCCGACTGATTCAAATGGTTTTGGGAAATTTGGAGTTCTCTCTCTCTCTCGCCAGTTTTTAGTAACAACAAAAGTTATTTGTTTTGAAGCTAATCAAAATGCAGCGGCTGCCATAATTTCTCCATCATCTGGAAAATTAACTCATAAATATGACAAAGAAATGAATTTTGAAGAATTCAAGATCAAATGACTTTGCAAATTGAAATGTAACTGTGGTAATATTATAGGGAAGTAACTTTTGCTTCTTTCTCTATAATATGAATACACAGGATATCTGTAAAGTCATTACATTTTATTCTTTTTATATAAGAAAACAAGTTATGTTAGACACACATTAGAGTTTAAAATTATTCAATAGTCATGATCACAAAAAGATCTTTGTGCTGGGATCAAAAAATTTGTCTTTTTAATTGAATTACAACTTGAGAAAAGGCTTGATATTTGGACTAAGATGCTTCTCTTGCTTGTGATACATTGTACCATTCAACCTCATTCAGTTGTCTGTTGTACTTGATAATCTTCACAGAATTTTGAACCAAACACTTTATTCAATTTGTGGGTTAGTGTTCCCATTCTGCTTTCCATGCTTAGGGAATTGCTCGAGTCTGTTTCTTTCCAATCTGTTTGCTGTCATATTGCTTGTCTGTTTCTTTGGCTAAACCACAAGATATGACTTTATCACTCAATTTGAACTCTAGATGCATGGCCTAGTGGATTAAAGTGCTGGTTAAAACATATTTGGTTCCCTGACAGTTGCGGGTTCAATCCCTCATTAGATGATATTTATCTACTCAATTTGCATTAGTAAATCAGTTTAATATATGAATTGTTAATAAATGAGAGAATTAAGATTATTACTTTATTTCCCTAATTATCAATACTTTATTATAAATGACATTTACATAAGTATTTGATTATTTCACTTGATAGTTAGCTGAGGCTCTTTGATCCCAATTTGGGGCTAATAGACATTTTTTTATAACCTTCATTAAGACCTTTGCATTTCTGAAGTGGTATTTTCATTCATTCTTCTCTGTAGAATAATTCCAGAGCATTTAAGTCTGATGACTTCTATTTATGAACAGTACTTTTCATTTCCATCTTCAATTTCCAATGTTAGATTTGATTTCAGTCAATTAATAAAACTTACCTTATTCTTCTTAAACTATTCTAAGGGGATTTTTCAAAGTATACAACCCTCCTTGGACTTTTGAATGTTTATCCCTTGTTTCCTGTTTAGAATTTGGTCATCTGTTAGATATCCTTTACACTTGATTTTGATATGACTGAAACTTCCCTGGTGATTTTTACATACCCTTCATGCTGAGATGTGGTTGTAGCATTGTGGTTATCAGAATGGAAAGTGTGATCGTCATGCTGTGTACAAATTCTACCCTGGGCCATTGTATTCACTTTCTCAGAAATAATTTAAAGAAAGTTATGAATTCATTTATTCTCCCAGCTATGGGTTAAGTAGCAAGGCAGACTGAGTTCTTTAACCAGTCTAGGATGTTAACTCTGAATTTAAAATTTAGGCATGGGCTCAAAATTCTACCCTGTAAAAGAACTGCTTGTTCCAGAAACCACAGCAGCAGCACTGGTGAGGCTGTGACTTTATATTCCACATGGAGTGGGAAGGACTTGGCTCTCATGTTGAGAACTTCTTAGGACAATCCAAGCACTGATATGGTAAATTTTTTTCATTTTATGAATGATGGATAAAGTCTGCATACTGGGAAACACATGAGGACTAAAGGGTGGGGGGGTGGATTTGCTAAAATATCAGTCCATTAAAAAAATCCTTTTAGCTGCTATCCAACTGAGTTCTTATTGGTGATTCATCTCTCAACAAGACAATATCTTTGAATATACTTCAAAACCCACTTCAGTCTGGTTCAAGAACAATAAAGTTGGAATAATGGAATTGCCTTTTCAATCACCTAACCTTAATCCAGTCAAACATTTATGGCATGTGTTGAAAATTGCTGTTTAATGAACAGAAGCTTCATTTTATTAAGAGATAACAAATAAGGTCTCTGCTTTGAATATTTTTTTCTTCAAAGTGCAAATCTATAAAATTTAAGAAAAGGAAAGTGATTTTGTTTGATTATTTTAATTATAAAGCATTGGCATTTCCTTTTTATTTCATATTGAACTTGATGAAAGGTTGATCAAAAATTGTTAACAAAGTGAGATAAATTTTATCTTTTTTATTTTAATTTGAATGACCTCCCCTCATTCTGCAGTTGCCCTATCAATATTTCTGCAGCAAATGTTCAGATGAGCTCCATTCTCTTGTTTCGCCAGTTCAAGCCTTTACAGCATGGATTTGCCTTATCATGGTGTCAAATAATCCTCATTTTCTCTGTGGTCCAAATATAAGAAGAAAGTTCCAGTTTTTCCCCAAGAATTATCACTTTGTGGAACAGAGTGACATGTGTTTGTTTCCCTGAATATTTCAATGTTGATGCTTAAAATCATTTTAACAATAACCCTCTATTTTGATAGCCTTGTTATGGTTGAATTTTTATATATAAAGAAAAGTTTAATTGGAAAGCATGAAATAATTCCGTGTAAGTTTTATAAAATTCAAAAGTGTAATTACTTTTTATATATTAAAATATTAGTTGTTGTGATATTACAGTTAATCATGTTTTGATATCTTTGTATAAAGCAGACTTCACATTAACATGAAATTGTTCTCTCCAAAGAGCTCACCTTTGATTGGCTGTGTTTATTTTTTCTCTGGTTGCATGTAACACGTCAGTCCAAAGCTGGAGTGATTGCGTGATCAGCACTGTCACATCAGTCCAGGACTGCTGATCCATTCTCCTAATCGTATGGCGAGGGTCTGAAGGTGATCCTTTCTGGAAATCTTTGCTTTTGACATTTTTCATGTTTGTTTTATCTGTGTTGGCTTAAGGCAACTTCAAAGAGGGTGTCATATCCCATCACTAGAACTGGAAATATTTACACACAAGGAGATTTAAGAAAGGCTTTGGGACTTACAGCCATATTACATTGAAACACCAGTTCTCATACAATCACCAAAGTTAAGCAACGTCAAGCCTGGTCAATACCTAGATGGGTGACCATTTGGCAATACCAGGATGTGTAGGTGGTGTAGTGGATAACAGATTAGTTTGAAAAAAAGAATGTCGTCTTTGTCCTTAGATGAAATTCTTTTTCTTTGTCCTCTGTGTGCTTTTGTCTCTATATTTGAATCAATCAAGTCACTTGAATAGAAATTTGAACATTATCCCCAGCACTTGAGCCAAACATGATATTATCATGGATTTTATTTTTTTAAGTTGTACACAAGTCATTCATTAAGTAAATCTTGTGTTTAAAATAGTTTTTTAGTTTACTTTAATGTAATGAATATAACTTGTTTGTGACATTACAAAAATGTTTATTTCTAATATTTGCATTCTATCAGAAAATACCAGGCAAATGCTTTTATACTTAGAGGCATTTCTTCTTTTTGTTCTGTTTTTTAATTTTTTTTATTAATGTTACTCAATACGAGGCCAAAGAGCCACTCGATGTTGAGGGTTACTCTGTTATTAGGTTGGTGCAAAAATAATGTTGTTTCCTCACATGAAGTTGAACATCAAAAAACAACATTATTTTTGCACCAACCTAATATATTGTATGAGCATAAGAAAGAACAAGAAGTGGAGTTCTGGGGGGGGGGGGGGCTATGCAGGAAAGATAACAGCTAACTCTAGACTTGAAGAGGTTAAGATTTAATTAGTTAATAACATATCCGAGTTCAGTTGGAGATCAGGGAGGAATCTTAACTGGACAATAGGCTCATACTGTATTTTTTCTTTAATAAGATTTTTTGAATGTTCAGGCTGTTAAAATACTGTTTTAAAAAAAATAAACAGAGCATCTACTCAGATATGGGCATTCAATAAAAATAATGTTTAAAGTAGTAGTAATGTATGTATGTATGTATGTATGTATGTATATATATATATATATATATATATATATATATATATATATATATATATATCTGTGTAGGTTTACCACATTTCTATCTCCTCTTCTCTTGATGCATGCATACATCCATCCTAGAAGGTGAGGGTAGTAGAAGAATGTTCATCTGCTATACGTATATTGAAGAAGTCTCCAGCATCTCAGGATGCAGGGAAGAAAATTTTCATGTGCAGTGGGTGAAAATAATCAGGTCAAATAAGAGGCCTTCCTGAAGATAGAAATTATGTTTTACCTAGTCTCATATTACAAACATTTAAAAAAAATATTTTACCCCTAATCTAAATTTGAGAATATTAAAACAGACAAATAAACAAATCAATTAATTTAGCTGTTGATAAATTTAGAAAAATGTTGACATTGAATTGGTGTTCTATAATAAGCAGAATTAATATAGCAAAAAAAAAAAGAAAATAAATTTGGGTGGGTAGAGACTGTCTACTGAAGTGTGGCTAACAGATTGTCGGCTGGATGTTGGAAATAATCCAACTGACAAAATCTGGTAGTATTTTGAAATAGTACTTTTGTAACCCATGTTATGTTTTATTGTTTTTTTATACTATTGTTCACCCAATGCAAGACAAGCCACTCAATGTAGAGGGTTACAGCATGAGGTTGTTCCAAGGGTGTCAATGGAAAAATTAAGTGGTGCATAATGGTTGACTCTTGAAGTTGTTTAGATCATAGTGATTGGGGAAGCACCCTTTTTAGGAGTTTTTCACAAAGTAACAGTTCTGGGGAGGAAGCTGTGTGAGTGGAATGTTATCCTTACTAATGGAATGAGGATAAATTGACTGTGTGTGAGCGGTATGGCAGGTTCTAGCTGTGAATATCTGGACAGGTGTAACTAAGGAACATTAGTGGTAATCCTATTCCAGCCTTAAACCTGAGTCTTCATAGAACCCAGTAAACACCCCCATCTTATTGATTGTGAAAAGCATATCATCGGTTATACAGATGAAATTAACAAAATCTTACGGTACTGCAGTTTACTGTTGGGGTGGCCTGGGTTATTGTAGTCATGTTCCAGACCCTAAAACCATGCATAATTCAGAATTATCAGCCGAGGAAAACAACTGCTGATTCATTTCAGCTAAGTGTATGTGACTTTAAATTTAATTTATACTGTAATTCTCCATGTATAATACTTTTTTTTTCTAAAAGATAGTAAGCAAAATTAGGGGTGCATATTATGCACGGCGACAAAAAATCTTTAAAAATTGCTGTTTCATAGGTCAATTTCATTTGTGAAATGGCTACTCACCAGAAACATATGACAATTTGACGCTACCATTCGGTGATTGCAACACCATAAAGATGTCAAATACAATCATATGTACCTAACAATACTTACAAATATAAAATAAAATAAGAATCATCATAAAACTAAATTAGAATAATATTATTCTATGTCTAAAACCAATTTTAATAAGAGTAGGAAACGCTGACCATAATGAAATTGGAAAAGTACAATTTATAGGGTTTGATTACCAAACAAGGGGTGCATATGCGTGAGTAGAAGCATTTTCCCACTTTCAGTGCAATTTTAGGTGTGCGTATTATACCTGAGGAATTATGGTATTTGTCATGTTTTCTTTATGGTGATGGTTTGTTCCAACAAGATAACAATCCCTTCACTCCTGATTGTGTGTGATTGGCATCATTCAATTATTTCAGGTACACTTAGCTGACTTCCATTGGAATCTGTGTTCACTAGATTGAAACCCCATTGAGTAAGCATGAATCATGTTGCAAACCTGATTAAATTCTATGCAGCTGCATGCAATGAATGTAACTTGTTTAAGGATATTCCTGGAATATATCTGGATAGATATAGTCATGCAATGAATCCAAGATCTTGTTGGCTACATGTGATATCACATAACTTTCGTTATTCAGACAAAGTGTGAAACTAAATGTTATTAGGTAACTGTTTCTGTTTTGTTGGCACTTCAGTCTGTTATGAGGTATTTACAAGGGTACATTTTGAAACTTGAACAATAGATTTTTAAATCCACCCTAAAATAATTTTTTTACAGTTTCATAAACTGAGAGTGATGTATGATGTATTGCTATGTTTTTCTCAATAAGTAAATTTATATTGATTTAAAATTTGCTATTTGTCTTTTTGTTGTGCCCTCTCTTTAAATACTTCTTATTTATTTCATTGCTTGATTCAGTCTCTTCTTTTTTAAGATATTCTTCATGTTGACGATATTTCTCTGTCAAATGTACATTCATCTTGTATTTCTTTATGCCTTTCTATTCTCAAAAAGAAAAGATTCAAAAGACAATGAAACAGAGAGCATGATAACCTTTTCAATTTAATAACCTATTTAATGGTAATTTTCTTTTAAATGACACACAAACATATATAATTACAATTTTCTTTGAAAACATATCTACCAAGATTTTTTTTATAATAAATATTTGACATTTAATATTGAACATTAGCTATTGTCATCAATGTATAACAAGCATACACAAATCACCCACCCCACATACATATGCCTATATATATATATATAGCATAATGAGAAGCCACGTATACTTTCTTGATATGTATATAATATATGGATAAAATAACTGAAAAAAAATTGGGTGTTTTTTTGCAAAAGTATTTATATGTTTTTATATATATTTAATATTTCAGACCACCTCGGTCCTTCCTCAGAAATTAATTGAATTACTGTATTACTCAAATACAGTAATACAGTAATTCAATTAATTTCTGAGGAATGACTGAGGTGGTCTGAAATATTAAATATATATAAAAACATATAAAACACTTTCGCAAAAAAAACACCCAATTTTTTTTCAGTTATTTTATCCATATATATATATATATATATATATATATATATATATATATATATATGATAAGAATATAGTTTAAGGTATGCTATATTTATGGGTAAAAGTGCTCAATATTAGGGATAGAATGTGTGTATATAAATATAAGAGTGGATGCTGAGGTCAAGACCGAGTGGCGACAGTCTGTTTCATGATTGAACACAATCTTCAGACCTGAAGATTGCATTCAACCATGAAACAGTGTTGACTTCAATGTTTACTTATATTTCTAAAGAATTAATGGATTTATTTTTCATCCCACATTTTTGTTAATTTTTCAAGTAAGTATCCACTATAATAACATTTAGAGCAATATATATATATATATATATATATATATATATATATATATATATTTACAGTGCTTATCCACTAAATATAATGCTTATAGTAATCATCTGGTTCACACGCCTATTTGGTCTTTTGAACAGAAGTAGAGATTTCCTGTTTAAGACTGGGTTTCCACTTACTAAAGTCTGCTTCAGCACTGTACTCCTAACGCTTGTTCTTTCCTATGCTAATATAAGTCCACACAGTAGCCCTCTAGCTTTAGTGGCTCTTGGGTCTTGTATTGGGTGAACATTAGAAAAAAAAATCCTTTAATCCTGTCTCTCTCTCTCTCTCTCTCTCATGTGTAAATACCCTTGGGAGAGGTATGAATCCCCCTCTTCACTCTGCCAAATATAGGTTGAATAGTAGAACTTGTATCTGGAAAAAAAAAAATCATCATCTCCTCAAAACTGTTAATGCAATATTCACTCACAAAAAAGTACTATTCTTACAATCCAAAACAGGTTTTGACTTTAGATAGCCCACAAAGAGTTGATACTCTGTAAAAAAAAAAAAAAAAAAAAATAAAAAAATATATCTCTTATATATATATATATATATATATATATATATATGAATGAGATGATCCCATGTAGTGGAACCTAGGTAGTATCTGGCTCATTAGGAGATATATATATATATATATATATATATATATATATATATGATAACAATATATAAATTTTTATATATCAAGAACAATTTGAGGGTGGAGAGAAGATGTGTGAAAAAGTGAAAATAATTTTCATGTGACATATTTCATCCTTCAGGACTTCATGAGACTGAATTTGTTTACATTGGTGTGACTACACATGTGCACAAACAAGAGATACTGAGAATTGTAAATTTTAAATTATTTAAAAAATTATTATTTAAAAATTTTTTTTTTAATGTATTTTGCATATATAATATATCAAATTTCATTTAGATTCTTTTTTGAAATATCAAAAATCTGAAAAACAAAAAACAAAAGAAAAAGTCAAAATAATCTTAAGTTCATTGCCACTTTTTGGTAAATTTCATGTAAATATGACCAAACTTATAAACCTATGTCTTCTGGCCCACTAATAAAAATGAACCAGATGTAAAATGTGTAGACACAGTCACTCTGACTGCATCATCGTGACTATTCTTCTTTAAATATGGTGTTTGTCTGCGTGGAAATTGATAAAAATTGCATATATAGAAAAGAGAATGACAACAAAAATTTCCCCAGGATTGTAACTTGTCATCTTGAAAGAAAAATGTCATCTGATTGAACACATCTCCCTTTCACTCTAGCTTATATACACAGATACACACATACTGTAATAATCATCAATGACCTTTGTCGTGGCTGTCAGTAATGGACTGTCCAGTGTTTCCTTTCTTGGAGACAGACAATGTCACTCAGAGGCTGAACTGTTTTTGTTCCTCACATCAAGGGAACAATTATAGAGGTTTAATCTTTTATCAGAGCAAGTTGTATAATCTTTCTTATGTGATTTACATAGTAAATCTACAGAGTCAGCTTTTGAATGTGTTAGAAACAAGAATGTTTAAAAGTATCCCATTAGTCATACTTTGGAAAATGTCTTTAAAAAAAACAAAAACGTTGTCATAACTTGTTCTGTTAAACATGAAGTGTTCATGTCAGTCATTGTTTCTTTAACTGCTAACTACTAAGTGTACCAGTTAATAATATAACCAACAAAATACTGTATGTACAAAATACTAGATTTTAATTTACTTAATGACTTGATTACTGTCTAATTATCTGGCATTTACTGAATAATCAAGTGCTTAATATATAATTTAACACTGATTTTCCTGATGAAGCTTAATTTCTATTATTATTCAAAATTTTAATCAACAACAGATTTATCAAGGGGGTTACACCAGTTCCCATACAATCACTGAAGTTAAGCAACATTGAGCCTGGTCAGTAGCTAGATGGGTGACCACTTCCGAATACCAGGTGCTGTAAGTTTGGATGTGTTGGCAGTGTAATGGATAATGGCTCAGAATTGTTAATCGGAGAGCCAAGTTCTAATTTCAGTTGGGTTCATTACATTGATTTATGCACAAATATCCTTGGAAAAAGTATGAATCCACCTCTTCTCTCCCCCTCCAGCTATGGGTTAATTAGTAAAACATAAACACAAAAACATATTAAAATCAAAAGAAAATGGTTGAATCCATCAACACAGATTAATGAAATATTCTCCACACGTGACATTAACTGACGTCATTTTCAGTTAACAATATGAAAATAGCGTCACCTACATTCCCGTTGCTAAGAACACTCTGTTTTTTGTTTTTATTAATTTTCTTTGTTTGATTAAATTCATTTCGTTTCTTGCTTTGAAAAAGTCCGCATTGGATGAAACGCGTCAGCAATTACTGTTTTCTTATTGTCATTTATTTACAAATATATATATATATATATATATATATATATAAATGCTGTAGATTTAACCAGTTTTCAATTTACAATTGTCCTTCTCCTACATTGGTTGCTAAACAAGGCATAAGAGATGGATTCATACCTATCAAAGAGTATATGTGTGAAAGCAAACTCTTCTCTCATTGTAAGATACACTGAGAATGAACATGCTGTAGCATGTTGAGAATCCACCACCACCACAATACCAACTATGTTGCCTTCCCAGACAGTAGCAGTAAAACGCTCTTATGCACATTGTCAAGAAATTGTGTATGTATCTGGTATCTTTTGTACATGAAATTGAGGTCAGGATTGAAAAGGCATTGCAACACAGATCAGCATTATTTTCAATATATACATTCTCTATATTGTGTACTTGCTTTTATTGATGAATATCAATAATTGTGTGTGTAGTTGTTTGAGTGAAAGTGAATTATCTCTTAAATTTGACAGTTGGTTCCAAAATTGTGATACACAGGAATTGCAAATTCCTGATTTGTTGGGTCAAACCTACCTTGGTATTTTTTATTCTTGACTGTGTTTCCATTTTGTTTTTAGATGTTTCTGAATTAATTATATATAGTCATCCACAGACTGACTGTTTTGCTGTGTCAAAGCTCCTCAGTGTGGTTAGACATCCGATTGTTTCATGCCAGGATTGAAACCCAACTGATTTGACATCAGTCAGATATCTTACATCTAGGTAAAGGAAGGGAATTTTAACGTTTTCTCTATGGCCCAGAGAACTTAATTCATACTTGAAGAGTAATGCTTAATAGCAGTAGGAGCCAGTGTTTTTAAAATCCCCTTTCTCTAGAGAGCTCAACCGGATTTCCGGGAGCATATATAGTTATACACAGACTGTTTTGCTCTCTCTCTCTCTCCCTCCCTATATATATATATATATATACACACACACACACACTGTACTTTGCTCCAGATAAGATATATTCTTTTCATAATCTGACCTTTTGAGATCACTCTGTCTCTTTAAGCACTGAAATCCAGGCTTGGGATCTAAGAATCCCCCTCCAATAGGATTTGTGATTGTATGGAAAAAATTTCACTATTTTATTTTTCTAATATGTTTAATACTAAATTTATGGTACATTCTACAAAATATATCTATGCAAATATGAGAATGAATCGATAAATTCAAAGCTTGACACACTACTTGAATTTTTTTTTTTTTTTTAATCTGAAATTTTCATTGTATAATGCTCTATCCTTAGGATTTATAAAGAAGAATTGGATTAAGTGAATTGAGAAGGAAGAGGGACTATAATGAAAAATATTTGTGTTAAATATGTTTAAGTGCATTTTCTATCATTAGAGGATGGATTTATAGATCTACATGCATAAATGTAAATGATCTTTTGTATGTGTATACATAGATTTATATATATATATATATATATATATATATATATATATATATATATATATATATATATATATATATATATATTTAGTGTATTGGGGCAGTAGATCATTATTAAAACATATATTGTTAAATATATGTTTAAATAATGATCTGCTGCCCCAATAGAGAGGCATCAGACATAACAGACAATGAATGTCTATTACGTCTGATCATGAGCCGTTCTAATGTTCGTATATTTGCTTTAATTTCGGGTGAAAAAAAAAGTCAAAAATTGTTTAACATTTGGATATATTTTGTATTAAGTTGGTCCTTGATCTAAGCTTTCTGCTCATATGAACCATCTTCAGAGCGGTTATACGGATATTTTAACAAAGATATTCACCATCGAAGATAATATTTTGTTATGTTGACATAGCAGATTGCTATGCGATGAAAATGGTTGTGGATTAGCAGACAATTTTTATTTTATTTTTGCCCAAAATTAAAGCAAACATATGAACATTAGAATGACACAAGATCAGGCATAATAGACATTCATTGTTGGTTATATATATATATATATATATATATATATATATATATATATATATATATAATATAATATAATATAATATAAGGAGGAGGCACAGTGGAGTAATGAATAGTGGCTTGGATTGAGGAATTGGAAAGCCAAGTTCGAATTCCAGTCAAATCCATTACATTCACTTATATGCTAACAACCTTGGGAAAGGTATGAATCCACTTCTTTCCCCCAGCTATGGGTAAATAGCAGGACAAACCGGGTTCTATAGCCTTGGATGGCAACTGATCTACTGCAGAATGAAATGGCAACCTACTGCGGGAAAAAAATCTGCCTCATCAGTCATGTATCGAAAGATACATCATGGCCTAAGTGTGTATCATGCATGGCACATAACTGACTGGGGGTTAAAGAAGATATTTTGATGATTGACTATCTTTAGAAGAGACAAACACCTAATGCACTCTGCTACTCTAAACTGAGACACTGATTAAAAGTGGCATTGAAAGAAAAATGAAAAGGGATGGGTCAGAAAAATATTCTCTGCTTTCCTTTTGGTCTTGAATTTCTTTGGCTGTAGAGAACAGAAATGCTGCCATTGTTAGTCTCTGGATTGTTGTTTGGTTTTTGGACCAGAATGGCATGACTGTTTCATCAGCAGTGACAAATCATTAAATGATTGAAAAATCTGCAAATTTTAGCATTGCCAGTAACTATATTGGACAAAAATTACCTTTTCTATATCAGTCAAGAAAAAATAAGCCAGGCTTTTAAACATTAACCAATGTTTATGTCTGTAAATGCATATGGAATAAATTTCACAGAATGCATGCTAAGGCTTGTGATAATATTCTACAGTGAGCCCACGCCTATTTGCATTTCAGTGTTTGTGGCTTCACACATAGCTTTTTTCATGTTACTTGTTATTTGCAGAAACCCAATTATTTGCACGTTTTTCCGAAGAACATATGTACAGATTATTCGCTAAGAACTCTCTCGATTCATGTATATTTTTTTGATAGAACATATTTAAAATATTCTTGTATTATTTTCCTGTTATTTAAGTGACTTAAAACATATAACAGTCCATTTTAATGGTAAAAATTAGCAGAATTGTACATCTTCATTATAAAAAAAACAAACGCAAAAACATGCGTAATGCTTGGGCTTTTCTCTTTGTTAGGGGCTGCGGCTGGGGTCTTAAAAGTGGCTTATGCTAAGTTGGGGGACATCATCACGGTTCTGTTTTTAGAAAATGTTTTATACTTTATATTTTATGTCTTGTTACACATATTTATACAGTATTTTTCAATGGTTGTATCGATCTATGCGTAATTAAAACTCTTATTGTACACATGAAAGAAAATTTACACTAAGTGTATGGTCACCAATATTATTTATCAAAAATGTTTTAAAAAGGGTTTGAAATGTTTCTAAAGTGTTTAGGATGAAAGTTTAAGGCATATGGGGTTTTAACGATCAAAATAGGTAATTATAAGCACTTTTTTTTGGTAGGGGGTACAGGTATTCGCAGCCAGTTCTGGTCCCTAACCCCTGTCAATACAGGGATTCATTATATTTGTTATTAAGGTAGAACATCTACATGCAGATTAACAAGGTGCATCTAGCTATTTAATATTACTAAATTAAAATAGTGTACCTAGGGAAACGGTAAAGTAGACTAAAATACCATTGACTGAACATACTTATCAATCATTGCAATTTTCAAAAGATGGCTTCAGTCACTTTTCACCAATATAATGTAGCCTTCCTATGCCTTTTCTATAAATATTTTCAAGGTAATTTTTCTGATGAGCTTCCCTCATGAATTTAAGCACAGTACTAGATTGCTTGCATTATTTACGTTATTCAGACTGTTATCCTCATCTTCATTGCCATATTCACAATGTTTCAGCCGTTGTATGCTCTGGCCTTCTTCAGGTGATTGGAATTTCAAACCGTACCCTTTATTTCGTCCACCAGAGTACATTATTCTAGTTCCACGTGCCATGCCTCTTCCGGATGTCTCAGTTATTTCCGTTTAACTCAACTCTCTAAGTTTTTGGTTTGCCACTGCTGTGGCCTGGTACTGAACTCACAACTCTTTGTGTCTAGTCACTGGATCTAACCAACATCTTTATCCAATGGGCCATGAAGATGAGGATAAAAGCCCAAATAATGTAAATAATGCAAGTAATTATAATACCTCATTTCAGAGATATAGACAGTGCTGGATTGGCAGCTAAATCTCATAATTTCACTGATGTAATTGCTACTTGTAACCGTGAGTTCTTCTCATGCACTTCTCACTTGCGGAAATCTCTTTCAACTTCTTGCTTTCAGGCCAACTACAATCTTCAAAAATTTAAATGTGATGTTAATTGTCATCTTCTGTCTCCTTGAATCCCGTTCTTTTATTGTCCTTTCTATTTCTTTCGCTTACACTTTTGTTGCCTTGTTTGGCGTGAAATAATATAAAGAAAAGAAAAAAGTGCAACTTGGCAACTTGAAGGTGTCCATTTGATATCTGGTCAGATTCAAGCATTTTAGTGCCCATTTGGCTGACAGTTTCTGCATAACTGAACTGCTCATGTATCATAAACCCAATAAATTCCCAGGATATCTGGTATCTCTACAATTATTTCATTTAAAATTCATTAATCAGTCAAAATTAGGTCAATAATAACATAACTAAATTAAAATTGACACTATTGAAGGTCTTCCAGACCCCATGCTGTATTTGGGGCCTCAAACTATACTCACTGGAAGTTGGCATATAACATCAAAGTTGAGTATAACATACACTTGTCACCTAACATTTGTATCATAAATTCATGGAGGCTTACAACCATATCATGCTGAAAACATTGGTTCTTATATGATCACTGGAGTTAAGGAACATTGAGCCTGGTAAGAACCTAGATGGGTGACCACTTGGGAATATCATGTGCTGTAAACTTGGATGTGGGGTTACTGTAATGTATGATGACTCAGAATTGGAACTTGGAGAGCCAATTTAAAATTTTGAGTTTCACTTATGCACAAATACCCTTGGGAAAGTTATGAATCTACATTTTCTCCCCCAGCTATGGGTTAATTAGTAGGATGTATCAATCAATCAATCAATCATTACTTTTTTCCAAGCATGGTACTTTTCTGGGATAAGCACTTGTGGGACTAAAAGCTTCATATTTGTAGCCATTTGTCCTTTTTTATGAACTAGATTCTTCCATCAGATGTTAAAACAGGATCTTGCTCAATAAACTGAGTGTCAGCACTTCACCACACACATGAAAAAATGTTCACTGAGGAGAAATTTCAGTAAACTTAAATAATGTCTAAAGGTTAAATCCACTTTGTCAAGAAGGGAGACAAGCTACTGCCATTGCTTAGAACACATCCATTAAGCTGAGGAGTCTAATATCTTCAGAAATTTGTTAGCCAAGGATGGTGAGTTCAATTCTTGGTAGGACTACAAGAGTCAGCATAGTTAACAATTATAAACTCCAAAAAATTCTTACAATCTAAAAATATTTTCTGGCTTTAAATAAAGCAAAAGGTTGATAAACTGTAAAAAAAAAAAATCACGCAATCAATCAAAACGTTCATTTAAAGTTTCCTTCTGTAGTAACAGGAACTTGATGACAACTTGGAGTTCAACATTTGAAAATTACATACTTTCTGTCAAATATAGCCCAGTCTGAGACAATTTAAAATATAAGTATAAGGCTCCAACAAATTGGCATTTTACAGTGTAAAAGAACAGTTTCCAACTACAAAGTAATGCTCAGATTTTGGGAAGTGGGTTGTGAGAAGAGCTTTCCAATATCCCCTCATAAATAAAACCTATTTTGTCTGATCAAAAGATGTCTCTCTCTCTCTCTCTCTCCAAAGTTTATTGTAAAGTCAGATAGGTTTACCAAAGTTTAGGTTTTATGATTCATTTTTTTTCAGCTGGCAAAAAGCCATGAAAGCTGATGTCTATTCAATGAACCAAGAATTTTCAAAACAAAAGACATTTTTTTCTTTTCATTTGATATTTGCTTTTGTTATTTAAAAATCTATTAAGATCAGTGAATACTTTTCATTCAGGCAAAATATCTGTGGCATATTTTTATATAAGACTTTTGGGAGAATTTTTTTTATATGTATGTTTTATTTTATTTTATTTTTTTTTTAATGCATAAAACTTGAAAACAATTTTTTTTTTTTTTTTTTTTTTTTTTTTTAAGAGATCTTTTTATGAAAAGATCCCTTTTGAAAATAAAATCTTTCTTGAGAAAAATACTTATATAAGTTCAGAGTCATCTGCAACTGACAAGATATGTCATAAGAACATACTTTGTTCCTCAGTCTTTTTACTCTAGTTGAGAATTGTGTTGGTTTACTTTCTTTTATGGCATATCAACACTTCAGTGGGTTATTTAAAGCTGACAAGATTTTTAGAACAGAATATGTATTCTTTTGTAAGAAATCACTTTGTAGATAAGGTTTTATTGATGTATTTTTTAAAGAGATTTTTGTGTCAAAAGTCACATATATTGCTGGTAATATTTCTTTTTCAAAAATATATTGGTTACTATTTTTACTATAAAAATCTATTTTTATACTTTGATAGTGTTTTGACCCTGGTTTAGGGGTTAAGTATTTGCCCATAGCTGTTACTTTAAGAGGTGCTGCCACCACAGATCAGGGTGGACCTGGGAACTACAGCAATTAAGAGGTAGTTCCATGTTCCTCAAAACTTCAGGATTGCCGTCAGATGTAGTTTATCATTATACCTAGGATGAATTGGAAATTGGGAAGAGTAAATAGAATTCAGAGATGGTGATGAATGTAGTAATTCATACAGAGTGGCTGACGAGATATCTCTCAAGAAATTTCTTTCTTCCAGAATCTTCTTTTTCTTTTGAATGGTGATTTAAAAAAGAAAACAAAAAAATAGTGTACTTTCAATGTTCACAAGTGATGTACATGTTCCATAAAAAAAGTTATTAGTTTTTATATTTTTTACAAAGTTAAGTGAAAGAGTGGGAGAAAGATGAATGGAATTAATGTTTCACAATATATAGAGATGAAACGTTTAGGTAGATCATCTAGCATTCCCATTTTGTGAGAGAAAGCAGATACTACACTCTGATCATCTGTAGAAAACCTTAACATTCATACATACAAGCAGAATAAGAATGTGGATTCTCAGTCAAAATGCATAACCAATTCCAACTCAGAAAACCTGGAGATCACACAGATACTACACTCTGATCCTAGGTCAAGTAATATAATGACCATACATACAAATAAACAGAATCCAAATAAAGAATGGATGATAATAGAAAATTCCATAGATTTGTTGTCCATACTCATTAAAATTCCATGTATTCAGCAAGAAACAAATAAAAAATGGAATGAAAAAATGTGTAAAAAAAAAAAAAAAATTGTTACATTTCAGTTTCTGATCTTTGCTTTTTGAAGTTTTACTGTGTCAAAGGTTAAATTTAATAAAATTTACCACCTGGCAGGTTATTCCGAATAATTAATAATAATAATGGTTCCTTGAATAATTTTTTTATTGTTTATGAATATTTATGTTTGTTTCTTTAGGATTATGACTGTTCACTTTTGATTAAAAGATTTTTAAAAATTTTGTTATAAATGGAGATGAAAAATTAAGTATGCAGTAAAAAAAAAAAAAAAAAAAAAAAAATATGCACACAAAACATATAGTATTTATTATACAAATGTATCAATATAATACTAGTATAATACTTAATGTACACTTACTTTTGAAGCCTTCTGTACATGGTGCAGTAGAAATACCTCCCACATAATGTTAAGCAATGGTGTCTCCATCTGTCTTACCATTATGTGGGGCTTTACTTTCTGGGAGGTATTTATGCTACACCTCATAGAATGAAAAAAGAAAAAAAAATAATTAAAAAAAAATGAAGAAAAATCTAACATCAAAATAAACAAGTTGAAATTTTTAACTGTTCACAAATATGATAGAAACTTAAATAATTAGATAAAATTAAACTTAAAAATAATAGATTTATTTATTCACTGAATAGACTCTAAAAATTAGAACAAGATTTAAAATCCATGCATGAATCAATTTTATCTTTTACACAATAACAATGTACACTGTACTCCAAATAAAATTAAGAGTAATACAGAGAAAAGTTTTTTAAAATATGAGGTTTGAGATCAGTTATATAATTGTTTGGTCAGAAAATAAAACATTTTGTCATGATTTGCACCAGTGTTTTAATTTACAAATATATGCAAATGAAATTAGTTTTAAAAGTATGACAAAATAAAATGGAAACATTTATATAAAACCATAAATTAGAATTAAATGAAGTTGAATTTTTTTTTTTTTTTTTTTTTTTAAGTATTTTTAAAAAATAAAGAAGAAAAAAATCTGTTTTTAATCAAAATTTTCCCAGTTTCCATTTCAGAATGGGGAAAATTTTGACTTTTACAATGTGTTATCCAAATTTGACTTCACAACAAATCTTTGGTGTTGGCATAAATTTGCATCAGATCAAACTTATTAAATTTTGAGCAGTTTTTTTTATTCCTTCCTTTCTTTCCTTGCTTTTCCTTTTTTATTTTCATTTTTCCTTTAGATCAGTGTAAAACTTTAGCTTGCAAATAAAGCCATTTTTAATTATCTTCCGGTGTAAATACTATTAGTGGGTTCCTTGGACTATCTGTTTACATACTAGTTCACTCTATTGACTCAAAGCTTTTTTTTTTTGTTTTAGTCTAGCTTATTAAATATACTTCTCATTTTTCTAAAATATTTTTTCTGTGTTTAAGTTTTTGTCAGTATCATAATAAACATGTAAGTGCTTTTGGATGCCAAAACAGTCCTGGACCATATTGTGTAAAATGCTTCCTTGAAAGCCAATGTTCAATCAAGCTTGATTCATTTTTGTTAAATAAAGACTGATGAATATTAACTGATATGAGTTATCTCCCCTAACTGAAAGGAGTTACCTCCCCCAACCGATTGTACTGAATAAAGGGCTTTATTCCAAGGAGGTTACGAGGTATGACGACTAATACCTGAAGAAGGCTGGAGGGTAAAATGGCTGAAACTTTGTAAGTATAAAGGCCAAGATGTGCATGCTGGTTAGAATAGCAAAGCATATAATCCTGATAACATAATTCTTCATTTCAGAAATTTGGAATTGGAGAACTAAACATCTGAAAAAGAAGAAAAACTTGAATAATGAGAACATTAGTTGAAATAAATACTTGTAACATTTCATTTAAAAATGTCAGATGAAAGTCTCTACATTCTTGAATACTAAATTTGTTCACTATTTTTTTTGTTCAGTTATTCTTTCCAGTTCTTTATTTATTGAACATGAAGATTTGTATATTCCTAAGGAAATGGTTTTCTTTGATAATCTTAGATCTTTTTGGAACTGGTATTCCATTCTTTACTTCACATGATTCTATATTGTTTGGGAAAGTTATTAAATCCCTTCGGAGTACCATACATACTTTCATGTATTAATCTTATTTTTGGCATTTGAGGTTAAGAGAATTTCAAAAATACATTGTTTTTTTTTTTTCTTAAAAGAAAAAAGAAATGACAAACAAAAATAGTAAAAAAAAAACATTTGGATAAAGAAATAATATGGTGCTATTCTAAGAAAACCAATCTCCAGGAAGGAAATCTTTGAGAAATCTTAATTTGCAACATTCCCATTGTTCATTCTCAGTCTTTTTCTATCGATTCTTCTCAATCACTCCACTCTGCTCTTTAAACTCTGCAGTAAATATGATCTACAAACTATGGCTACATAGTTATTTTTGTTGATTTGATTACATGGAAAGACTTCTTATTCGTATTCTCATACATTCATTGGCTATTTATTGAACTCTCATTGTCTCATCTGTTGTCAGATCTATGAAATGGTAGATAAGGAACAGTAATATTTAGAACCTTATTTCATGTGGCTTAATACCATGGCTTCCTGGGAATTTGCCTCCCTGCAGCAAACACAGTTTAGAAGTTTTGAGAGTCTGAATATATTTTCTAAGAGAATGAAATTGTGAATAGAATTTTTCAGATTGTGAATAATCTTTTGTAAGTTCGTATAAGGCTGAATTTTGTCTGTATCTTCAACTTACATCAGTAGAACAAAACAGCCTTCTTTGTTAGCATATAACGAATGTTTGCCAGCCTTTTATTTATATTATTAACAAATGGTGTTTACCAAACTATCAGTGGTATTCAATTTGCATAACAATTTTTGAAACCATATTCTAATAAATATTTATTCTGTGATATTTATTTTTAATTTGAATTTTAAAATTTGCTATATATGGCAATATTTCTGTTGATAACGTTGTATTTTTAAATTCATTGTATTTCTATAGAAGGAATTTATGTTGCATCAAAATTTAGGTATATGTTAGAAAATCTTCAACATTCATAATAAGCATTATTAATATCTGCTATTTCATATTACTACAAATTAGTTGAATGGAGCCAAAAAATATTTTATGGGATTATCTAAAGAAATCAAAATAATCTATTTAATTAGATTTTCTTAAAATTGTAATAAATTATTAAAAATATTAAGTTTTCCAAATTAGTTTTTATTATTATTAATGTAAACATTAGAAAATTATGAAAATATTTTTCTTGTGTTCGGCTCAATGTTCAGAATAGGAAATACAACTACATTTAGCATAAAGACAAAAAGAACTTTAGAAAATAGTTGTCTTGCTAAAAATGTTACATTATACAGAAATTTTCAAGAAGTAAAATAACTTCTATGACAACTGAACTTTTCTCTGTTTGTAGGACACATATTTGGCTAGTAAAACAATCTTTCATCATGATCTTCAGTTTTTCTTTTACAATTAAATCATTAAAATGGAGCTAACAGAAGAAATACCGACATGGAAAAG
Source organism: Acanthosepion esculentum (assembly GCA_964036315.1). NCBI lineage: Eukaryota > Metazoa > Mollusca > Cephalopoda > Sepiida > Sepiidae > Acanthosepion > Acanthosepion esculentum. Next base: position 61,213,670 of record OZ038504.1, read on the forward strand.
TAGAATCCGTAAACCAAGTCAGAATTTTAATTGAGTTTGCTTATTGCCTTTGGAAAAAGCATGAATCTACTTTTCCTTGTGTTTTGTCATCTTACCAGATACTAAAGAAACTACCTCATCAGTATCATGTTATGATGTTTTGGGAAAACAGGTTAAGTGAGAAAACCACTTTAGAAACAAAAAATCTTGTTATCTCCATTGTCAGCCTTGGCAGGGGACAGCATATTTCAGAATAAAATTTTATTGTTAAATAAAATTTGGCTTGTTTTTTCATAGGCTTACTACACGTTTTAAGCATAATTTAAATATATAATAAAAAGTGCGTAATTTAAAAATATAATGAAAAGTACGAGTGATCGGTGATGTTGAGATGCCTGATTTGCTCATGTTTACTCAGATACTGTAGATTAACGGTACTTGTATCTTGCCTAAGTGCATTATGCAATAATATTAAAAATGTTAAGTGGGATTCTTGTATGCAATAAATTATGATAATTAAACAAATATGTACATTTTATTCCAATTAATGCCTGTAACATTTCATTTCAAAATGTCAGATAAAAGTTTCTACATTCCTGAATACTAATATTATTTCCTAACTTTTAAGTGGAAGACTACTAATTTTATTCCGACACTTTTACTCTTGCTAACACATTTTAACCTGGCCATTCTTTAGCCTTTACCACATCTGTGCTGAGAGAAAAAAAATATGGAAAACCTTTTTCTGCAAGACTAAAAAGAAAAATGGTCATTTAATACCCCAACTGGACCAATTAAAAAGAAAACTGGTCATTTAATACCCCAACTGGACCAATTAATTTCTACATTACCACATTCTATACTCAGAGGATTTCTCTAACACCTACTTTGCTAAACAAAGAAAATCTTATAGTTTTTAAATCTGTACTAGCCTGAGTTAACTGGATTTTTAACGAATAAAAACATTTTGCTCGTTCAACTTCCTCACTACCCAATGATGCTTCTATCACCTTTCTGGACCTCATCCTAGAGTGTACTCTTCTCACTCCAGATAATGGTCAGTCATGCCAGATCTTTTCAACTTACCTTAATTTGTGACTTTCTTCTGTTCCTTGAGTCTAACTTGAAGAAAATGTCTCATAAGTCATCATCATTATCATCAGTCCCATGACTGGTTGTGGTCATAGGGATACTGTGCAACAGAGCACCTAACCAGTTCCCTCCATATATTTAGGTTATTTATTCATGTATAGTGTGTCTTGGGCAAGTTGATCTGGCAGAGCTCACCTATCTACAAGTCAAATCACAGCCAATGTTCTCTAACTAGTTGGCTGTTGATTTCATCAGGGAAACCTTCCACCCTGGTCATTGACTTCAGTTTAAGAAGCTCTCCACCCAGCAATATCATGCCATCACCGCACTGGCTGTATACATAGCTATGGAACACATTCCCATTCATTGTAATTAATGGCCATTGACCCTACAAAAAGGTTAATGCACCCTTTCATCCTGTTGAATGTCTAGCTACATTCCTCACCAGAAAAGCCTGGTGAGGGAACCAATTTAGTTTTTGATGACTCAACCATGTGGTATGTAGTACTGGGTTAAATGGTACAAGTGGCACTTGTAGAGTGACCTGACAATATGTGTATTTGGGCAGAAGTCCTTCAATTCATGTTTCATTAAACACGACTGACAAAGTACTTTTGTTTATTTTAATGTTTTTCTTGTATACAAGTATTTTTTCTGCATTTAATGAATGTAAACATTGTCCAAAATTTTTTGGTGTCTGTTCATTTAAGCTATTAACTATTTTAAAGGATTTTTGTTATACAGGAGATGGCAGAAATAACTCCCACTTAATGGTAAGACATTAGCTAGATGAAGACACCATTGCCACTAATGTCTTCCCATTATATATATATATATATATATATATATATATAATATTAGCAAGCTCAGAAGTAATTAACACCTGAAGGAGTATACTACTGCTTGAAAACTGTGTGTATTAGCGCACAAGAAACAAGTCATGGTCTATTCTGTGTATGCCAGATTATTATGGGAGATTTATGCCGGAATAAACAAACAGTGAAATATTTTTTTAAATCGTACACACTATAAAGTGTGCAATTTCAATAAGGAAAACCAAACTTGCAGAGCAATTTAATATTTTAAAAAGGTAAGAACACTAATTGGAACACTATCGCAGTTTCAACCGCTGAGGTCTTATCAGGTGGTATGTTGAGAGGTATAAGAGAAGTGTGTGTGTGTTTTTATATATATATATATATATATATATACACACACACACACACACACTCCTCATAAGGGACCAAATTTAAAGTTCTGATATTGTAATGTTGACAAATCCTTTGGATTTGTCTTGTCAGGAAACATTAAAAACCGTAAGTATACAAAGATTGATTTCAATTCTCTGAACAAAATTTGGCATGTTAATGATCCTTCTCAAAGTTACTGACAGCACAGATCTTGTTCTTTTTGTTTCTTTTGTTGCACAATGGTCATTCCACTTAATGGACTTCTTCAGATGTATGAGGGTTGGGGGTGAATTGGTGGTGTTTTTTAACACCACGTAAAACAAACCAGAACATCTCTTGGGATAATAATGGCTCATCTTAAAATTGCAGAAGAATTATAAACCTGATGTTTAGCAATAACTGTGAAATTTCCACAGGTTGGCTGCACAAGACCCTTTTTTTTTTTTTTTCAGTTATGCATTTTGCATAACTCTGCCAAAGAATTATTTTTTTGTTTTTGTTCATAAAAGTGTTAAATTCTAAAACATTCTTTCTGCCTATATGCATATGTGTATACATATCTATAATGATTTCTACATAAATCTACTTAACACTTTCATTCTTTGACTACATATAACCTTTACAGCACCAAACCAATTCTTTGTACATTTTTAACATCAGCTTTTCTCATGACCATCACATGCAATGCTGCTCAGAATACAAATTAGTTCGGTTTCCAAGATTTCTTCTCCAGACCATGAATTCTACTCATTATTAATTCAATTTTGTGCAACTATCTCCAGAGCAAAAGAGTTATTGACTTGATCTTTGTTTTCTTATTTGTGATGAAATATTGATCTGCTGTGTTTTTTTTGTTTTTTTTTCTGTGGGGGTGGATGTTTCTTAGTGGTTGGTGTTGGGCTGTGGATTAATTAATTTTACCATAATTCATAGAAAATTAAGTGGACTTAGGAAAGTAAATTTACATATTATCATCAGGATCCTCCAGTATATAAATGTTATATCACTTCCTGACCACTGGAAATCCCTTTCTTCATGATTTTCAGTACAGATTGCCACATCAGTGTTAGGTTAAGTACAGTGTAACCCGGATATAAGAGATTTTCTCTGGTCCCAAATTAGAGCCTGTGTTAATGCATATATAATAGACCAAACCCGGATATAAGAGACTTTGTCTCTGGTCCCGACAACTCTCTTATATCCGGGTTACACTGTATTACAAAATATTTAAAATTGTAGATTTCCATATGGATGGTAGAATAGGGAGTTGGATGAATAGTAAAAAGACAAACTTTACTAAGAGCTAAAATGATAGGAAATTGTGGAGAGCCATGATTGCCATCATCCTGAAGAGACATGGCACATAGAAAAAAATTTCAAAGTTTGGTTTTAGTATTAGCAAATTCCACTTTAGAGTGAAGTTGGAAGCTGGCCTGATAGTTAAAGATAAGGTGAATGAAATTGGTGGACTATGCTTAAATTTTGACTAGGGCAGTGTTAGTCCAATTTACACTTCCGCTTTGTGAAAAAGACATAAACCCACTTCTCCTACCAGCTTTGGATAAATAGTTGAACAGTTGGAGCTCTTTAGCTCTGTAAGGTAGTCCTTCTTTGGTCTTGGCCTAGGAACTTGACTGTGTAAGAATTTTATTGCTACTGAAACTGCAAAAGCCTAACTTTGTCCAGTAACAGTGCCATGTTTCGCAAAGTGTTGGGAGCTAAAATGTGTGCTCGCCAATTCAAATAAACTTCAGGGAATTTCAAACACATCTATGGTAGTGTTCTTACTCCACTGTCCATGTCAAGAGAGATCTTTCAGTCAGTTCTGTGCCATGCGTGATACATGCTTAGGCTGACAAGGCAGATTTTTCTCACAGTAGGTTGCCATTTCTTTCTGTGGTAGACCAGTTGCTATCCAAGGCTATAGAACCCGGTCTATCCTGCTATTTACCCTTAGTTGGGGGGAGAAGAGGATTCATACCTTTCCCGAGGTCGATAGCACCTAAGTAAATGTAATGGATTCAACTGAAGTCTCTGATTCCTCAATCTGAGTCACTATCCATTACTCCACCGTGTCTCCTTTATCTTTACTAGTTTTTATTTAGTACTGTTCAGTTATTACTTGCCTCATTTCTACTGAGTCAAAGTACACACTACTCTGCCCAAGGATTGAACTCAAAATGACAAGGTTATCTAATTCATGAGTCGATACTTTAATTCTCTAACAGCAACAAGGATGATGATATTAGTCCACATGTAAGTAATGATAACTCCTCATCTCAGAAATTGAGACTAAAATGTAATATTTGGACCAAATTTGCATATCTTTGACATATTCTGCATAGGTTTTCTATATCCTATTAATGGCATGATGGGATACATATACTTAATTTAGTTATTAAAGAAAAAGCAATTCAAAATAGTCAAACTAGTGGACAGCAACAAGAAAAGGTTAAACTTTGTTAATTAGTAGGACTTATATCAATAAATCATTATTACCTCCCCAAAATTCTTACACTCTAGAAATATTTTCTGGCTTCTGCAAAAGGTTGATAATCCATAAAACACAAATCAATAAATCTAATATCAGTGGTTAATCCTAATTATCAGTGCTATGAGACACTCTTGTGGAGAATTGGGCCACACCCTCACCGCACTCGGTGTTATACTGTGTTTTCTATTGGAAGTAGTTTTTTTACAGGATGGACTTGTCACCTCCATGCCCAGGCAGTTTTGAATTCAGAGTTGTCCTTCTCCTAGACTGGTAACCAACCAAGGTTAGGGTGCCCAGTCTGCCTTGCTATTTATTTCATAGCTAGATGAAGAGAGATGGATTCATAACTTTCCAATTATTATTTGTGTGAAAGTGAATGCACCAAATTTGCTCGGAATTTGAACTTGGCATGTTGATTGCATTTGTTTCATAAGATAGGTTACATAGATGGTTAATAAAATAATTCTCAAATAATTTCTATATATGCTTTTAGTATTTGCTAGATCATGAGATATGTAATCACTAAAATAACTAAGCTTCGATGTATTTGTTTCATACGTCTTGCCATTGGTATTATGCATTATATAAACAGCTTATACTTTGCAAAGTTTCTGTATTTGAATACCTTGCATACTCTGAGAAATATTCAAAATTATATCAATCTCAAGTTGATTGCTTGTGTGTCTTTTAGGCAAAGATAAGAACTCGTATTTAGTAAACCAACAACTGATTTATTAAACCGATCAGAAATCAACGGTTTCATTGAAATCATCTGCAAATTTCTGTCAACTATGATTCACTCATTTGTTCATTTTGATTTTTTGCTTTTAATTTTAACCTTTTCACTTCCTTGTTAACATTCAAAACATTTTCCTTGCTTTTTATTTGTTAAATAATTTTGTTAGATCTTTGCTTAGATTTGTTTTTGCATTTTCCCAAAAGTTGTTTCTGTTTACGAGTTTGGGTGATGAATGACTGAAGTTGGATTTTTATATCCATGACAACCACAATAAAAAAAATTTTTTTCTTTGAATTTCTTTAACTCTCTTGTTTGAAATATTGTTCTTTTATCATATTCTCTTTCACTCTCCTTTCTTTGTTTCTTCTCTTTTTCTACTTTTTCTCTCTCTCTCTCTATTGTTGTCTGTCTTTCACTTTCTTTCTTTCTAAGACATATTTTTGCTCTCAATTTTTTTCTCTCTACTTGTCTTAGTTTTTCTTTTTCTCCAATCTCCTTTCCCTTTTTTTTTCCAGAGTCTCTTCATGTTCTTTGTTGCCAAAATTGTCTCTCCATGCTTTAGTAGTCTTATCTCTTTCTTGCTCTAACTTTTCCAGCCTTGTTGGTGTTTTTTTTTTTTTGTTAACTCTTTCTCGTTGTTCCCATATTTCTTTACCTTCTCTCTTTTCTGCTACCTTCCTTTGATTTATTTTTCTTGCTTTCTCTCTAATTCTCTTTCTTAATGAGTTCTTTTTGTCATATTTCTTTTCTCCTCCTCATTTTCCTATCTCCAGACTGTTTATTTCCCAGAGTTTTTTTCTGCTTCCTCATCATCTCTAATTCAGTTTTACAATTATAAATATGTTGGAATTTGTTCAGTTTTTCCCATCAACATATTTTCTGTGACCTTCATCAGATTCATCCAATATAATTCACTTTTGTCATAAACATTATTATTACTGTTAGCATGATACCCATAAAAAATGGAATTTAGCTTGAAGATCCTTGGCCTTAGGCTTGTGGTTCAAGTGTAATTCTGTTTTACATCTTCAGCTGCGATGTAGCATTGTGTCCTTTGTTGTGTCTTGACTGAAGATTACATGAGGCAAACTGGTTCTGGGATTCTGCCCCTTTCAGAAACAATAATTAAGGTCAGCTCAGCATAGTTGCGGCATAAACCACAATTTAGCTTGATTGATGTTTCTTAAACCCAGATGCACAAGAATGGGTGTCTGTAATGGAGATTAGATAGCCACCCTAGTTGAATCCATAATCTCCTGAGACTGACAGTTGCTTGCTTCCTTTATTTATTATTACCTTCTTTGTAGTACTAATGTGGTTAGTATTATAATTATCATCATTATTCTTATGTTGGTGTTGTGTGTTGACCTGAATGGAAATTCTATTCTTGACAAATGGTGTTAAGTAAACTCCTCACAACTCAAGAACCTTTCGGAGTTGGCAGTTTTTTGGAGGTCAACAATTTTGGTTTCAATTCCAATTTTCCCTAGGGTTTACAGCCATATTACATTGAAACAATGTTACTATATGATCACTGTAGTTAAGCAATGTTGAGCCTGGTCAGTAACAAAATGGGTGACTGCTTGAAAATAACAGGTGCTGTAAACTTGGATATGTGGGTAGTATAATAGATAATATTTGGAATTGTTAATTAGAGAGTTGAGTTCCAATTCAGTTCAGTGCATTATATTTATTTATGTGCCAATACCCTTGGAAAAGGTATGAATCCATCTGTTCTCCTCCAAACTATGGGTTAATTAGTATGACTTTTTTTTCTACATCATTATCTTGAAAAAAGATATTTTTTCAATAAAAAAAAATATTTTCTAGCTTTAAATAGCCTGCAAAGGGTTGGTAAGTCGTAAAAAATTAATGTTGTGTGTTGACCTGAATTGAAATTCTGTTCTTGACAGGAGGTGTTAATCTAACTCCTCACAACTCAAGAACTTTTCATGTCAATATCAAAAGATACATGACCGCCTAAGCATGTATCACACATGGCACATAACTGATTGATGATTATTACTTATATCATTCTCTCTTTTTCCTTGTACAACTGTGGTTGGTATTATTATTCTTACTAATATTTTTGCCATTATCAAAGTCGTAAACAATTGATAACTAACCATAGAATTAAAAAATTCAGTCAAATCTAATGGCTTTAAAAGCTAATATCATTAATCAGTGTTGTGACTGTTTTTGACATAATGTCTGTGAAAATATAGAACCAATTGTGCTTTTCAATATATGAGATGTCCAAAGGAACTAAACTTGATGAGCTAAACAATAAAGATATTTCCTCAACTTCACTTGTCCAGCTGTTAATCATTGAAAGCTACTGACAGTTTCAATACCGAATGTGGTTAATTTTAAAATAAAAGATTCTTGAAAGAGTTCTTTCCATAGAACAATGCTAATATTGTAGACCTTTGCTTGTGAGTTCAATCATAAGTGGAGGCTTCACTATTCAGCTTTTTATTGGATAACTTATCTTTATCACTTTGCTGGATGCTGGCACAGAGCATCAAAGTCAAGCTATACCCTGACATATAAAAAAAGGATTGTCTTTTAAAAAAGAAGCTTGAATATTTATAACCTGATTAGATTTTATGTTAACCCATTTGTATCACTAAATCATTTTGTCCAAAAAAAAAAAATTTTTAGAATCTGAAAATATTTTCTGGCTCTAAATAATCTGCAAAGGGTTGATAAGCCATAAAAAATCAAATCATGAATTTTGAAAAGACAGATAAGTTTTTTCTGTACAAACAATAATATAAAAAAATTACTGACAGAAACATTGCTTAATTTATATATAAAAATGTTAAAAATCTGAATTAAAAATAACACAGAAGAAATATTCATTAAAATATGCTTTTAAAAATTGTTATGCAAATTAGATGCTTCCACATATATTTTAAAAACCTGCTATTTCTTACTAATCTATATATGAAAAGCTGATAGTAAGTTCTTCTTCATGTGTTACGGGATGGAACAGCTGGGGTATTTTGTTTTAAGGTGGAGGAGACAGGCAGACAAAATTTATCTTTGTACAAATTTATTAAAAAAATGATTATTATGACATCTTAGATGTCAGCTATCAAATTATTTTCTTGATTTGTATTAACATTATTCAGCTCTGCATTAATTCAAGAAAAAACAAAATTCTGCAAAATATTGTGGTTTGTAAAAATCCTGTCATGAAAACATTGAAAAGGCGCTCAGCAACATGGAGCCTCATTTAGAATTGAAACATTTGCACAAAACATTTTTAACTTTGCACTTAAAAAAAAAAAATAGATTCTTTACAAGAAGAAAAAAAAAAAATGAAGATCTTGTGGATTTCTTTTTTCTTTTTCTCGTTTGTCTGAATTTACTGAGATGAGTGAATCATGTTCTGTAAGCCAGTGAATTATTCGACAGTTTTATTGTTGGGACAAAAGAAAGTCTTCATTGTTATCTCCCTTGTGAAAGATTGAACAAGAAAATAAAAGTGTAGTGAGTAAGTGACACTACATCAGAAAAGATTAAAAGGAAACAGTCAGAGAATAGCAGACAAAAGTTCGTTGAATCAGATCTTGTCTGTTAATCAGTGTCATGGATGTGAGACTGGTAGAGATTGGCAGGTGATGGATGAAAGGAAAAGAATAGCATGAAATTCTTTACTGGAAAAGAGAACAGGAATAATTAGAGAGAGAAAGAAATTAAGACTGACAACGGGAGTGGAACTGTTTTAAAGGCTGGAGGAATTTAGATTTTAGAAAAAATAAAAATCAGTCTTCATAAAAAAAAAAAAAATAGAAACTAAACACAATTTAGTTTTAAGATAGAAAAAAAAGGAAAAAAAAACTTGATCTGAGCATATGAAACAAAAATACTTTGTTTTCTTAGGTAGAAAAAATATGATTCTTAAAAAAAATAATATATGCTTCTTAAAAAAAGAAAAAACAGGAGTTTGAAAGTGAAATGAATTAAAATATTTCAAGGAAAACTTTTTTTTTTCTTTTGATTTTGCTGTTAAGTTTCTGAAGAATCAAATAAAATTTTTACCAGAAAATTTAAATGAGTAAAATTTTCTCTGCCTATTTTTAATTTTATTATTTATTTAGACATTTTTCTCTTTCATTATACTAGAATGTTTCAAATGAGAAATTATCATTATTATAGTTACTGAAGAGTACAGTAAACAAACGATGTGTGTGCCGGTCTGAATAATAATGCATTTGTCTTGTGTGTCCTTTAGACTTTCAATGACAGTGCTGAAAACACATACCTTCTAGATCATTACTTCAGTTTATTAGGCTTTGTCAAAAGTATGTTTTTCATCAACTGATTATTATATATAAATGCACATATACCTATGTTCATCGTACAACTCAGAGTTTCCTGGTTCACCAACTCATCAGGCACAAATGGTAAATGAACCACTGAATACAGCACGATAACTGTAGGTATATGTGTATTAATATACTTCATAGATCTGTTTAACTACATTCAGCACTGTCTCCTTTACACCATAAATAAATACTTATTTGCTTACCTGTATATGCATACTATCACACACATATACAGTTGCTAACATCTCATTTAGTTTATATCAACACACACACACACATATATATATATATATATATACACACACGCACACAAAGTGTATGTATATATAATGAAATGGATTAAGCCTGACAATTATTTAATATATTTTCTGTTTATACATTATCTTTATAGATACAATTTAAGCAGATGCTCTGTTTTTAATTAATAAAAATTGGAATTATTAAATGTAATTAATAATGTTTAATTAAAAACAACATTTACTTAAATAAATTGTATCTATAAAAATAACATATAAACAGAAAATATATTAAACAAGTCTGTGTGTGTACACACACACACACACACACACACTGTGAAAATAGGGAGCAACACTGCATGGGGACTGTCAATTTCATGCTTCTATGTGATCTACTGACTACAAATAAAGATCTCATTGAAGTATGAAACTGACAGTCGCTATGCAGTGTTGCTCCCTATATCCACATGTCTCTATATAAATGCTCTATCTGCAATATTAAGCACTCTTCTCCTATAAATATAGCAAATGTTAATATATAATGTATATTTGAGTGTGTGTGTATGAAATATTTAATGTGTATAACAATAATAGATATAAAATATTTGATACATACATTTCTGGCGAAGTGTATCTCTGAACCTGTTCTTCTTCTACTCCTGACATCACTTATACAACATATATATATATATATATAAACACTAATAAACTTATAAATGTAAGCAGCTATACTCATCTGGCAAAACCTTAGGTGTTTTAGCTTGTGAATGAACAAACCAATACCCAAGGGGGAAAAAAGGGTAAAAAAAGAAAGAACTAAGAACATATACTTCCAGCGAAAATAATCGTCTAGAATCTAAGTTCAGAGTCCAAAGAAAAAAACCTCCAACACAAGTAAAGTAAAATAACTAAACAAAGGCAGGAAGTCACTAGCACGCAAAGGATTACAGAAAGTTGGAGCGAGAGCAAATAGGAGTGATAGAGGAAAGGATGAAGAGAAGGATAGGGGATAGATCAGGGCATCTAGAGATGTTGATTGACATTACATTTGAATAGTTGGAGATTATAGCTAACATGAAAAGGGAAGGGAATTCCACAGGTAAGAGGTGTGAGACATGAAGCTATTGGAGTAGAAGAGACAGTTACATTTAACAGTTTCGACAGTGAAAGGGTGAGAGCGAGACACCAGCCTAGTTGAACGCTTAAATTCATGAAGTCTGGGAACCAGCGAAAGCAGCTCATCGGAGCAGTTTCCATAAATCCCAAGCACACCAGCAGTACTTCATGATATTACCAGATGTAGTCATTTGAAAAAATATTTCTGTTAGATGCTATCCAAATATTTGAGGTATTAAAACAGTGAACTGAATGTCGAAAAAAAACTTTTTTTTTTTTTTTTTTTTTTAATGTACTGCAGTGTATAATTAGATTGTTAGATATTCAATAGATATTTACTTTAATTGGAAATCTATTTTATAAAGCCCTAGATGCCCGTTCAGTGACAGAGGGGATGCATCTCCTACCCCTTAAGAAATATAGTTAAATTAAAAGCCAACCCAACTGTAAAAAATGAAATGAATTAGGTCGAATAATGAAACTTATTGTTAATTTGATCTTTTCTCTAAGTATCTGATGAATTGGATGACTTCTAGCACATTTAAATTTTCATTTTTCATGTTTTCAAAATATCATTAAAGATATTTTATTTCAAGGTCTTTTTTTTTATGTTTTACTCTTTTTGAAATATATTTCACAAAGTAGTTTTAGTTTCAAGTGAAACTGGTTTGTGATTCTATTGATGAAGTCCATTTGTAAAATGGGGTGCTGAAAAGTTCTTCGCATAATCCACTCCCCACACTCTAACCTAAGGCTTCGCAAACTTTTTTTTCTCTGGATTTTTGGAATTAAAATTTGCTTGCACTTCAACAAATTTTATGTGATAAAAAGTACATTTAATAATAAAAAAGAACCAAAAGAAAGAAGAGAGTGTTAAAGGGAGATAATTGGAGATCTGAAGTCAGAACATCATTGATAACTCTCTCCTCCAATTTGTGGACCCTAGTTACTATATTCTTAATACTTGATATAATGCAAAAATATCACAATGATAAAATAGGTCAGTAATTATTTATACTGGAAACTCATGCATGCAATTACAAGTAATCCATAATAATAATATTTTAAATTTTGAAATCATATTTTTGTATATGAATTTTTAAAAAACTGTTTCTAAATCTTGTCTTTTGATCATTCTACTTCACCTGTTATCCTCTTCCGCTGCACCTATGAGGCATGCCACACAGTTTAGCAGCCACTGCTCTAACCAAATGACTAAACATCTGATTATTTATGGAGGTACAGTCTTTTGGGAGAGGCCAAGAACTTTTCAGCAATCCCTTGTTGTGTGCGTGTTTATATATAATAACCAATTGCTATTTGTGTATTTTGCTCTTTGATATTTTTTCAAATGCTCCATTGAATTGTTTCTAATTTCATTTTTATTTGAGCTGAAGTTTAAAGTACTCGTCACAATCATTGCTTTATCTTGTCTTTTATTGCTTAAAAACGTTTCTTTTCTTTATTTTTTTTCTTTTACTTAAATTCATAGTTCAGCATAAAGTTTGGTAATAAAAAGGAGTGAAAAACCATAAAAGATATCTGAGTTTTGGCTCGATCACGACTTTTTGTTGTACGTGCCTGCATCAATAAACTGTTTCTTTTAGAACATCTTTTCTCAACATTCTGACATAGGATGGGAAATGGGATTAAGAAAACAAGAAACTTTTCATTAAAACTTTAGAAATGTTTGTTTTCTGAAACCAACCGCAACAATGTAAAGAAAAATAATAATTGAGGTCAAAACATTCAATAAAATAATTTTTTTTTTTTTTCTAAAAGACTTTTTTCTTGATAAATTTCTAAATAAAAATGTGAATAAAATGTAGTGTTGAGGAAGCAAAAATATTTTTTACTTTCAATGAATTGTAAACTTAAAAAAAAAATATATGAAAGATTTTTGTAGTAAAAATTTTTTAAATTTCTCTTATCAAGAAACATTTCTAGTTACATTAAAAAGAACTGCCATTTTATTTTAAAATTTAAATTAATTTTTTTTTCTGTTTCAAAATGATCTTTGTTGCCACACCTTATATTTGTAAAGATAATTTCCCTTGTCAGTGGGCAACTTGCGATGTTGGGCCATTGTTTGTTTCCTACCAATACTAATGGTCAGTGTTCAGTTCTTGTTAAAAATCAATTTCTCCACTTTTTGGTGCAACACAGTCTTCCTACCTTCATTTGGCTTTGTGATGTATCAGCTTTTGACTTTTAAAGATTACTAACCATCATCAGTGGCCCTTGTTTAAACTCAGATGAAAGCCTTGATTTTGAATGCAGATATGCCCTCTCTTCTGAAAAACTTGGAGCAACACAATCATACACTTCTCTTTCTCTCTCATATATATATATATATATATATATATATATATCATTTAAGGGAAAGAAATATTTCATTTGTGCTTTCTTAACTGAAATATGTCTTTCCTTTACCTGATTTTCTTCACAATAGCCTCTGCTAGCATGCATAAGTGTAAAAACAAAAGGCATTATCACTGCTGACTCTCGTTTAGCATTCACGATAGGAGAGTTCATTTGAGATATATATATATATATATATATATATATAGATATATATATATACATATAGATATATAGATATATATATATATACATATAGATATATAGATATATATATATATACATATAGATATATAGATATATATATATATATACATATAGATATATAGATATATATATATATATATATATATATAGTTGTAAGGTATGCTATATTTATGGGTTAAAGTGCTGAGTATCAGGGATAGAGCATATGTAAATATGAAAGTAGGCATTGAGGACAACACCCACATGGCAACAGTCTGTTTCATGCTTAATGAAATCTTCATGGCCTGAATATTGCATTTAAGCAAGAAACAGACTGTCACCACTGGGTGTTGACCTCAATATCCACTTATATATATATATAAATTAGCAGTAAAATTAATTGATGCAAAATATCTATTGGCTCTAATAATATTTGCCTTGAACAACATTTGCTGTCTAAATACACAGAAAAAATGCACACACACACATACATACATACATACATACATACATACATATATATATATATATATACACACACACACGCACACATGCACACCTATAGATCCTAAGTATTTATATTTAAGAAAGCAACTCCCAAGCCATTTAAATATTATTTAAAAACTAGTTTAAATGTACAATAAAAACCAGATCCTCCACCCAAAAAATAGAAGACCCACCATTATATAGAAATAATATTGCAATAGTATTGGTTATAATTTTTGCTTGGGTAATCTAGGATGCTAAATATCGAATTAACTTTTTGACATGGTTAACATAATTTTGCATTTTAAATCATTAGAAATAATAAAATAAAATTCAAGGAAAGTTATCACATAATAAAAGCAAACTATTAGTAGTTTGGTCTCTCCAACTTTGGCATTGATGATGGTATGCTTCCATCTTGGCAGATGATGGTTTAATACAAAGTACAACGTACTTGGATTGGGTTCTGGCAATCTTGGATTTTACTCATATGTCAAGATCCTTCTCTTGTCATTGCTAGTAGTATTTAAAGGAAAGTATAAACTGATACATTTTGGTACCAATACTGTTACAGGACTTGCTGGAAAGTGACATTGTATTCTATTTAACTGCCAGAGAGGATCCTCTTATTATTGGGCTAGGGATTAGATTTGAGCCTTCACTGAATGTGCCCACATGGCAATGAGTTAGAGTTCAATTCAGAGTTTTTCTTCCCTGCTGTTTTATTTCAACCCTACCTGAAGAATGACAGATTTATGCCTTTTCCAAGGGCATTAGTGTGAAGTGAACAAAACACTGTTTGAATTTGCTTCCACTTCACACATGCAATCATTGTTACCTGCACATCCCTCTCATTTACTTAGAAATGACATGTTCACTTATTGGTGTTGAGTTATAGCTTGTGTTATCATAACAATGAAATATTTCATTATCAAGGAGATATCTGGCTACAAAACTTATAAATATGTAGTTACATTTTATTATATATTATAGGATGGATTATTATTGTAATTTATAGTGGTTATAGAAATTTTTGTTAAAATACCAATAATTTGATTTGACAATTGACGTAATGATTTGGTATTATATTTTACAGGTAAAGTTCAGTTTTCTAAATGGAAATTTCTGAATGGAATTTCTTTTCTGCTTTAAAAAATATAACCTGTTCTAGTTTATAATGTCAATTAAATAAAGGTAACCATTTTGCAAATCAGTTTTGAATGCATATGCCACATTAGTAGAGGTTGTTTAGATTTATTCCTTTGAAAATGACCTGTGCAGGACAACAGAGATATGAATGTTAATTTGAAAGAATTGAAATTGTATGGTTTACTTTTCAATGCAAATACATTTAACAATTTATATTGGGGTTGAGTTCAATATTTCCATTTTAAAGAAACAGCTTTTCTTTGTATATTTGTTTTGTTTGGGGTTTATTTTCATTTCTCTATTTTTTTCATAATATATCAAATTTTCATGTGGAATAAGATATTTTTGATTATTTTTGTTACCTGAATTGTACTTTTTTTTATTTTTATATCTAAATTTGTAAATACCGTCAAGAGTTTTAAGACATTTCTATGTCAGCTGATGGATTTGTTTGTTGATTCATGTGAGTAGTGATTTTCATTTTTGAAGGAAAAACAAAATAAGATGCACTTAAAAGTCTTGCCTTTATAAGCAGACCATTGTTTGAATGTGGACTCCCAAAAAGTACATCATTGTACTGAAGAGAGTGCAGGAATACACTCTTCTTTTTCTTTTTTAATAAGCAACTATACTCAAATTTGACTGAATGTTAAACGACTCAACAACTGATGTGGCTTTAGCAAATAAATCAATAAAACTGTAACATTAGGCAAAATCTGTTTCTAAATACATTATTTCATACTATATTCAAAAATTCTATCAATTCTACTAAATTACAGTAAAATGTCTTTTCCGTTTATTATACACACACACATATATATTTTTGTGGTTTTAAGCAACATAACATTGAAGATGCCTTGCTATTCAAACTGTGGGTAAGAAGAGATGAATTTATACCTTGCCAAGGCTATTTGTGTGAAAGTGAATGCACCAGCCTTAGCTAGAATTTGAACTTAGCACCCCAATCCCACTTTCTGCACCAATGACCATTAAGTTTCCTGAGTATCCGTTTCTACTTATTAAACCCAAACCCAACAAATTCAAGCAACTTTAGTATGAATTTTTGTGTAAAAATTAAGGAACCAAATCCATATCTTCTACCCATCAGCTAGCGGTTAAATAGCAGGGTAAACTGGCCTCTCTAACCTTGAGTAGCGACCACTCTAAGAGAAGGAAAACTCTTGAGTTTCAAACTGTGGAGAAGGCAGTACTGAAACCAGTCCACTAACTTTCACAAGAATGCATGACAATTCACAGATTATAAAGAAAAAGAAGAGGGCCCTGTTTATGAAGGGACATGACATTTTAATTTATTCAATGCAATTTAGTTATCTTCATGAATCGAGAACCAAGTTTATTATGGTAGAGATAAATAATAAAATCACATTTATTTGATGCCACAGTTTTGATTTTCAGGTTTTTGAGTAGACACATGCAGACATTGAGCTTTATATATTAGATCGGAATAGAATATTGACAAGGGTTGGAGTATTCAGAAGACATTTGATTTCCAACAAAAGCCAATAAATACAACTGATGTGATGATTGGTGTTGTTATTTTAATTGTTATTAAGCACATCTCAAAATCAGAAAGGATGATATTTACATTTAATGATTGTGTAAAGCTATAAAAACTCTATTTATGGACGTATCAATTGTCAGTAAAGAAGGGTAATTCAAGAAAAACAATGTAAAGGAAGAAAATAGACCAGAGCCTCATCAGGTAAGGAGATTGTTTCTAGTTATAAAATAGGCAATACAAAAATTTTGTCAAATCTGAGATGCAATTAATTTATATAAACTGAAATAGACAGATATCAATATTGTAGATGTAGAAATCACAAGATTTACCCTAATACCCAATGTATAATACGCATTTTTTTCTAAAAAATCGTAAGCAAAATCAGGGGTGCGTATTATGCACAGCTACAAACAATCTTTAAAAAATTGCCATAAAATAAAATGAGAATTATCATAAAACTAAATTAGAATAATATTCTATGTTTAAAACCATTTTTTAAATAAGAGTAGGAAACCCTGGCTGTAATGAAATTGAAGAAGTACAATTTATAGGGTTTGATTACCAAACAAAGGTGTGTATTATGCATGAGTAGAAGCATTTTCCCACACTTTCAGCACAATTTTAGGGGTGCGTATTATGGATGAATGCATATAATACATGGGGAATTATAGTATATGTTACTTTCATGCTCATAATTACTGGAGTACGAGGAAATGCTTTTATGAACATTACAAAGAGTTTCAGGGAAAAAAAATGATATCATGTGGACAACAGCACAGTGGTGGTATATCCTGTAACACATGCAGGTAGTAAAGGTATGCATTTAATGCAACCAGGGCAGCAGTGGCGTTTAGGGCAAGATAGCTTGATAGAGCCTAACCCACTTTAGGCTGCTTTTGAATTTTCCCTTCTCTTAGTCTAGATGTCCAGTCTGTCTTGCTATTTAACTCATAGCTGGAGGAATATGGATTCATGCCTTTTCCAAGGGCAGTAGTGCAAAGCGAACCAAACAGAATTGAGTGGGAATTGAACTTGGCATGCCTAATTTACCTTCCACACCAATACCTATTAGACTATCTGTGCCTCCATAGCATTGTAGGGTTCAGTAAAAGTAAAGAAAAGGAAAAAGCTCACAGCCTTTGCTGTCACTTTACCCTCAGTCCTATTGGCCAGATACATTTCTGCTCAATGTATATATTTCTTTATTTTTTTAAATTTCTTTATTTATTTTTATTTTTTTTTAGTAAAATGGTCTTTTTGAAATCAAGAAATCAGTCATTCTTTATAAATTTTTTAATTTCACTTCATTATAATCAATATTATTTCATCATCATTATTGAAAAGTAGAATTTACTAGCAACCAAATGAGTTTCAAAAGTATATGAAATATTTTTTATTGTGCTGAAAGCTTTATTGAAATTTGTTTTTTTTTTTTGTTAGTTATCACCAAAAGGCTAACATCTTAAAATTCACTTTTTTTTCCTTTTAGGCTACTATACTTTAAAATTATAAAGGTTAGCTTTTAGTAGGGACAAATGAAAATTACCCCATTTTTCATTTTGTTTTTTCATTGCTGTACTTGTATACAATTTTGTTTATAGCTTATAGAAAATTTGCAAATATTTTACTAATGTTTTGTGCAAATAATCAAAAACTTAATTAATTTTTCTTTCTTTTCTAGGTAAGTAAACTCGAGGTTACCGGATTTCTGAAATGTTAGCAATTTCTTTCTGTCTTTCAAGTAAGTCTGTAAACATCATTTTTTTCTGTTGCCTTATGGCTTCAAATAGAAGTTGATTACTTTTTTGTGAATTTGTTTCTTCATTTACAATATTGGGTTTGTCACAATGTTTGTTTGGTATATTAAGTTTATATATAAAAAAAAAAAACAATTGTCAAATTTTCAGTGTTAACTTTATGGAACAACATATTTACTGATTTTGTTCCAGTATCTTTTGCCAGTTTTCAGGCAACTTCATAAATCCATTCTCTCAGAATATTTTAGCTTTCTCAGCAGAGAACTATTCTGGGCGTGTTTTGTAATCTTCCACTCCAGGGAATTTAATTTTTCTTTCATTAACAGTCCTCTGAAGAACAGAATAAACAGTAATTCAACGATGCAGTATTTGGTAAATATGGCAGATCATTTAGATCTGGTTAAGCTGTAGTATATATATTTTTCATTTTAAAATTTAAAAAAAAAATTTTTTTAAATTTATTTTCAATAAAAATATTTTTGATTTTTATAAGATTTTCAAACAAATGTAATATAATATGACAGCTATCACAATAAAATAAAAAAATTAATTTTCTTTTTTCTAAATAATTTACTAAGCTACTCATGCTATTTCATGTCAAACTCAAGCTGAACCTCTTGGTCAAACCAATATATGGTATATATGAGGGAGTGCTGAAAAGTTTTTGGCCGAAACAGAACTGAATTTTAAAAAAACGTCTGATATTGCTTTACTGGGTTAGATTTTGGGAATGGGTTGGACAAGGTCCTCCTCCTTCTGGTTTTGCTTATCTGTGATCAACGGTACTATGGCCAGGTGCTGTAGGGTCACTGCACAAGTGAGCATGTGACCAGATTCCTCTACATGTTTTTGTTGAAAGTCATCATGTGTCTATATTTCTGTGATGAGGTATTGTAATTATTTACACTATTTACATTGTTGTCCTCATCTTTATTGCTATATTCACAACATTTTGGTTGTTGTACGTTCTGGCTTTCTTCAGGTGATATGTTGGAATCTACCTCTGTGAAAGGGTTTGGTTTGAAATTCCAATACATATTACCTGAAGAAGGCCAGAGCATATAATGGCTGAAACATTGTTAATATGGCAGTAAAGATGAGGACAATAGTCTGAACAATGTAAATAGTGTAAGTATTCATTGATGTATAGCATGTCTTGGGCAAGTAGACCTGGCAGAGCCTATCACTCTCCAGGTCAAACCCCAGACATAAGTTTTACTTAAAAATGCTGTCAAGTATTTCTTTTAAATGAAAAAGTGAACATTCTCGACTTAATAAGGAAAGAAAAAAGTCATTCTGTGGTTGCTCAGCTCTGTGGTAAGAATGAATCTTCTTTCATGTCATAAGTTTTTTTGTAGTATATTTTAACAGTTCTATTTCATGATTGTTGCTCATCTCACATTGTGATTAATTTATAAATTAAACTTTACCATGGGAAATGACACATATCTATCTCTCTATCTCTGTATATCTCTCTCTCTATCTCTGTATATCTCTCTCTCTATCTCTGTATATCTCTCTCTCTATCTCTGTATATATCTCTCTCTATCTCTGTATATCTCTCTCTCTATCTCTGTATATCTCTCTCTCTATCTCTGTATATCTCTCTCTCTATCTCTGTATATCTCTCTCTCTATCTCTGTATATCTCTCTCTCTATCTCTGTATATCTCTCTCTCTATCTCTGTATATCTCTCTCTCTATCTCTGTATATCTCTCTCTCTATCTCTGTATATCTCTCTCTCTATCTCTGTATATCTCTCTCTCTATCTCTATATCTCTCTCTATCTCTATATCTCTCTCTATCTCAATATCTCTATCTCTCTCTCCCCCTCTCTCTCTCTATCTATCTATATCTCTATATCTCAATCTATATCTATCTATCCTGTGTATTTAGACAGCACGTGTTCCTTTAAGGTAAATATTAGCATATTTCTTGTACTTTTCTTCCAAAATTAACTTTGGGCATTTTCTTGTCTGAGAAGGATTATGCATAATTTTGAAAAGTTGATCAATAAAATTGACACAAAAATGTATGTTATTTATATTAATGTATATATATATATATATATATATATATGCAATCTTGGAGCAAAAAAAAAGGAAAATTGCTAATGCATTGACATAATGTCTGGTGATAATTGCCATAATTATCATTTCAAGTAAACGTTATAATAATCTTTTATTTAAGAATTTATATTTTATGTCAATTTTGCTTTGATTGTTATAAATATGAATGAAAAAAAAAATGATGCCTACTATCAAAATAATGATGGAAAAAAACAGTTTCCAATTTAAAATATATGAAGTTTCCAGTATAACACTTGGAAAAATATTTACAATTTTATTATTAATTATTATTATTATTATATTATTTTCCTCTCAATATTTTGGGCATTTTAATTTTGTGAAGATTGCATTGCAAACATTTTAATATCTTTTCTCTTGTTTTTAATATGTTGCCATTCTTTTTAGAAGAATACACTTCAAGAATTTTACTGAATTTCATATATATATTTTTATATACCCATAAATACACACAATGTGTGTGTGTGTGTGTGTGTATTATGAATTATATTTTTGGTGCACAGTGACTGACCATTACTGTCAGTTTCATACTTTCATTCAGTGGTCAGGTGTCCAGCCTCTGTAGTGTGAAAATGTGACCTTTTGTTTTACCAGGAAAGTCTGAGATGGAAAAAATATGGCTGGTGCATGTATATCATGTAGACACCAACCAAATTCACCTGGAAGTTGGAAAGCACCCCATCTGGCCAAGATCAAATGAAGTTGTAAGCATGCAATAACACTGTGAAGGAAAAAAAAAAAAAAAAAAAAAAAAAGAAATAGTTTGCTGGTGTGGCAAAAAAGGACTCAATGCCACACAGAGCAATGGGGCCATGGTCAAGGAGCCTAATGCTTTCAAGCAAAAAAGTGCTCAACAGAACCAGGCCCCTCAAGTCATCCATGGTAGAGTTTTCTGATATTAATAGAAATAAGCAGCTCTTCTGTGGATGCACACCAAAAATAAAAAGTGCTCCATGCTATATAAAATGGCAGAGCTTTACCAAATTATGAATTAAATTTCTGGCAAATAGTGACTGACCACTACTGTCAGGTTCATGTTATCATCTGACGGCTGAAAGATAGAGAGAGAGAGGCGCACACACACACACACACACACACACAAGCAATAACAAATATTAAATACGAAAAATGTTTCACAGAGAAATTGTAAAGCTTTTTTTAGATTTGTGGTGTTACTTATTTATTTTATATTTTTCAGCATTTACAAGTTTATTTTTTGATACCACTCAATCCTAAATTGTTTTATGCATTCTCTAAAGAATGAATAGAATCCTAAAACTGAATATGTGATTGATTATCATTATTAATTAGCCAGTATAAAAATTTAGCTCACCCCTGCAAATGGAAACACTTTTCTATTCTGTTCAGTTGATTACATTTGTATTTTTTCTTCTTCCAGACTGCTTATTCTTTTTGTTTCTTTTGGTGTTCTTGAGTATTTGTTTTAAGAAAATTTTAACCAAAAGAAAGACAAAAACAGAGCCTTCAGTATATCCACGCTTTCATTATCGTTTCTAGATTAACATTAGAAGCGGAAAATAGATTATTCATGAAGTTAACACTATTTATTTTCTTTTAATCAGTATTTAAAAATAATCTTTGGAAATGTTAGTTTATTGACATTTAAAACAGATCTTATTAAGTAGATCAGAAAATAAATAGAAACCTGCACGAATGACAAGATGAAGACGTGTGCACTAAAAGAAAATCTCTCCCTTTTATGTGCCATATCTCTTGAGGATGTAAGCAGGTGTGGTTCTCCACTGCTTTCTCGTTTTGTTGATTTTCACTAACACTTGTTCCTTTATAAGTCCTCTTTGTTTTCATGGTATTTCTCCCTTTATCCATGTGCTCAGATACTTCAAGTAGGTTACTCAGTTTTTTCTTCAACTTATCTTACTTTCAGTATATCCTCTGAATGTTAAATTCTCCAAGCCTTCTTTTCTCATTCTATATCTCCAAAATGTCAACTGTCTGATTCTTACTTTTTACATTTTTAGTTCCTATTTTCCTCAAAATTTCTTCAATCATCTCTGTTCATGATGTTCTCAACATTTTTGGAAATGGAAATGCATCTATGTTGCTGTAATTTTTAATTTTTTTCATTTGTGGTAAAATTGAGTTTTCACTTTCATGTAGGAAGGTAGACTGTTTTTTTTTTAATTTCTAATGTTATTTTACAATTTCACAATTCCTTTACTCTTGAGTACCAATTAAACATCTCACCCACTTGTTAATTTTGGGATTTCTTTCCAACCCTACCAGAGCTTATTAAGACCCCAACTTGGCTTATTATTTTTTTAAAATTATTTTGATGGATATTTAATTATACAGAGTGTCCATAAAGTCAGTGTCCAATCTAAAATACTTGTAGCCTTGTAACTCTACATAATAGAAGCAATCTGTAAAAAGGATAAGGAGGAAGAAGTCTTTAAATTTATTAATGGAATTGGAAATTTTCATCATGTCCACTATCATTATGAATAGGGTGATCTGATTCTATAGTTTTCAGAAAACATCTTGCAACTGATTTTCAATAATATCTTCAATCACATCAATTGTTACAGCTTGCAATTCCCCTAAAAATTGAGGTTTAGTTGAATAAACATTACTTTTTACATGTCCCCATAAAAAGAAATCTAATGGTGTGAAATATTTTTAATCATTTTCCAACTACCCCATTTATTAAAATGCCTCTTTTATTAGATTTTCTTAACACCGCATCCTTTATTTAGCACCCAGGAGTATTCTGTTTCTGAACTGTTTTTTGCTATACCTGTGTGTCTTTGAATTTCTGCATGTGTTTGATTTTGGTATCCCCAATGTATAGATCATATTTTGAGCTGTCCCTTTTACTGACAACCATGCATTCTGCCTTCTTAGAGTATTTAGTTCTTTCTTTGACTCTCTTTTTACTATAATTTTAAATTGTAGTCAGAATACATGCAAAAGCATATAAGTCTGCCAAGCATTGAAAATACCAAAATGCCTGAAATAAGAAATGATACTTCTAGTGTGTCCAACTCCAGCTACATTGGCATTTAATTAATGGGTCTGAACAGACTGGAATATTTTAGTTTTCACACATTTATCATGACTGAGTGTTTAGAGTATCAATGCTGTGACTGTGAGACCCAAGTTTGAATCTTGCTGTAGTTGATTAGTCACTCAGGTGACACCTTGATAATATCTGCTTGATGAGATGACCCTAGCATGAAGCATCATGGGAAGTGCCTGAAAACCACACCACAAGTTGACTCAAACCTTATGAATGAAACTGGGTTGGCAAAACTGTTCAGAAGCTGTTGATAGTTGTGTTAGCACAAACAGGCAAGTTCTCACCTAATGGGAAGAGAGATCTTTAGCTTTGATTGGCAATTTATCTAAAGATGTTGTCTCAATGAAAACACCCATTCACTAGCAGTCTGGCCTATGTATTAGCAAGAAGAAAATGACAATGACTGACACTCTTCATAAAAGAACTGAGTCATGCAAGTTCATCATTTTCAGAAATAGCATATGATGATCAATGCTTTATTATTTACAACTATTTTCCTGTTACAGAGTCTTAGGGCCTATGGCTATATCATGTTGAAACACTGGTTCTCATTCCATCACCAAAGTTAAGCAATGTGCAGCCAGGTCAATTTCTAAATGGGTAACAGCTAGGGAATACCAGGTGCTGTAAGCTTGAATGCGTGAGTGGTATGATGAATGATGGCTTGGAGTAGAAGATCAGAGAATCAAGTTCCAATTCCAGTCTGGTTCATTACATTCACTTACATGTTCATGCAGGTACATTTGAGAAAGGTATGAATTCACCTTCTCTCTCCAGCTATGGATTGACTAGTTGGATTTGTATTTGGAAATCATTGTTATCTTAAAAAAATTCACTCAAAAAGAAAAAGGATTATTGTTCCAATCCAAAAATTGTTTCAGCTTCAAATAACCTACAAACGGTTGATAAGCTATAAAAATCAAATCAATCCATTCAGAATCTCGGTGACACTTTATATTCCAAGATTGTAATGTAGATGTATTTTTACCTTATTTTTGTTTTACTTTTAAATTTTTCTTTATTTTTTTAAAACTATTTTTTTGACCCTCCGCAGAAACCTCCTTTTGACTGTTCATTTAAATCATCACCATTGGTTTGAGAACAATTAGTCTAAGGGAACAATGGGAAATGTTGTATGCTTGAAGAATAGAGATAAAACAAGACAAAAATATAAGCAAAAAAGAAAGGTTATAAGCACCATTATCCTTTTATTATGGCAAAAAGGTAACTTGGGTTGAGTTGGCTTTTATGTCCACTTCTGTCATAACAAACGTGAAATGTCCTTGATTTTTCTTTCAAATGTGTCCTTTGACGTATTGATTTCTCTCTCTCTCTCTCAAGTTCCAAATTTGGCAAAGGACATTCCTCTATGATTTTTCTTTCTCCTACCCTACTCTCCCAAATGTTCATTCGGTGTATATTCTCTCAGTTGGTCTTTGGAATTCTACTCTTGAACTCCAAACACTCCCGATTTCCACTCGGTTGCCCTGACAGCATTAACCACACCCCAATTATAAGAAAATGAATCTAACAACATTATTGTTGTCTTTTTGTCTGGAATAACAATTCAGATCAAACTTTATCACTTTGTTGGGTTTTTCTTTTTCTTTTTCTTTTCGCCTCTGATAATTTGGCTTGATATTCAATTTTTTTCTCGTTTTCTTTCAGATTGATTTTTTACCTTTTTTTTTTTTTTTTTTTTTTTTTAAGGTGTTTCTTTTTTATGTAAATAAAATAATTTTTCAGGGTTTTTTGTAGTTTTCTCCAAAAACTAACCTCAAAGTCATTTTCTTTTATGTATCATGTCTCTTCAGGATGTGGGTGATCATGACTCTTCACAACTTCCTCTCTCTTTGTTCCTCTAAGTAACTTTTAACCCTTTGCCATTCATCTTTGTCACTGTTCTGCAATCTCTTCACACAAACTTAAGTTCCATACTGTTTCCCAGTTTATCTTGATTTCAAGATATCCTGTGAGTATTAAATTCTCCAAACTCTCTTTCTTCCTTATATGTCCCAGAAATGTGAACTGTCTCTTTCTGATTATATGCTTAATTGCAGTTCCAATTTCCTTCAGACTTCTTTGTTATTTATATATTTTGTTGATGGTATTCTTAGCATTTATCAGTAGAGCCACATTAAGTTTCTCCTTCATCTATAAGGAAACTGTCCAGTATTCATTGCTATTTCGGAGTTGGACCAATCATTGATACCTGAGTAAACTAAAATGGGAAGGTGCAAGAGAAATGAAAAACTTATGGCACCACCTACATGTACATATTGCATTCACACTTTTTTTGAGAATAACAATAATTTTTCCAGATTTATTTAACCTATGGCTGGTGGAGGGAGATGGCTTCATACATTTGTCAAGGGTATTTGCACATAAGTGAATGTAAAAAATTTGATGGATCATTGTTGAGAGGGGGTAGGTATATATTTTTTTCTTCAAGAAAAATGGGTGTTACCTTTTAGTAGGGACTAATGAAAATGATCTTAGTTTTAAAACGATCATCCCCCACCTAAAAAAGCAAAACACAAGAATGAAATGATTCTTCATCCAAAGCTGGGAGATCAACAAGTCGGCCTTATTGGTTCGTTAAAGTCAAATTGGTAGCAGATCGTGAAAGTGACCTAAAATGTGCTGTTAACTGGGGCAAAGAATGGCTTGTTACTTTTAACATCTCCAAAACAAAACTACTCTCTATTAATCATTTGAGAAACTCCTTTTTACCTTCCATCAGCATGGCTGATGCTAACCTCCAGGAGAGTGATTTATTGAGCCTTCTCAGCCTGGCATGAAGTGAAAATATTGAATCAATTTCTATGTCTGCTGCAAGGAAAGTTGGTTAACTGTGTCATGAGAGACAATTTTCTCTCCAGAATCTATCTTGCGTATTTGTAAGTAAACCATTTGGCCATTTTTGAATATTGCTGCCATTTATGGTCTGGTACTCCTGCTATATATTGAGAGATTCTTGATAAAATCCAAAGAAGAATCTGAAATGTTATTGGTCCCAACCTGGCATCCTGGTTTTTAGTCACTTTCCCATTGCCTTAATGTAGCTTCCTTGTGCCTTTTCTATAAGCATTTTCATGATAATTGATCTGATGAACTTTCCTCTATGGTACCTACACTTTATGAATTTAAGCATAGTACTAGATTGGTAGCAAGGTCTCGTCAGTTTATAGTTGAATTGGCTAGATGTAACCGTAAGTTCTTTGCTAACAGATTTTTTCACACCTGTGAAACTCTCTTCTGGCTTCTTGCTTCCCAATCAACTTTGATCTTCAAAAATTTAAATTCAATGTCTACTGACTTCTTTATTACTCTCCTTCCTTAATAGTATTATTTTTCTCATTTCTCTAACACTCAGTAACCCCTTGAAATTTATTAGTTTTATTGCCTTATGTGGGGTGAAATGATTAAAAAAAAAAAAAATACATCTCTCTCTCTATATATATATATATATATATATATATATATATATATAATTGTACATGATGTAAGTGTTCACACACAAATACATACATATGTACTTTGGTGTAAGAGAAACAGTGCTAAGTAACAGGGCTATTAATATATATTAGTAAAAACACATAGTACCCTTTGCTGCCAGTATTCTCTCTCTCTCTTCACACATACATACACATATATAAGAAAAGACTATATTTCTGCATATATATATATATATATATATATATGTGTATGTATGTGTGAAGAGAGAGAGAGAATACTGGCAGCAAATGGTACTATGTGTTTTTACTAATATATATGCTTGTGGCAGCCAAGGAAGCTAGGATTGAGTTCCATAAAGAGGGTGAATGCCCTGCAAAGAAAAAACAAACAGCCCCCAATATGAAGCTGCTGAGTGGTGTCATTGATTGGAAGGTTGCAGTGGATCTAATGACATTCTTAAATTTTCCAATACACATTGCACAGACAGACAAGCGTCCTGACATCGTGTTATGGTCCGACTCAAAAAAGACTGTCTTCCTAATAGAGTTAACAGTCCCTTGGGAAGAGAACAGGGTGGAGGCGCACGAACTAAAGAAAAACCGTTACAAGTCACTACGTGCCGAATGTGTGGAAAATAGTTGGACGTGTCATGTGATGCCTATTGAGATTGGGTGTCGTGGGTTTCTGGGACTTTTGGTCATTTCCTTCTTTTCAAAAATAGGCATCACTGGCCGTTGGTTGAAGAGCGTTTTGCATCACATTCAAAAAACGGTTCAGAATGCGTCAGGTTGGATTTGGTCGAGATCAAAACAAGCAAATAAAATGCATGCAACATCGCGACCTAACATGCACAAGTGAAATATTTGCGTGGTCGTCTATAACGATTTTTACGAGTGTGTCAATAACGGCAAACACGTTCAGGAACTTTCATTACGAATAGAAGCTCCAACGAGGAACAATAATTTATTTACCTTATCACAAGAATTTACAAATAGGAACGATTAATTAGCTTATCTTCATACCCTGCCTGGTGGCAAATGCTGCTGGTGGCACTAGGGGCGGCGGTCCCGCCATAGCCACCGAAACCGTGATATCACCCCTGGTTGGCGGCTGATGAAGACAGGGTATCGCATGTGTTAATACACACTGTATGTTAAAATATATATATATATATATATATATATATATATATATATATATATATATATGCATCTTTGGAATTGAAATGGTAAGCACTGTTAACTGGGGGGAAAAAATAAAATAATGAAAATTGATAACCAAAAAAAATGTTCACTATAAAAATTTTGATTGTTTATAAAAGACAGTTTGGTCACTAAAAGGTACAAACATCACTAAATCTTCAAATGTTTTCTGACCTTTTGTAAATTTTTATGCTGTATTGACTACAAGTCTTTAAAAGGTTTTAATTCTGAGAGATTTGCTTTTCTAAGATTGCAAGAAATGTTGTTCTAGAATAATCTACTTTGTCTTGCTAAAACTATGGCACTCAAAGTATGTATGTATGTATGTATGTGTGTGTGTGTTGAAGGTCTTTGCATTATTGACTTTTCTTGTTCTCAAGCCAAAAATGTATTTTGATCTGATGTTATCCATTTTCTTTTTCTTTCCAAGAAAGATAACTCCACCAAAAGAATTTTTATACAATTTTTCTAAAATAATTTTTCTTTTCAAGTCTCTTCTTTCAGTAAGATTTTTGTTCTTGACTTCCAAATCTCTAAAAAGAAGGCAAAAATAGATATCTCGATTTACATATACAAATGATGGCTGTCCACTCAATCAGGAAAAACCACCATTTAGGCTCCTGTGACTGTATATTCTCTGACTAATTAATACCTATTTCTTATGATTACATCTTCCATATAGTTGTCTTAGGTTTGAGTATGAAATCCTATTTAATTTTTCAGATCAATCATTGACTTACACACTTTGACATACCATATCTGCTCATGGTTTCTCAAGAACCTGTTTTGCCATAACCATCAAATGCCATTTAAAACTACTTACAATATTTGCTGATATTATGGCAACTAGCTGCCATGAAGAACATGTAGCTGTTATGACAGTATGCATATATCATAATGAAATTTTGAGTGTAATGTACATAATCGCATATAACTTTGGTGTCTTGTTTTAGAGAGAGACATAGCCTGGAACAAATCTCATATCTGAAGTAAGCATCTTCCAGTTTGAGATTTTCAAACAAACCTCCTTAGTTGAGCCTGCGAGATTTAAGACTCTTCTGTGGATTTGATGCCAGACACGACTCATTTTTTTTCCACTCAATTTCTTTCTTGAACCAAGATTCACAGTCAGAAAGACTAATATTGCATTGAGTCAGTGCCAGGTGCATGTAATCCTTAAATCTTAGTTTTGGCTTACCACACACTTGTTTTCCTTCTGTTAATTCTTCATTTTTTTTTTCTTTTTTAGTGGAGCTTTAAAATCAGGTTTTTCCTTCATGGCCTGATGAGCTCCATCTAGCCAAAACTATTTTAAACACACATTTTATATATATATATATATATATATATATATATATATATATATATATACACCATGGTAATACTTGTGTGGCAATGGAACCATATTTTTAAATTAGTAAATTTATAACATTTATGCTCAGCAGAATTGTATTGAGCACTATTTTTTTAAAATAAAAATAATTAATAAGAACACCAGATTATAAATCTTACTGTTCTTTCTCTTTATTTTAATATATATATATATATATATATGGGTTTATAAGTATTGATAGGGCTCACGATGCATACAAGATTTCCAGCTCATCTAAATCTTTTTTATTGATCTTCCTTTTTTGAGCGAATGTTTAGGTTATTTATAGCCATGAACTTTTGACCTTTGATTATTTTAAATATTCATTTATATATTTCATTCATTTAGTTGTTTCCTATCTTTTCTTTGGTAAACTTGAGTACAAATACTGGCATTTAGAAATACCACAAAGATTGACACTTAGTTTGAAGATCATTTAAGGAGTGAAACAGACAGCTAACATGCAATGTCGATACCTGTGTTTACACTGTTTACATCTACAAATGTTCTGTCCGATTATTGAGCACTTTTCACTTATCGAGCAAATTTTTAACACACACACATATATATATGAGAAAGTGAGATATAAATTTTTATGTAACAAGAAGAATTTTAGGGAAATCTGAAAAAGTGGAAAAAGTTTTATGAAACACATTACATGAAAGCATTTTCTACTTTGCCATAGATTTCCTTAAAATTATATATATTATATCTGTTGGAGGTACAAACTTTTATTATAGCTATTTAATGGATATTTTCAGTGTGTGTACATCTATATACATATGAAATGCACACAAAAAATATATTTATGCATACTATTTTAAAATTTTGGTTTGTAAAGCCCTTATATATATATATATATATATATATATATATATATATATATATATATATATATATATATATAATCCCATATGCATTTGACCAGCCATAGTTTCTTGTGTTATTTGTCTTCAGTCAGTATTAGTCTATTCAATGATATGCTCAGTGCACAAGCTTCATTTGTGGTCAGTTGTATCTCAAAATAGATAAAAGTATATATATATATATAATATATATATATATATATATATACACACACACACACACACACTTTTATCTGAGTTTTAGTTATCAAATGATGAAAAGAACTTGAAATATGTTTATTACTTACATAAAACTGTCTATACAGTTTAAACAAGGAGCCATTTTCCTTCCTTGGTGTTATACCTCCAATAATAAATGTATTCTTTTTGCTCTTAGCAATCTTAGTGAAGATTCTATCCACTTTAACTCTCTCCAGCATTTTTCACACTGTCTCAATCATGCACTAAATCTGTTAGACTTGCATCTACTCTTCAACAATTGTGAATGTCCCGAAAATTTGCCAAATTCTCACTAGTGTGCATTTGTCATATACCATTTATAGTCATGAGAAATCTATCTTGAAATAGCTTTTACAACCAATTTACTTTGCATTTACACCTGTCTGTGATGAAAAAAATAATTTTGAAGTCTCTGTACTGCATGCACTGGGAATAGATTTTAGCATCAGCAATAGATTATGTGTTATAGGTAAATTCTGAAAACAAATTCCTCTTGCTAATTGAATAAATGAATTCCTCTTGCTAATTGAATAAATGAAAGAGAGGCTCGAATCAAATGCGGGAGGGTCTCTTAATTTTCAAAATTTTAATAAGTGAGCCCCAATTGGTTTATTTCAGAGGTAAGAGTACAGAATGTGGAAAATTATTCTTGCTTCTTAAATAAATGGAGGTGGGGTAGGGTTATTTAAATTTCAAAAAATATCCAAATACCCATCCTATGAACAGAGAAAAATATGTTGCAATAGAAGTTATTTTTAAGGTTTTTATTCATAATAAAAATTAATTTGGCAGCATACTATATTTAAATAATTTTGTAATTTTTTTTTTTATGATAAAGACGAGAGAGCTCATTCTACTCTGCTATTTAACCCATAGCTTGAGGAGGATGAATTCATTCCTTTTCCAAGGGCATTAGCACAAAATAAACCAAACAGAATGAACTTTAACTTGGTATGCTGATTTCATTTTCCATACCAATAACCATTACACTATCTGCACATTTAACCCAGTGGGTGACATGTTTAAAGAGAAGCTGAATTCAATATGCAAACAAAAACTGGGGGTAGTTTACTCCAACTCTTATTTGTTGCAATGTCAGGGTTTTCTGAGAATTGATTCTGGAACCAAATGGTCATTTTACCATTTTCCAACTGAATCGCCAAAAGAGGCTGATGCACTGGGGGTGAATGAGAAACCAAATATTATTGGTTCTTTTGTCTAAATAAAAGACACAAAATATTTCCATTTTCCTAGTTTTAATAGCCAGAAATGATGCCAAGTGAAAAGTAATTTATTTTTTCCTGTTTTCCCTTTTCTCTAAATAAATTTCAATTTTGACTTCTAAACTGTTTTATCTGCAAGTTGTCTGCTAATGCTAGGGTTATCTTTAAAGTGTTGTTATTAGTGTTATTTGAATAAAGAAATGAATGAATCTATATTTGTAGGCATGTTTGGAGACGTTTCCCCACCTCCTCTCCCAGTGTAATTTATTTGAGCTCAAATTGGCAATTTGCCAATGGTAATGTCTATGAACTCTTAATGCAGTAGATGAATATTCAATACAAATTAATTGATAAGTCTCAGAACCCTCACTCAGAAATAATTTCAAATATACACACACACACACACACATATATATATATATATATATATATATATATATATATATATATATATATATATATGGCAACAGTTGAAAGAAAAGAGGAAAAATAAAAGAGAAAAAAGGCTAAGGAGTGAGTATAAAGTGGAGAGATAAAAAAGCGACAAAAAGGACAAATAATCATGGCACCCTACACGTACATATATCCACACAGACAGGCACAAACACACATAGATTATGAAAAAAAAAAACAAAGAAACTTGCACCAATGAAAAGTGTATATAAAAAAGAAAAATTGAAAAGTATAAGCAGTCAATTGCTGATGCCACCTGACGAGTGGACGGACTGGTTCGTCTACAAAACTTTGGAGTTGGGATGCTGAAGGTAACATCAATCAGCTAAGTGATAAACCTTTTACTTGTATTAATTTTATACACACACACACACACACACACACACACATATATATATATATATATATATATATATATATATACACACACACATCTTTGAGCCTGTTGACTAACTGAAATGCTAGAGGAACGCTATTAACTGGGAGAATGCTCATATGTTTATATGAGCATGTATATTACAGTATATGAAGTATTGGAAAGTTCTCTTACCAATCCCCACCCTAACACCCCAAATTTTGATGTTTGCTAATATTTTGAGAAATGGGTTGGGCCAAGGACTTTTCAAAACTCCCTTTTAGAAAATTATTTTTGGAGAACAAGTGTAAAATTAAAATGCATTTTTTCATTATGAGACTTCATACTTACATAAACACCTGTGCGTGTACACATTAGCACACACACACACACACACACACATATATATATATATATATATACTACATACACTACTAAAGAAGAACCATCTATGTTGGTATGGCCAGCAGAAAATATACCAGAAGACCTAGCACTTTAGACAAGAAAAAATCCTGAACACGGAAAGAAAAAAGAAAGGCCAAAAAGCAAATACCTACCTACCTACTCAGTAAAGTGCTTAACACCCAAAAAAAAACACTTCACATCAGCACTTAACAAAGGAAAGCCTGAATCATACTCAAGTTTCATGGTCTTGCAATCTTCAAATGACTAGAATGCCCTAGTCACCTGAAGATCACAAGATCATGAAACTTGATTAATGACTCAGACTGGCTTTTGTTTTTATATATATATATATATATATATATATATATATATATATTACCACTAATTTGTATCTAAGTGGGTATTCATTATTATAATTGAGATGGCAGGAGTTTCTATTTGGGTTTCATTGTTAAGTAGTGAATATATTGTTATTGGATTTTATGAGAATGTCTTGGAATGGAATTTTATTGTTATTGCTAAGTTTGTAAATAAATTTCAAAATAAAGTTTTTTTTTAGCTGTGTTTTTTGTTTTAAATTTCTTTTTTATTACTGGCTAAAGTGAAAATATTTATATACAAGATATAAATGTTAGGTTTTTTGTGGTTACTGACTAGCGTTTGTCAGGGTTGACAATAGGTGTGACATGTTTTTACAGTTATTAAAAAGAAGTGGTTTCCACAATGTACTCACTCAATCTCTTCATTAATGATGGTGACATACCAGTGACATTTTCTGGCAACTGAACAGAATGTAAGTTGTGGATTCATTTCTGCCCCAAAGCTATTAGTGCAGAAGCATTTAGTGTATTTTGATATTAAATGGTTATGCTATCCTCTGTGTGTGTGTGTGTGTGTGTGTGTGTGTGTGTGTGTGTGTGTATATCTTGGCTTTAATCAAGTTCACTCCATGCAAAGCATTAAACTACTGAGACACAAGAGGTTACTGGGTGTGAAAGTTTTAGAAACAGAAAGATTGCTAAGCTTAGTTCGAATTCCTGTCAAGTTTGTTACGTTCACTTATACACAAATACCCCTGGGAAAAGCATGATTTTACCTCTTCACACTTTCCGTAAATCTTTGTCTGCCAGATTGTTCAATCAAGAGTTTTAGTAAAGAAAATATGCCTTCTGACAGAGCTCAAACCTTCATTTTCCTTGTAGGATCTAAAGGTATTCTGTACTTAATGGAGTGCATCTTAACCACTTGGCTACAGAAGACTTTCAGAGTCAAGTAATGTTGTTACCCTATTTAAGTAATGTACATCTTGATCACATCTCTCAAAGCCTGTATTTGATAACTTTTCATTTAGTATCTGAAACATAAATGATTGAACTGTGTTTGACTGTGAAAATATTCAGTGGTTGAAAAGTTTAAAAGCACAGTGGGCTGAATGATCGTTTCTCCTACAAATTGGATGCAGATTTGGAACCTGCCAGAACACATATTTGGTTTGAGAATACATTGGTTGGTAGATGTAGATTTATCCCATACCCCAACTTAAAAAACAAAAGTAAATGAGAGATGTCTACCCAAACACATGTATCCACTGTATATAACATTTAAAGTCATAAAGTGTGTGTGTATATTTACCACTAATATTATATATATATATATATAGTATTGCACATTGTGCATTGGTGTTAATAAAAACAGTGTTTAAAATTTATACTAATAAAAATCTTTTTTTCAAGATAGATATATATATATATATATATATATATATATATATAAAAATAAAATTAACTGATTCTGCTACTTTGGTTTCAACCTTTTAGTATCTTTAGGCGATTTTGGTCTGTTTCCTAGTCTAGTTCAACTCTGACCATTAACTTCTTTATATATATATATATATATATATATATATATATATTATTTACTTTTGATTACAGATTTCTTTTTGATCTAACTTTCATCACTTAAGCCTTTTACTGCTTTAGCCAAAGGTATGCTTTCATTTCATGTTTTGGGAGTATTTTAGCCGGCAGGATTATGTGGGTGGTTGTAGGAAATAATGTCATAAAATATGCTTTGTTAAAATAGTGAAGAAAAAGACGCAGGAAATACTCAGAATTTTACTTTATGTGTAGGGGAGGGGATAAGAAATTAATTATTTTCATTTAAAATTAAATAGATATTTTAATTTATTTAAGGAAATAAATTGTAATTAATTTGCAATAATGAAATAAGTAATATTTTATTAAAATAAATATTTATTCTAAGTTTTATCAATTAAAGTAATATTTTAATAAATTTGTTCACTGAGCAGCTGAATGTCTGTACTAGAATCGTCATATCCACTCTTCAATTTCTTTCATTACTAACGCTCTCTTTCAATATTGGTTGATTGATTCATTTTCTACAGCTGATCAAACTTTTGCAGGTTATTTAAGGCCAGAAAATATTTTTAAACTGTAAGAATTTTTTTTAAAAAAATAATTTTGTTTTTTTAGTGATACTAGTCTTACTAATTAACTCATAGCGATGGATTCATACCTTCCCCACAGGTATTTACACATAAGTGAATATAATGCAACCAACAGGAATTGGAACTTGGCTCTCCGATTAACAATTCAAAACCATTATCCATTGTACCACCTGCACATCCAAACTTACAGCACTTGGTTCTCCTATGATATTGAGCACTTAATACAAAAGAATGCTGGATTGAAATATGTTATGTTCCAAAATTAAGCAGATTGACAGACATATGTTTTGGGAAATAATCTTTTTTTTTTTTTTATTTTTAATTGTTTGAAATTGTCAGGAAAAATTGACCCTGAAATTAACTTTCATGACTTTTTTTTTTTTTACTCAGATGTCACATTTCCGTAGTAATATTTGAAGAGAGTAAATTCATAAAAAAAATGATTTAGTAAAATTTCTTCTTTTAAAAATAAAAATTTTGCTAATTGTCTTATTTATCAGTCAGATTCTTATGCAACTTGAAATCTTACATCCACACATACATATAAAAATCTAATATTTTTTTTGTATAGTCTTACTCTTAACATTTTTCTATAAGTTATCTCCCTTGTACCGTCGACGCCATACCGCAAACTCTTTTATTTTATTTAGGGAGAAACCGGCAGGTGAAAAGATCGAGTTGGCAAAATGGCAAAAATAGAACAATTATTAGTGAAAACCTTAAGGACTTAAAATACAGTCATTTTTTTATTTGACGGCTGTGGGTGATGGTGTCGCCTTTCTTTGTTTGTGTAGTAGTTTTTAAAAATTTAGAAAAGATTCGGTTAAACAAAAAAAATGATTTCTTTTTTTTTCTCCCCCCATTGAGTCCGGTTCTTTCGGAAAACTCACTTTTTGAAAAATGAAGTGTTTTTTAAAAGCAGAAACAATCGAAGTGATTTTAAAAATAGGAGCTCAATAATAATGTACGTATCAAGTCGAATTGGACCCAGACTTTGTGTCAGGACAACATGACTACTAATGTTCAGTTTGTAATTTAAACATACTACTAAACTGGACCCTGTCTTTGTGTCCGATAGAAGTCGATCTTTTCTTGGCTAACATAAAAAAGAAAAAAATTTAGTCGATGCGGAAAAGTAAAAAAAAATACTCTACAATTGGGACAGTATAGGGAACCACTGTATACTGTTTTAAAATAAAAAAAAGAAGCTTTTGGGGTTGTCTTCGTGTAGCGGTTTGATAGCATTGAAGAAGTTGACATCTCAGAGATAACGACGAGTTCCATGCTGGTAAGAAAGGGAACTAACCGAATTTGCTTATGTCAAAATTTTGTTAGTTCCTATCGAATTTTCTTTTACCTTTTTTAAGAAACTCTTTCCATAGAAATACAGATAATGTAATTCAATAAAAATCAGAATACATAAAAAAATAATAATAATAATAATGACCATATTTTCGTAAAAACAGACACCGATGCGGATGGAAAGTCAGGGTTCAATTCAGTAGTATTGTCAATTCGACGTTGTGGCATTGGACACAAAGTCAAGGTCCATTTTGACATTATATATACATGGTAAATCGGACCCCTACTTTAGAGACACTTTGCTTTTAATTCAAAACTTATTTTCTCGAAAGGGAACAGCCTCCCAACCAAAAATAAACTTCTTTCCCTGAAGTAAAAAGAGCATAGCAAAGATTACAAAAATAGATTATCTAAAGAAAAATAATAAATACATTCCTAGGATGAGGAAAGTTTACTTTCTGACTATTGTCCTTACCTTATCTTTATTGTTCTGATTATTACAAGAAAAATCTGATAACAAAGATTAAGGACATAATCCAAATAAAAATGTAATTTTATTTTTAAATTAACCGTAGCTTTTAAATTTTAGATGTAATTATTATTTTTGCTTCACATCTGCTTAGCTTAGACTACAAAAAAATCACTTCTAAAAAAATACTCTGTAGAATTAGATTAATTAGTGACTAATTAATTAATTCTTATTACTATTCTTTTTTAGCAGTTGACTAACGATTATCAACTTATTTTGCAGTTGAAATTGAACTCTGCAATTAAAATTTCAGCCAGAGATAATACAAACGATTCATTTTTTTTAAATTGGATTTTTTTTACCATAAATTAAGTAGTAAGTAAAGTAAATTAAATAAAGTTTGTTTTTAACATATTTTCCACTATCCTCTTCAAGACCATAAGGAGAGTTTTTTTTTGTTTTGTAATAAAGAAGAAAAAAGTTAAGTACTAAGTGAATTGTTTCGCACTGATATTTAATTACATCTCAGCAAAATTTGAGAGCTAGGTATTTGCTTTCTGTAATGTTTGAATTTAAAAATAATTCCTGTATATTCGTTTTTCTGTCTTTTCCACTCCCGCCAATACATTCCACATGGTGTTTGAGTTTTTTTTTTTTAATGTATGAAATATGCCAGCCTCTCAAGAACAAGGTGAAGGCTTGATGATTCTGTGTCATTCTACTTTGACAGTTTTTTTTCTTTCAAAATGTAGCCAATCATATCGCATTTGTCATTTACTGCTATTCTCATTTCTTCCCGCTTTTCTTCTTCTTGGCCTCTTCCCAAATTTAACATCCCTTTCCTTTTCTTTCAAATCTTAATCCGTTTACCTCTTCTCTCCTCCTGCCATTTCTTACATCTGGTTAATGACTTACATATATATACGTTATAAAAAGTACCGCTTTCTGTCCCATTTTCATCGCACCATAGTGCTTTAAATGAAAATGTATATTCATACAAAAATGTAACAATTGTTATGGGACAGCTAGCATACTTTTTATTTTATTTATCCAGCCATGAGATCTCTTTCTTATATATTTCTTTTAGTCTGTCTCCGAATTTTTATTTATTTTTGATCATGAATTGCGTAGCAGAATTAATTACAAATGATAGTTGCACATTTCTTTCTATTTTCTCATCAAATGAATAAATGCTGTGGGACGATTTTGTTTTTATCTTCATACAAAAACCGAACCCATTGCAACCATCCTCAGCGCATAACTATTGCTCACGACTACTTACTAAAATTCTTAACTGAACAACAGTAACGGTGGAAGAAGCATCAGTGCTAGTCTGTGTCTCCCCGAAATGCACCCCCCTCCCGCAACACCCTCATCCAACCCCGCCGACTTCGCTCGAATCTCTGGTAGTCTAACACACGTAGACAGACACAGAGAGATAATAATACGTGTTATTGATAAACTATTGATTTTAAAAGGGTTTTTGTACGTGCATGTGTGGTGACTGAGGGAAAAGAAAATTTGTGGAGGTCGGAGTGTGCGACGTTGCTATTACGTTCTGGTAGTCCTTTCTCATCGCGCCTTTATTTTTTCTCTTAGCTTTCTTTGTACTACTATATTTGCTTCTCATTCCTTGTAACAATATCAAACTGCACCGCAAAATTCTTCAGACGTATCTCCTCTCTCTACGAAACCGTGACTCAGTCTGTCTCTAGTCTGGGCCTTATCTCACTGAATAAAAATAAAATAGACAACAATCCTTCATTAATACATGCTTGATTAAAGGAGAAAAAGATATTTTTTTTCATTTTTTATAGGTACCTCCACGAAATGTAAGCAAAACAGTATAGCTCGACAAGAAAGGCCTTAAATTTGATGAAAAAAATTTTTTTCTGCTTAAGTATATATAATTAACTTACGGATGTCAGATTAAAAAATAAATCCACACACACAAAAATAATAATAAATATACATTTTTTCCTCATTTGTAGCACAGTTATTTTATTAGCACCAGAAGCTTTGTTTGAGGAAAAAGGGAAAAAAATTTTCCTAGTGGAATACACCTAATAAGGGCTGAAGATTGGATCAGCCTAAAATATTAACAACATCAAAGATATGTGTACAGAAGAAGCTGATCTAAAAGTCCCTGATTCAACCCTAGGTTTTGCCACTTGGTACTGGTCAATGGGACCCCACAACACATAAAAAATCTCCGTCTTGCTTTTGGTACAACTTTGTTGACGAACAGCAATGAGTCTTCTGACAGCAAGATGCAAGTCAGTGTAAGTCATGCTCACCCAATGGTCCCCCTGATGACATATCTACTAGCCCTAGCACATCAAACGACTCATCTGAAGAGACTTGTACCATCTCTCTACAAAGAAGCATGTGCCAGAAGAAGCCAAGAATAAGGTAGTCTTATATGGAAAAGTTAAAGACCGCCCCACGACAATGAAGCACATGGCAAAAAAGGCCAGCACCTGGCTGCCATTTTTATGATAAATAAATCAGGATAGTGTGCAGAAGAAGTTGACTGGTGGGCGAATGCATTTGCAGCTATTTGGGCTTAGATCTCTGTGAATTTGCGACAATATGTAGATGTTCGATTATCCAAACAATGTTTAGAATGTTAATGACTCTTTTCAAAACTAGAGACAAGCAAACTGCTTTTGGCAAGCATTGACTTTCGTGCCCGCCAGAAAAATAATGAAGTGTCAAAAGGATGGTTTTTCCATTGACACCACTTTTATTTTAACTTCCTTTTCTCTTTGGCAATGTTTATTATTTTTAAAAGTTATGATAAAAATTGTAATAAAACTTAAACATATGAAAGTGAATTTATGCATTTTCTTTGTTCCCATTAAAATGTTTTAAAAGTATAAGTAATACAATTAAAATAAAAGTAATAAAAAAAAAGTAGAAAATATAACCACAAAAGAAATAAGGCAAACATTGACCTTTGTGTCTGCAAAAAACAGTGTTACAAGGACAGTTTTTCATGACACTACTTTTATTTTAATTACCTTCACACTTTAGCAATGTTTATTATTTTAAAATGCAATGATTAGAATTGTAATAAAACCTAAACATATTATGAAAGTGAATTTATAAACAAAAGTAATAAATACTATTTATTTATTAGATTGTTTATTTACACTATTTATTTATTATATTATTCTTTGGAATGGTTGGCAAAACATCAGTTAATTGCCAATTAATTCAAACTTTATAACATGGTAAATAATATTAAAAAGGGTTTACATATTTTAATCATTTAGCAAATGTTATGAATAAAAAATTGTTTTCAAATTTATTTCTTTATAAATTGGTAAATGATAACTATTGCATTAGTTATAATTGTATTAGTTTTTAGAATATTGTAAATATGAAATTAATCTTGTAAGTAATCTAGTGTTTAATATTTTTGTTGTAAATTCTCAAGAACAAAAAAAAATTGTATAAATTGCAAATATTATGAGGAAGATGGTACCAGGTAACCTTGCTAGTCTGCTGAACTCACATTAAAAAAATTCAACAAACTGTACATCTATTTGTTTTATCGTTTTCATGATAACTTTTACTGAGATTTGATAGCATATACAATTCTTATGCACGTACTCTATTTGCAACCTTTCGTCAGATTTCTAACCAAAAGGCAAAGGTATCTTAGCTTACGAAGCCAAACGTTTTTATATGCTTCATCTTTCTTTGATCATTCATGCTTTTTTTTTTTTTTTTATCACAGCTCTCAGATGGTTGTTCTCAACTTTCAGGTTAAGAGCAAAGATTGGAAATAAAGAACAAGCCTCTGGCAAGATTTGAACTCATATAGCCGTCATCTTGAAGCCAAAGAAATAAGATAAAAGAAAGATGAGATAAATCATTAATGATAAATTCTTCAGCAAAGCAAAGCTTATTGCATCCAATTTTTATTTTACAAATATATAAAATGCATTTGCATGTCTGAGTTTTGAAAATCTCAAATGTTGTCAGCTGATTTTTTTATGAAACTTCATTGAATTATACTTGATGACATGAAAAATCTTTTTCTATCTCCCAACTTCAATGACTCAGATGCCTCAGATTGGAGTAATGTTTAGTTGACTATACCAGAAATGGAGTATTGCTGTCATATCTGGGCTGGAGTTACACAATAATCACTTTCTAAGTGTTCAGAGCTATTTACATGGCCTTGTGGGGATGACATATTTTCCACCTGTCAGCCTCTATCTCACAGATGCAATCTTGTATGCCTGTTGTTACTCTATTGCTATTTCCATGGCAATTATTCAGACGAGCTCCATACTTTAGCTCCAACACTTTGCCTCTGAGCCTTGCAACACTATATCCAGAGAGTCGAACCACCATCACTCCAACTGTAAAGAGAATGTTCCATTAAGACAGATTTTTCCAAAGAGCCACTGTTTTGTGGAACAGACCTGCATGGATGCTTCCTCAAACACTACAAGTGAAAGTAGTAGCATGCAGAAGTGGGGTGCAGAGGATGTGACGGCCACAGGCATCCATATTGGGAGGGCATCCAATCAAAGACTGAAATCAAAATTTAGTTTTTGAAATTTGAAATTGTCTCTGTTAAATTTGTTGTATAAGTGCCCTACATTTGCACAAACTGGTATGAATGTGGATTCATGTAGGCCCTGCCACCACTTGAATCTTAGGGGCATACAATGAAGGGTTTGGCCCTAGGCATTACCAAACCTCTCCATGTCACTGGTCTACCCTTATCTATCCTCTGTATCCTTATAATATTCATTTCCTATTTCTTACTCATCCAGAAATCCTCTACATTGATCGGCTCTTGAGCCTTGTATTGGATGAACATGACTGTAAAACATACACACATACAACAAGGATTGATATGTTGCAAAGTCAACCAACCAAAAATGGCTCTATCAATATCCCAGCTAACAAAATGATGCTGCCACAATGTTTTTGCAGTGTTACATCCAGGTTGAAAAACAAAGTTTTTTGAGTATTAATGTTTTAAACTGATATATGAAATTAAATATACAGGAATTTGGATCAAAGATATCACCTCAGACAAGATTTGATCTTGCATTGTGGACTGAGTAAATTTAGGTCACCCATTTACTCATATGCTGTATGATTACCAAAACAGCTGGGGTTAGGTTTGTTTTACCACTTCACCTTTTTTCCCATTTTTTTCTTTTTTTTTTTCTTTTTTTTTTTCTTTTTTTTTGCCTTGAATATTTAAGCATTTCACTTTGATGCTATTACTCAAGGGAGATAATCCAATATTAGTCCACATTATTGGATGAAGTGAATGAAAATAAAGTATAATAATAATAATTGTTGATTGATTTGTTTTTTTATGGTTTATCAGCCCTTTGTTGGTTATTTGAAATGGAAGCATATTTAGGATTCTAAGAATTTTTTTTTTGTGCAAGTGAATATTGCATTAACAATTCTTTGAGAGTAACAATGAATTTTCCAGAAACAATTCCTTCAATTCAACCCATTATTGGAAGGAGGAGTTGAATCCATACCCTTTTCCAAGGATATTTGTGCATAATTGAGTGTAATGAATCTGACTGAAATTTGAACTTGGCTCTCTGATTTCTCATTCCAAGCTGTTATCCTTTGCACCACCTGCACATCCTTAATAATAATAATAAAACACACACAAAGAAAAATGTCTGTGACATGACCTTATAAGCTTGCATAACTTTTATCAGACGAATGATTTCTGATCAATAATCAGTATTGATAGATGTGGAAAGGAAAGAGAATATATGTTACAAAGTAAACTTTTTTTGTGTCTCTCGGGTTTCCAACATTATTTACAATAATTTTTTCCCTTTTATTCCTACTTCATGTAAAAGAGAATCTAATATAATTTTAATATATTATTAGTACTTACAAAATAACAACAATAGTATATAATAATGATCATCTAGTTGGTCTTCCGGAAATTCCATAGTGCTTTTTTGACAATTTAGTTATATTGTACAAAGTAATTTATATATTTGGTGTCTGTGTAAAAGTTTCCAGTGGACCCCCCCCCAAAAAAAAACACTTTTCAACTCTTGCTGGGAGCTATTGCATATGCCTCTGTGAATTAATTTTATTCTAATAATTTGTAATATTATCCTAGGTTTGATTGGTTTTTCAGCTTGAGTGACAATCATAGTTTTGCAAGTTGGGCACCCTGATGTGATGTAATGGCTAGCACAATCACAACTGAGTGGTGAGTTCAATCCTTACTGGGTGCCTCATAGTTTTGGCCTTGTGCTACATCTAAGCTACAGTTAGAAAATCACCATAGTTTAGCAAGTTGGTTTTTAGGTGTTATTGCAAGCCCCACCTACTATTTTTTTTTTACTTTTTTTCCTCCATAGCCATTCAGAAGTAAATTCAAAGTTATCTTTCTTTTACATTGATTGCCAAGCAAGGTTAGAAAACCCAGTCTACTCTATTATTTCTACCCACACCTGGTTTGGGAGAAAAGATATATTCATGCCTTTTCTATGAGTAGTAAAAAGTGAA
Organism: Acanthosepion esculentum; assembly: GCA_964036315.1. Lineage (NCBI taxonomy): Eukaryota > Metazoa > Mollusca > Cephalopoda > Sepiida > Sepiidae > Acanthosepion > Acanthosepion esculentum. The sequence goes on from OZ038504.1 coordinate 61,257,779, forward strand.
CACAAACTGAGCAGTAATTTGAATTCATCTTACTAATTTAATTTTCTATCTTGCTAACTCTCCTACATTATCCTTATCTTAGTTTCTGTATTACATAAATATTCTAATGGGTTCTATAGCCCTGGGTGGTAACCAGTCCAGGAGAAGGAAACTGAATTCAAAACCGGCCTGGAGAGGGTTGGGCTCTGTCAGGCTATCTTGCCCAAGAAACACCACTTCTATTGCAGCTGATTGGTCACAGGATTTGTGATTGCATGCAATATATATATACACACACATGAGGGAAAGTAAAAGATTATCAACACTATTGGCTAAGGATATGTTATGTATATAAAGTAGGTACTGAGGTCAACACCAAGTGCTGACAGTCTCATACTTGAACACAATCTTAAATGGCCTGAAGATTGTGTTCAGACATGAAACAGACTTTTGCCACTCGGTGTTGGTTTTCTATCCCTGATATTGAGCTTTTTTACCCATAAATATAGCATACCTTAAAACTATATTTCTATCATATATATATATATATATATATATATATATATATATATAATAGCACTTTGTCAGGGTTATGACAAATAAGGAATCATGAAACACTGAGTCTACCGGATAAGTATTGTGAATGTTAATTACTTCTGATATGATAAAATATCGTTTAGGAGTTGATAATTAATTTAATGATGTACAATTAATAAGAAACTAAATTATCTTTACAGCTGCTTCAAGCACCATCGTATAGTTGCAGTTATATTAATCTCTTTGCCAATACCCTTAGGAAAGGTATGAATCCTTCTCATCTCCCCCTGGCTATAGATTAAAAAGTGGGACAAACTGGGCCCTTTTGCCTTGATTGGCAACCAGTGTAGAAGGAAAATTCTGAATCTGAAGAGGTTCATTTGGAGAACTTGTAGCACACTGTGCACCAGTTCTCTGTATTCAGTTCTTATGAAAAGTGTGGTTGGTATAGTCAAATTGTATGTGTGGTTAGTTTGGTTTGCAGTCCTAAGAACTTATCTGCTGGACCCTCATAAGTTGAAGACGATGGGAGAGATCCTCACTTGATTATAACTTTTTTGTTGTTGTTGTTGTAAATTAAACAGCCTAAGTCCATTGGTGGCTAAATACTAGTTGTCTTTCAGTATATTCAAGCATTATGATAACTTTGATACTTAGCCTTATTTATTAGTGTTAAATAACTTTGATTTTTTTTTTTTTACTCAATACAGGGATTTGTGGGTAGTTAAATATTTTGTGTATGTTGAATATGTGTGTTTGTGAAAATTGTTACCTTCCCCAAAAGTTGGTTGTGCGGATTCAGACATACATTTTAATATATTGATAATTATTTGGACGAGTATCATCTTTGTTACATTCTGGCAAATGTATTCACTAGCCTTCTTAGTGTTGCCTGGAGTCCTGATGTGCTTTCTAGCTTTCTCAGTACTGGAGGGGTTGCTTGGAGGGATTGTATATTTTTCTATGAATTATTGGAATTAGTGTAATTAGATATGATAAAAGGAAGGGCTATTTTTTTTCCTTCCTGTTTACAACACAATTCTTGTTTTCTCTAAATCACATTTTTGTAATGGTACATATATCTTAGAAAAAATATTTCTGTTACCGTGACAACTTCTGTCCCAATGATTTGGATCATTGTAAGTTTCTACTCTGGCTTTTCTTTCTCATCCATGAGCAACAGTAATGAACTGTTTTGATTCCACTCTTCTCTTGAAAGCAGTGACTCCAATATCTGTGTTGTCAGAAAGTGACATCATGGCTGCCTTTGCATATGTGAGATGAGTCCGATATTTGCTGACTTTCTTTGAGTGTATCAGACATGAAATCAGGCAGACAGCTATCAGTGAATTTGTATTTCACATTGTTAACTGCTCAAAAAAACATTTTGCAGAATAAAGCCAAATGGGTTTTAGAAGCAATGGTTTTATTTATTTTGAATGAAACCAAAACACACAAAGATGAAATCATAATTTTTACATTATCCTACACAAAAACGAAATTCATAAAAACTTTTAATTTTTATGAAATTAAAAATATAATCATCTTTCCAGTGCAGTAAAAAAAATTGCAAAGTTCTTTTTTTTGGCTTACTTTTATTTAATTAAAATTGAACTTATTTCTTGTATCAGTAATGCAAAGCTAAAAGTTTAGCTAATAGACTTCAAATTCTATAACTGACTAGTTGAGTAATGAAACAACTATAATTATTATTATTATTCCAATAATAATAATAGGAGTTCTAAGAATGATTAAAGAATATACTGAGAAATACATTAAGAAAATGTCAGGAAACCCATTGCTATCAGGCATACAAAACTCCTAATCTAATATGCTCAATAACATTCCAAGGAAAATCTCCTTTTACCTCAGGTAATGAGTAAAAGATTTTGTAAAGGATTTTAACAAAAAGCAACTCGAGAAAATCGTATATGAGAATGATGATGATTTGCATATAAAACACAAATATACACACACATATATAGTATGCGCACACACACACTCTATGCTGATTTATTAGGCAAGTTATTTTTTTCACAGTAATATTGATAATAAGTTGTTTGGGACAAAGTCAGGTTTTATTATGAAAACTAAGTGCAATGTAAATTTTTATTGATAAATAAATCCGAAAGATATGAGCCATAGAAACAAATATTTGATTCCCACGATATTCCATTTATCTGAATATATTGTTATTTTATTATTCTTTTACATGTTAACATGGCCTCTTCAACATTCTATAACAATTATCTATTTATTTTTATTAACTTTTCTACTCTTTTGACTTTAACATTATTTGCAGCAGTTTTTATTGCTTCTCAGAGCATTTATTTGCGTGAATATTGTTTTCCATTCTCATATAAATCTCGTTTAATGATGGAACAGAAATTTTCTTTTGAATTAATCTGATATGTATCTCTCTCTCTCTCTCTCTCTATATATATATATATATATAAATAATGTAATGAGAGAGAGAAATAGACATTGAAATGTGAAATTGACAGTCACCATATATTATTGATTCCTTTATCTACACTTTCTGTAAACAACCTCCCTTCCTCGAGAATTTATGTATATCAAAGCGTGTCCATTATTTCTTTTCAACATTTTCTACTTCATTTTTTCTTTTCTTTCCTTTTCCATCCTCTTCCTTTCAAAAGGAACAGGTTCAAAACAGGCAATATAAATATTTTTTATAAATAAATTTTAAAGAAAATGTCCATGTTTTATTTATTTATTAACCAAACATTTTTATCACTTTAAGCATTATTTTGAGCAGATTCTCCGTGTGTGTATATACACACACACACACACACAATATATATACATATACACACAAAGAGCATATAAATATATATATATAGTTTATAAATGTAGATGAATGGATTCTGTTACACATACTTTTTTGTATTCTGTTTAAGACTTCAGAAGTAACAAAATTTTCTTTTAATAAGAAAAAGACTTGATACTTTAGATTTAAGAAATTTGAGAATGCAGCAATTTTTATTCTAGTATTTAAGTAAATTGTGGAAATCTATATATACCCCGAGAGGAAGATATTGAAAAAGAATTTCTGGTTGGGTTGATGTGTGATCAAAATTAGAAAAGAATACCCCCCCCCTTCTTTCTTTCTTTTTTTTTAAAGTGGGTGAAAAAAAAACTAAATAAATTATTATTTATTCTAATTTAGTTAATTTATCATGTATTAACGGGGTCCCTGAAAGTCATTTTGGAATTTAAATGTAACACTTTCATGGATTTAAACTTTTTTAAAGTTCTGTCTAACATAAGTCTTAAGTGACAGTTACTTTCTTACTTGTAGATTTATAAGTATTAAAATATATTTATAACTTGAATGCAAGATTTTTTTTTTATTTATCCAAAAGGGAAAATGAATATTGACTAGATATTTCTAATAAGCACAGGTACAGAATCTTGCTGTAATCAATAGATATATTGTAGAAAATAATATTTTTTTTAAATATGTTAGAATATATTTTGAATAACTGAGTTAAAATATCATTTTGTCTAAGTTAAAAAAAATGTTAAGAAGCTAAGAAAAAAATAATGAAATTTTGAAGTTTCGAAAATTAATGTTGATTTTTTTTTTCTGCAGCCTTCTTCATTCTAAAGCCAAATTGGAGTAGCTGCTTGGCAGGGGCATCTCAGGTTTAGATTAAATAACTCAACAAGAACTTTTGACTCCATTATTAAGCCTCCTATTCTTTTCAAAATGATATGAACCTAAGTCTTCTGCGTCTAGTTATGGGTTAAATCATAGGGTAGACTGTTTTCTCTAGCCAAATACTGTAGCCAGTCCAACAGAAAGATAGCTTTGAATTCCAAGTCGTGGAATAGGCAATGAGGAAACCACTCCACTGTATTTCCAAAGAAATCAGGGAAATTAAGAAATAATAAAAAATCATTTTTTCTTTTATGACGTGTATTACTTATAGTAACTGTTTTTATCAGTTTTTGGTTGTAATACAACTTTGAGTGTGACAATAGTTTCAGAATATCTCAAAATTATACAGATTGTTAATTTCAGCGGTTGGTAGCCTAAAATTAGCCATGGTAAGTTAGAGAAATCCAAGGGAGGTAACTATATGAAATATTATTACATACATATTGATCTCCCTTTTTTCTGTTTACGACTTGAAAATTGAACGTTTTGTTTGATGGAAATTTTTAAATGATTTATAAATAACAATTTTCTTTTTTTAATTTCACGAATCTCATTCTCTAGTTAAATAATTTATTTATTCTTTTGATAAATGTTGGTGATAAACAAAGTATTAGGAATGTTTAAAGACTTTATGGAAAAATTAAGTTTGTGTTTAGCAAGCAAAAAGAAATGTGTGGCAAACCTGATTTTATTTTACTTAATTATTATAAAAGTTAACATAAAAATGTTTGTTCTTTCAAACATTTGATTGTTTCTAATCAAGTCGGGTACAAGGCCAAATTTGATGAGGCATCTAAAAATAATTTATTCTTTTGATTTGTGGTGTTTTGTGATGATAATTTTTAGAAATTATTTCTTCCATATCTGCAACTTTGTTAATTTTAGTAAAGTAGGTAAAAATATGTTGGTGAACTGCATTGAGTTACCTGGTGGTCAGGAGTTCAGTCCTTCAGTCAGTCAATGAAAATTCCACTGAAAAGATTAATATACTGAGAAGAATTAACTGATATAAGATAAGATCAGTAATGAAAACATTCTCTACCCTACACTTGTGGGTTAAATAAAGGATTTGGCTCAAAATTTCCAGAGGTGACTCATTTGAATTTATCACTGTATGATTATAAAATTCTTTATCTCCAGAATCCAGAGAGAAATTACCGTCTCATTTATTTTGTTCACTTACAAGTAGTTGCACTTTTTCCCTTCATCATTTCATTTAACACATTCTCACCACTTTTTCAGTTTTTATTGTAGCCACTAATCTCAGTCACTCTTGGTAGCTATTATTATTTATCTACTGCTCTATTTTGCCCACATTTCAGACTTTGTTTTCTTGCCTTATTTTTCCGTAGAGAAAAATAAGAATACATTGCTTACCTGATAGGTTTACTAACATACTGACATACACACGTTTAGGCAGAAAGAATTCATCCAAACAGGTTATGTTAAGTACAACTGACACTGTCTTGTACTTTTATTTTTTTTTTTAAATTTAACACCACTTGTTTATAGAATATCTAATACAATTTGGTTTATATATATATATACACATGTGTGTGTGAAAAAATGATGACAAAGGCTAAAGTGATACTTATGTTGATGTAACTATGCATGCACAAAAGAGAAGGGACACTGAAAAATTTAAATTTAATTTTTTTTTTAATTATGTTTTGAGTATATAGTCTAACTGATTTCATTTAGATTCTTTTTGTTTATGTTTCTATTATTTTTGTTATTAAATATCCCCACATTGTGATAAGAGAAGATCTACCAAGAAAGAATTCTTACACACACACACACACACACACACACACACACACACACACACACACACACACATTTGGGCAGAATATGACCATAAAGCATGAAATTGACAGTCACCATTCAGTGTTTATTCCTATGTTCACACTGACTATAAATTCTGTAGGTATGATATTGAGAGCTATTCTCTTATGAATTAAATTTTAAATAATATATGAAACAAAAAATAAACTTTTAAACTATGGGATAAAGAATAAGCTTCTGTTGAAATTCAAACATGCATTATCGTTCAGGGTCCTGTTAGCCAGGTCAGAATCTTACTGATGAGGATCCCAAGGTTAAGTGTAAATGCAAACTCATTGAAGGTTACTTATTTTTCAACAATATGACCATAAAAATCAACCATAGTTGGTATTTTTTTTTTTTTTACAAATAAGATGAAAAACAAAACTAGTTGAATAAGCTAAGAAATTGCAATGACTTAAGACTATTATATCTACTCCTACCTTTTATTAAATGTAAAGGATCTAGTCAAAAATTAATAAGGACAATGCTCTCAATCAGAAATTCAAACAACCCTGTTGCTCTTACTACTATCACCCCCAGAATTAAGAAATAAGTAAAAAAAAAAAAAAAAAAAAAAAAAAAAAAAGTTACAATGCTTCATTTGAACCGAAGGAAAGGAGCTTGCCAAAATATTTGCCATGGAATAACAATATTTGCAATAGAATAACAAAAGGCTTGCACCATTTTGTCTGTAGGATAGGAGTTTTAGGGTGGAAAATAATTCATCACCCACAAGGCCACAAAGATGCTTCTGAACTCTATCAAGAATAGATAAATTTCTATTGCTTTTTAAGTAAAATAGTAAATGACTTCATTTAAATAGAATGATGATGATGATGATCATCATCATCATTAAAGTCAAGATTATTTTAATGGCTTCAGTTGTAATTCTTTCAAAGAGAATCAAATAACTGGGGTTGGTGTTAAGGTGCTATATTCAGAAAATGTTGTAAATCAGTGATCAAGTTTCACAGTTCAAGCATGGACTATTTTTGTTGGCTTTAATTAAATTTTACTTATATGCTTTCTGTTCAGTATAATCTTGTACCGAGTCATTAATAAAAACTTGGGTTAAGGCAAGGTAATAAATATATGCATTTTGTATGTACAAATTCTGATGTTAATGTTACTTAACATGTACAGTGTTTACATTTTCTTTACATTGATAACACACTCTTGCATCGGTGAGGGCAATTTTATGGATCTCTTGTTAACAGGGTCTGCCAGGGATGTTGTTAATGTTTTTATATGTACCTTGTTGATCTTACCCAGAGCACCAATTATTATTGGTATAAGTTCTTTTAAGGTTCCACCTTTTTTCACTTTCAAGATCCTTATATTTACTGATTGTCATATGACCTTTCATTTTAATAGTTTGTTGATTTTATTCCCTTTATCCAATCTATTAACTTTTACATGTCTGTCAGCATGAATAGTAAAGTTCCAGACAAGAGTTACCTTGTAGACTTCTACGACTAGTACAGGGTGATGTTCTTACCATTTTTCAGCATTATTATTGTTTGTTATTATTATTCCTGAAGACACCTTGTGGAGCATAAGGAGAGCCACAACCGTTCTAAGTGATGCTGTTGTACTTTCAGGAGCAAGTGAATTTTTATGGGACTGGATTGTGGGACTCCTTTGACACTTGTTTTGTGATCTTGCCATCAAGGCTACAACTACAAGTTGTTTTTTTGTTATTTTTAACACAACTGCTACTTGTTGTCTAAAAGAGGATGGAAAAATCAGACTGGCAACTAAACACAAATTTTTTATGGGAAAAATTTATTGAAAATATAACACACAAACGAAGCATTTGAAATGATTTTTATTGCCTAAGTTGGCTATTATAAAGTTATTTGAAGTCAGATTTTGTAATTGACTTCTGACAGTTAATGTGTTAAAGAGCTAAAGGGCTCCAGTTACCTTACTATTTTCTTATAGCTAAAGAGAAAAGTGGATTCATGAATTTTCCAAAGAGTGTTAATGTGCAATGAACTCAAACTGTCACATCCATTATCCGTGCTGTGAACTCTTACACAATGACCATCACTGTGTTATTTTCCTGATTTGAAATTTGTGCTCTATACTTATTCTCAACTTGAAGGAAGTATCTCTGATATCTGATGATGACTTCAGATTCGCAAAATCCTTACTCAGCTAAAGGAAATACTTTTGCGTAAATGTTTTATATTTGCATTCCTCAAATCCACATCTCGGAGTTATATTAACCCATTGAACCTCTTGCACCAGTTACCAGTATGTTGTTCAAGCATCACATCATGAGAAATAATTATGTAACCTAACATTAAGTCAACAAAAAACTGGAAGTCATGAGGAGAAACATGTCAGAAAAAGGCTGTTCATATGAGCAACTTTTTATGAGCCATTTGCCGTTATTCACAGCTGATTTTGTTCTGTTACATAGGCAGTTCTGACATTGTGAAATTTACCCAGAATGTCCTAGGATGTTGTATTGACAAGTGGTCAGTTCCTGGGGTTCAACAGGTTTTTCTTTTTATGTTTTTACAGTAAGAAGAGACACAAGATGGTAATATTGCTTCATCTAAGAAATTGGGGCAACTATTACATTTACTACTACAGTTACTAACTGTAAAGAAACTAATAAAAAATGACTAATGACCTATGCTGTCTGTCAGAAAGTCAAACAACTTAACACTGTTGCAATTACTACCACTACTGCTACTACCAAAATCAGAGTTATGAGATTTTGTACTTTTGCCATAAATTCTGAAACTATGTGACATGATGTGTGATTTATCTTCAGATTCTGCTGTCATGATGCAACAGAAAACATCTCTTTAACAATGTAGAGTTAAGTTGCATTCTGTAGAATAAGGACTTAGAAACATCTTGACTAAACTAGAGTGTACAAGTGAGACAGAGCCAACAGAATCTTAAGAGCAGGAGGTTGATTGATTTGTTTTTTATGACTTATCAACCCTTTGTGAGTTAAATCCATAAAATATTCTTGATTGTAAGAATAATTATTTTTTGGCATTAACATTTGTTTTGAGAATAACTACAATTTTTCAAGATACAAGTCCTACAATTTAACCCATGGGGGTGGAATTCGAACTCGTATCTTTCTGAAGAGTATTTGTGGGTAAAGAGCAGACTCGGAAGTCCCTCTATGGCATCCTTCCTTCCCTTGATATTCAAAGTTTAGGCTTTTTTTTTAACCTAGAGCTACAGACTCACTGTCAGGTTGGTATGTATGACACTTGTCTTTACGTAAGATTTAGGATCTAGTGATTATAATCATCACTGACTAATCCCACTTGGGATGTGATAACACGTTACCTGTCCACTCTCTGTGGTTCCAGTTACCTGTAGTCAATCCCAGAAATAAAAAAAAATTAACAAGTTTGACCCTAACAAGTAAATTTGCTAAAGATAAACACTTAAGAGATTCCTTTAAATGTAAAGATGAAAGGCTGCAAAGGTCTATGGTAAAAACAAATATCAAATAAACCATATATTCCATAATATCAGAAAACAAGATCTATATACACACAAGTCCTCACATGATGTGCCTCATCCCCCAGATTCCCATCAGTCTATATTTACATTGATGCCACTACACATGTGCACAAGTAAGAGAGATGCTGAAAATTTAAAATAATTCTTTTCTTTTTAATGTGTTTTGCTTATATAATCTAGCCAATTTTATTTAAATTCTTTTATGTTTTGTTTATGTTTCCATCACTTTTGTTATTAAATATCCCACATTGCGACAACGGATCTGCCAAGAAAGGTGAAACATAAGAACCTGACCATAATTTTGATTTAAAAAAATTCAACTCTAATTAAAAGAGAAAGCAATTTACTTAGATGAAAATGTTTAAAAACTGCTTTGGTTGCTGGGTCATCCATAGTGGGTTTGTGTACAGGTTCTCTTTCATTTGTGCACATGTTTAGTCGAATCAACATAGACTTAGTCTGATGGGGGACAAGACATGTCATGTGAGGACTTTTTCCACTTTGTCATATTTCTTTTCCTTAAAATTCTATAATATACAACATAATATGCCATATATCATCAGTCATGCAGACTGATATCACATATATCCTAATGAGGTATTCTGTTGTTATGCAATCAAGAGGCATTAGTGTTTGTCAGACTAAGGTGTTATCCAGCTGCATGACAATGCTATCCCACACATGGCTAACCTGATAAAAGAATGGCTTTCAGGATATGGTTGATATATTTTAGCACATCCACTGCATTTACTGACTTCTGTGTTCCTTTTATATTGTCTACTCTTTGATCTCCTCAAATTATATTTATTCAGAAAGCAGTTCCATACAGATGACCCAGAGGTGAAAGGTGGTCTCCAAGCACTTGGGCACTTGTCACCATATTCTATGTATGTGTGCATGTCTAAGTGGTTAGAACTTTCAATTTTCAACCATGAGGCCTGGGTTTGAATCTCCCCAGGCTCCTATTTGTTAGGAAGATGACTTCCTGGATATTGGCTTGGGGGGAGGTAGTTCTAGCATGCGGCAACAATGGAAAGTGCCTGAAAACCATATCATGGCTTAACCCAAGACATGTCAGTAAAACTGAATAGAAAGAACTATTCAGAAGTTGTCACTGTTTGTCCCAGCATGAAGTCGCAAGTCATCATGACTGAGGGTTTGAGTATACTGGCCTTGTTCAAACTGTTGATCACACCAGATTATGCACTCTTTCATAAATGCTAACTTTGGTCTACTCAAAGTAGTTGCAGTATTAACCACACGAGAACTCTGTGGGTGTTGAAAACAAACACAAATGTGCCTGATCAAGCATCTGCAACAGGTATTGGCTGACAATCTTAGGAGACGTGTTTTCAGAAAAAAGTAACTGGTTATTTTATATATTTTTGAACTAGATCTCTTTGAACAAATCCCTCTGCAGATAGGTGACTTTCAAGAATGAATCAATTTTGTGTTCTTTCTTTTGCCTCTATGTATTTGGTTTGAAAAATATCTTGGTCACTCCAAACCAATTGGGACTATATCACAAATAATTGCTGTTGAATTTATTTTCAATCACAACCATTTATTAATTGTAGATAATTGAACTTAATTTCAAATGTATCATAAATTCTTTATCAGGAAATAAATTAGATATGTGTGAAAGTGGTTTCACTTATTACTGTCAATGTTGTTAATTGTTCACACGTAGGAATATACAAGGATTTTAAAAAGGTCTCAGCCTGACTAAAAAACTTCTCTCCACCAAAAAAATATAATATTTGGTTAGATTATGGTAAATGTGTTGGGACAATAAATTTTCAATACCTCTTGGTGTGTGTTTGTGTAAATATATGCTGAAAACTCTTGGATTGACCCACTGCCTAAAATCTGACCAAGCATTAGAAATTTTTTTTTTTTTGATTGGGTTGAGAACTTTTCAGTATCCCTATCATATATTGTTATTTGCATGTTCACACATCAATAAATCCATAGCCTGACAATGAAAAAAAAACATTTACTTACATGACAAATATTTACTTTTCAGTATAATCTTCTTTGTCACTGCACTTAATGATGAAACACTTCTGTTAATCACAGATCAAATATTATATGAATTTAGTATTCCTATGCGTGCGTGCATGCACACACACACACACAATGTAAATTGTTGCTATAAAATATAAATACTACACATTTCCAGTCTGTTAAATTATACTTGAAGATATTGCTTATTTAGTTGTTGTCTGTGAGCCAATAATGCTCTCTAAATATCTATGTGAACACTTGACCTTGCTTTGCTTTCTAGCAACCAATCAAAATGTTCAATTCACTTGCAGATAAAGCTTGTTTACTTTTTCTGGGTTTAATATGAGCCATTTGCTCTTTCAGGTTTAAAACAGGAGCCCGTTTATTTTTTTAGGGTTTAACACAAGCTATTTTCCTTTTTCAGGTTTTAACACAAGTTTTACTTTTTCTTTTCTTTCATAATAAACAAATTGAATTCTCTTTATTTCTGTTGAGTACTGGCAATAAAATATTGTAGCAAACCAATGCTAACAATACAGGGAAGTGGCCAGTCAATCAGCTGCACTATTCAACTATTTTGGATTGATCTCTGCATTGATCCCTGCCAATGTACTGCCGGAAAATGGATGAGAGACAAGTCAGGACCATTTTGGAAACAATGATATTTCTCCAAGATAATATTCACAGACTCCACTAAAGTTATTCTAGTCTTGTTGGAAGTAATTTATACAAAGTTTTCAGGAAGTGAAACCTGCCTGTGCTAAGATGTCTGCTTTTTGTCATGCTTGGATTTGATTCAGTTTTAGATACCTACCCAGTAGCTTAAATTTGGGCAGGCCATGTTTTCATGTACACATGGCTACAATCAATGTTTTTATGAGATAATCTGTTTTATTTATTGAGAACCGTGTTGGAGGAGTTAGAATTTAATTTTTAGTCAGGGAAATTTGCATGTTATCCTCTTGACTTTTTTTAAATGACATTAAAAACAGTGTTTCTGTTGGTTTTAAATAAATTATATATGTAATTTATCTAATCCAAGACAAAACAACATAGAATTTTAAAATTGAAACAATAATAAGACAAAGGATTTAAAGCGTACACATCACATTTGCACAACCAATGGAAACAACATTGAATTTAAAAATTGAAACCTAACTCCAGATTATTTCATTTCCAAAAGATTTTTTGATGAAACTAAATTAAATAGTAAAGCATGTTAAATTTATGAGGATTGTCAAACTTGTTGCTTATTTAATCTATTTTTTTATTTTATATAATTTAATCTTAACCTCCAGATGAGTGACACATTGCACCTTCTCAGACTAATATTTTCTGCTGAAAGATTATATTGAATCAATTGCTAGGTCTACTGCTAGGAAAGTTGGTTCATTATGTCATGCTAAACAATTTTTCTCACCAGAAATTAGCTTACATAAGTCTACCATTCATCTTTGCTTTGAATATTTCTGCCATATCTGATCTGCTTCCCTTGCTATGTATTTAGAGATTCTAGATAAAATACAAAGAATCTGCAATGTTATTGGTCATGACATGGCAGCTCTACTTCAGTCACTTTCTCTCTGCTGTAACGTAGCTTCCCTCTGCCTTTTCTCTAAATACTTTTATGGTAATTGTTCTGATGAACTTTCCTCTATGTTACCTACATTGTATTAGATTGACAGGAAGGTCTCGTCATTTTACAGCTGAAATGGCTAGATATAAATGTAAGTTCTATGCTAACAATTTCTTCTATCACACTTCTTGCTTGTGGAGCTCTTCTTGCTTTCCAGACAACTTTGATCTTCAAAAATTTAAATGCAATGTCAGTCGTTATTTTCTGTTTTCTTAATTCCTCTTTTATTGTTCTCTCTCCTTAATAGTGTTTTTTTTTTCTCATATTCTCTAAGACTCAGTAACTCTTGCATCTTAGTGGCTTTATTGCCTTGTTTCCAGTGAAATGATTTAAAAAAAAATAATTCTGTCAGATTTAATGCCCATTTTCAAATTATACATATATAAGATGTGCCAGGTTTGGTTAGTAATGGCATATCAACTCCTTATGGGTCATTTAATGTCAAAATTTTATTTTTTTTGTGAGCTTTGGTGATTTGTTTTTTTTTGTTTTTCAAAGGTGTTTGTTTTTACTATCTATTGCTCATAATTTTCTTTTCCTATGAAAATATATTGCTGGTAATTTTTTTCTAGTGTATTTTTATATTTTCATGCTTTGACCTTGGTTTGTGGGGAGTTAACTATTTGCCTGTAGCTGGGACCCTAACAGGTACTACCACTCAGTGTATGTGCCAGGGATAAATTATATAAAGTAAAACAAAGATATCTAATAGAAAAATCAATATATTTTTCAAAAATATATGTACATATAAAACTTAAAAAAACAAAGTGTTATTCAATAAAACAGCTCTCATCCACGAGGATGATCTCAATATGACTTCATAAGCAAATGAATGATCAGATTAGGAGCATCTTGTTCATGTTGGCCATCATGTCCCTGTTGATAGCCTTCAATGAGTTTCTAAACCCACTGGTTGATTTCTCTTGATAATACCCTATAGTAGCGCAAGGGAGTACAATCAAGAGCAAAAGAGAGGGTTGACTGTTGGATGTGGCATAGTCATGAACATTTTTGCTCAAACCTGGGTGTCATAGGCCATGTGGGAGGGAACAGAGCTGTACTGGAACATGTACTACCTCCCACTAGATCCAGAGATTAACCATCATGTCCAGCATTTCACTGTAAGGTGGTGGTATTGACCCTGAGGTCCTGGAGGGAGTCCATCAGTAGTATTACTTGGTTCACATTGCTCATGACTACCAGTAAGATCAGAGAATATGAATTTTGTGTATATTATTTTAGATATCGCTATGTTGTTTGTGTATAGACTTTCATTCCTCGTGTTCATTTGATCACTTTTAAAAAGCTTGTTATCTGCAAGTTTCTGTGGCTGGCTACTAGTAACATGAGTAATGCATGCGTTTTCATTTCCTGTGCCAAATTAGAATCTGCAATGTTAAGGCTCTTAATATATCTGAAAACAAAATGGGAAAGTTAATATTTAGTACATGCCATGTAACATTATTAAGTCATCTTTCATTTATGTGTGGTTAAAGATGTGTTCTCAAATACCTGACACACCCTGTATTGTGTCCATGTATGTGTTGCACATTACTTTTCAACTGTTGTTTTTTGGTATCCATGCAAAGAGAAAAAACAGGCATGAAGATTTAATTTCTTTTATGAATGAGCAGCTCCAAAAACTACTCCAAGAAATCTGAAGGCATACTTGAAATTTCTCCTAGAATTATTCTACACAGGTAGATAAGTGAAAAAGAAAAAAATCTTTACACATCTAATGCTTGAGCCCTAGCAAATTCCACCTGGTTTAAGTCTTGCTTTCAAAGAAAATGTAGAAAAGAGGAAGAGAAAAAAATTTCCTCCATTGTGTGTAGGTGGTGTAGAGTTATTTTAATGACATTGCTTCTGTGTACACACCTCTCACCTTCACGCCATTAACCTTTTCAGGATTAGGCTCTTTAGAAAGCACTTAAAATGTCATGCCTGGAAAGTCTCAGGCATATCCTATTTTCCATGTATTGTTCTTTCTTTACTCATTTGCACATGATACACAGATGCTAATATGCCAATATTATCAATTACCTTTTTTTAAATCTTTTTAACTGATCTGTTATTACTGCAAAATATCTTGTGTTACTCCAAAGTTTCACAAACTACATTTGATAATTTCATATATAGATTTTAGCAAATTTTATTAAAATTATAATTATTTTTTTGTTCTTGTTTTTGGATTTTGAAGGTTGTTACTTCCAAATCTTTGTCTATGGAGACTTGGTTTTTGGATCACCATCTTGCTCTTAAATAGCCACTTATTATATTTGGCTCTAAGATGGACATTTACTCCTGCGATATCTTAATGAAGTCAGAATATGAGTTAGAAATTGATTAAAGATTTTTTTTTTTTTTAAATTTCGACATAGTTTTTTTTCTTAAAGAAGCAAATTTTTACAACTGGCTACAACATATTTTATAATTACAGTAAGTGCTTTTAGGATATCTATCACACAAACACACACACACGTGTGTTTTAATTTTAAATTGAAAAAAATTAATTTGAACCTAAAAAATCTTTAAAAAATTTTTTTTATTAATATTGTCTTGACAAATATATTCATTTATTTTAATTATTACACACACACACATATATAATTAATATATATTAATACAAATATATAGTTTGTTACTTAACTGATTAGTGTTCGTGACAAACTATGTATTTGTATTAATTCTATTCATGATCTATCTCTGATTTTGAGCACTTTATTGTAAAGAATGCTTGCCTTAAATGTCTTTTCTCTCAGTATCTCACTGACAGACAGCATTTTTGTCTTCATACTATCTATCTCTATCTATATCATATATATATATATATATATATATATATATATATATATATATATATATATATATATATATATATGGTGTATTTGAACAGCAGTTTTTCACATTTACTATTATGGTTAAAGACCAACAAAAATTTTTTGTTAAAGATCTTTTAATTTATTTTCTATATTTCAGAAAATATGTACCAGAAGCTGGAAAAATGGTTTGGAATATATAAAAAAAAATCCTTAAAAAATTTCAGTTGGTCTTTAATCAAACTTGTGTAGTAGTAGTAGTAGATACCCTATTTGGTAAAAATTCAGTCCTTTGGTGATAAAAATGAATTAGCCTTTCCAGTGCACAAAGCCTTGAGGCAGTGTGCTGCAAGACCACATGCTCTGGCAAGATCCAAAGTTATACAGGGTATTACATTTTGGCCTAGCTTGACAGCAGGAATTTCCAGAAAACTGTCAATGTTGACAGGAAGCCACCTTGGGAGTCCACTCCAGATTTTCTGTCTGGATTTACTTCAGTGCTCATATATATATATATATATATATATATATATATATATATGGAATATTTGGATATTTTTTTTACACACTTTATGTCCAGAAAAAAAAAACGCTTATAAGAACACAAGAAAAATTGAACAGAAAGGTTAATTTCAGTATCTTATCAGTTGTCTTTAATTAAACTTGTATAAAAGAGGGATTGCTACCCAAAGACACAATTATAATATATATATAATGCTTAACCTGATATGGCCATAGGTGTGAAGCCAGTAGTGGTATCAAGCTTGGTACAATAGTAATGGCCCTTAAGATATTCATTAAATTTGTATTAGACTCATTTTAGTGTGGGGATGCCAGGGCCATTAAACTTGCTAAAGTATGACTGATCTTTGAGACAGATATTTTCTCAGCTATGTTAGCATAAACCACAACAATGACCCCCACCCCAAGATAGAACCCTTACATCTGTGGATAGTCAAGCTAAACAAGTGTTTTATGGTGAGGCATTAAGTTTAACTTGGTATAACACAAGCTAAAAATATTGGCACCCAGTGAGGGTAAAACTCCTTTTTAGCAGTGGTCTGTAAGATTAGCTCACCAGTACTCCATGATAGGGCATGCAGATGAGGTATTTATTAATATACTAGCATAGGACCTGTCAAAAATAACAGTATGTATGGGTGGACACTTCTGCCTTGGATCAGTGTTATATCTGTGCACTCTACCTAGGATAATTGTGTCACTGTCAGCCAAGCCGGTGTCATATCAGTGCAATCTGGTGAGGATCCCAGGTACATCTTCCTAGCATTATTTTATAGTATCTGTATACTCGGTGAAAAGTGAGTAAAATTAAGACAAAAGAAATACTAGTAAAAATGAAAGAATTTGAAAATATTACTACAATTATTTTTATCTGTTGATCAAATATTGAGAAATGTCAAGTATGTGTTTAGGTCTTTTAAATTAATAATTGATATGTGATTGAGTTAGAGCTTACAGGTATTACAAAACTTAATTATCTACCCTTGATTTAGCTATAATTTATGCACAAATCAGAAGGTAAAAAATGCACCACATGACAGTCTTGTCTAGAGGTGCAAAATCTAAGTCGCCTCACCAGTTGGTGGTAATCTTCCAGAATAGTTGCATGTCTATTTGAGACCTTCATTTTCTGTTGACATTTATGACCTAGGCACATCACTGACATACACATGACAGTCAACTATCAAATAAGACTGTAATTCACTTTTCTTTCCTGTGTCGTTATATGTATTTGTTTTGCTGCATAAACAAACTATTGTCATATTCAAGTTCTGTAAATATGTAGATAGTGTTTACTCTCAGGTATACATGTCTTTGTCTGTTTTCACCTATGAACAAAGTGTTACCATACGGTGGGTGTGATAATGCTTATATTGGGATGGTAAAGTAAATTTATCTCCTGCAGTAGTGAGGTTAGGTACTTAAAAACCGTAATTAGTGTTTGATTGTGGAGAGGGGTGCAAAACTCAAAGTGAATGTGAAGAATTTTTTTTATTTTTATGCTTTACCTTACCAATTTATATAACTTTCAGAAATTATTTTTTATAATGCTTTATTAAATAAAATATCAAACAGTTTCATGAGAATTAACTATGACTTGGGTACCTTGCTAGATTTTTTTTTTCTTTTCAGAAATCTAAGATTAAAATATATCAACTACATTTCTACATTATAGTGTATAAAATGTTGAGGGAAGTGCAAACCAGAGGCTAGACAAAAATCTGGGAGGACATGGTCTCCTTTTGCACCCCCACTCTCCACAGAATCACCAATGTCCACAAGCTATTCCACCAGATACAAGTCGTCATGGTTTTCTGCTTAAAGTTTATCACTGAAAAATAGAATATCTGTCATATTTTTCAATCTGCTTTGCAAACAAAGAACTCACTACTTTATGGCCAGAAGATTTCATTTGAAACAAAAGAAGGGCAATTAGTGTGAAAATGACCATCATTGGACCATACAATTCTCTTGGGACATTCTGCAAAAGAACAAAATATAAGAATATAGTAGTAAAAGTATTACTAATTATATATATATATATATATATATATATATATATATATATATATATATATATATATATATATATAAAATCTGAGTCACTGATGATAAGCAGTCAGTAGAGGAAAGAAATACTATCCACAGTAGATCCAAGCTTATATAAACTGTTTATGATCTTCATATTCAAAGGATTGGTACTACAGAACCATGAACAAAGAATTGTGCCAAATAACAGAAACCATATAGCTAGAAATCTTTCATCAGCAGCAATAACTAAAATGGACAGCACATAGAATTCCAAGAAAAAGTAAGGACATAATGAAGATGTTGACTTCCACACTACTTCAAACAAAAGGTTAGGAAGAAAATTCCCATCAATACTGGGAAGAGCAATAACAGCTAATGGACTTAAGAAATCTATTTTTCTGAAAAATTGTTTTAAAAGAAAGATTTTATGAATTCCATCCAAACAGTAATATTGACGACTTGGTTAATGAATACTGAATGTTTTCATATAAAGAAATGGCTAATCTCACCATTATCATTGTTTTAAAAGTTTATTTTAGTTAAAGAATCAAATTTTGTTTAAATTTACATCCTCTGCTAAAATTTAAGGGAAAAAGAAGAAAAAAAATGTGTAGATAGGTGTGGTTGAAATAGGAAGAATGGTGTAAGTAATTACTAAGATTTTTTTCCCCGCCCTCCTGCTCTCTTTCTTTTTCTTTTGGCTACTGTGTTACAAGTTGGCACTGACAAATTCTTAGCTTGCCTGGTAATAGACTCACTTGTAGATATAGACCTCTAGTCCACCGCCATTCAATTATTTCCTCTGGTCTGTTATTGTACAAAATTGAGCTTCAGGAGTTTATTGTCCTCAACCAAACTTTTCTCTCTCTTTTTCTCTTAAACTTCCTGTGACAAGAGGAGGAAAAAAAGAGAAGAAAGAAAGCTCACACCACTTGCCTTTCCTCCCCTTTCTACTCTCTTTCTCATTATCACCATCACCATCACCACTCCTACCACCAGCACAATCACCAGCATCCAGTTGATTTACACACACACATATACACACACACACACTCACACACACACACACACACATATATATATATATATATATATACACACACACACATACATATACATCACTATTCTTGTATGTACTTTCTCCTCAGGAACTACTTTTTTGTTTCTCTCCTGTTCAGGACTTTTGTGTCCCATCAACAGTACTGAGTTTAGGAAACTTATCAACCCTTTTAAAGAATTTTTTTGATTCTTGGTCACTTGATGACCACTCTGACTCCCTCTTTGCAGTCCTCCCTACCCTTGGAGTTTTACCCTCAAATGATCACTGCTGCTAAAACACAGGTTGGTTTGCCATTTATTTATTTATTTTTTCTTTTTAAATATTTTTTTGTTTTTATTTTATCAGCACAGGAAAAGTTCTTAAAGTTTTATTTATTTTTTCGTATGGTGTTTATCACTCTTTAAGTCAAGAAGTATTTATTTACTAGACTTTTTACATGGTACACCATTGCTTCTAATATCCTTCTTCATCAGCATAAATTCCTTTTACTAGTGTGGTTAAGAAATGTACAAATAAATATGACAATTTTCTATTTGAATCAAATCTGAAAGTTGATAATATTCTGTTATAAAATTTAGGTCATCTCTTTCATGACACTATATATATATATATATATATATATATATATAATGTCATCTGATACATTTGCCTCCCTGCTTGGTATTAGTACATACAGTTAACTGCTTCTCTCAAGAGTTTTATGTTGAAATAATCATTAGTCATGCCAATTGTTTGCAGTCAGCCATTTTGAACTTAGTAGGAACTTGTAATTCACAGTTGGTGACCTCTTGGCAGCCAGTATGACTCATTAGCAGAGAAATTAAACTTACTCAAGATTTCAAAGTTCTTCCTTTGTTTTGTAGCTTGTTAAAAATTAACTTAATCTTTATATTTATTTTCTTTCTTCGCTTATAATGTCAATTTAAAAGCATTATTATATATATTTTCATATTGAACATTTCTTTCTTTCTAATTATATCTTTTATTCTCCTTCTATAAAAATCCATCAGTATTAAATAATATTTTTTATTTCATGAATATGAAATACTAATGTAATATGTTTGGACTGTTGGTATGTGAATTTCCATAACAAAGCCTTTGTATTTTTAAAAACTAAAAGTAACTTGTATTGTTTTATTTAATTATTTTTTTTTTAAATCTCCAAATCTATACTAGTCTGTTATCTTGACTTTGGTATATTGAACAATCTAATGAACCAGATATTTTGATTTTCGAGAAAAAATGAGGTTGTTCTAAACTTGTAGAAAGTTTGTTTCTCATAGTTTTAGAAATGTGGCCTTGTTACTGAATTACCAGAGCTCATATCTGATAAATTATTTTCAAAAACTCTATTATAAAGAATATAACAATGAAAATATTTTTTTTACAAATAATAGCTGCAAGAATTCCATGGCTAATAAAAATAATGTCTAGGAATATTTTTATTTTTTCTACATGACTTTGTAGTAATTAATAAGCCAAGAAAGTGGAACAAAACTGATGATCCTTGAATTGAAACAATTCAATCAAACTTACCGTCTACAGACATGAAGTACAGATTTGAAGTATTTTATAAGCTTACAAACTTGTAAGAAATTTTTATTGCAACAAAAATATTTTAAAGATTGATGCACCTACCAGTTTTAGTTTCATGTAGGATAAAATACAATTTTCTATTGGTAGCAACAGTTATATGACAAACAAGACTGTCCTCTTGTATATTGCATGCAAACAGACATGAGAATTCTTTAATCAATATGGTTATCTGAATTTTTTTCAGTATAGCATATGAGAAAAACTTTTTTATATTTCCTTTTTAACTTGCCCTGTACATGTCTGTAATTTTATTTCTTTTAAAATTACTCTCCCCCACCAAAAAAAATTAAAAATCATTATTACTCTTCTGACTCTGTGCAAGTAAATATAAAATATAAATTCCTTCAAATAGTATATGGAATAGTAATTATTCAATTCATTCTTGTAGGCCATTACTAATGGGGTGAATTCTTAACTTGATGCCCCTGCCTCTTACTGGTAGATTTGCATTATGCTATGCTCAGGTTCACTTAATTCAATTCTGACATTTAGCTTATTTCCTTCATCTACATCTAAAACTTGTCAAGGAATATTTAGGAAAAAATACTAATAGCCAACTGATGATTCATTCATACTTATCCATTTAAAGAAATACTTAAAATTAACATTGTTTTTTGATTTCTAATCATAATTTAACCATTTGTCATATTTATTTCATTCTGGAATCTTCAGAAGACTAGTATGTCAAACTAATGTATTCAGTCATTATTCTTGTATTGTTTTTTGTATTTTAAACTTATTTGGAATTCTAATCGTAATTTAATCATTTATAATAATAATAATTAACTCTGGAATGTTCAACAGACTAGAATGTCAAACAGAAATGTTTATTTATTAATTTAGTACAGTAACCCTTCCAAATAAGACAGTGGGTAATTTTTGGAGGAGTATTTTTTGGAAAACATTTTTCTTATTTTTGATGTCTTTTTAGTCTGTCATCAGTTTTTGGTCAAAACATTTATTCTTAAAGTTGTACAATACTCTCCAACCAATTTTACACGGTTTACTCTGATGGTTGGAGGGTATTATATACTATGATAAAAATAAAAAGTTTAGTTTGTTTAGTAAATAAATATCTATGAGAAATTGTATGAATTTCAAAATGGGGATCATGCCAGTAGTTGGAATTTAACCAGGAAATTGATTTGCTATATTTAAAAAAGTATGTGGTAATTCAATTTAGAGAATTCATATTCCGAATTCTTGTGAATGGTTATAGGAAATAGTATAGGATCTAAATGCATTTTTCATCTGCTTTCAACAAAATATTATTAACTGAAGTGCCAAAAAAATTAGTATACTGGATGGTTTCACCCTATCCCACATCTAGAACTGGACTTGGCTGGATGACATGTATGCATTGGCGGACCTACATTTTTTGGACCTTGAAACTTGAACATTATAGGGACCTCCTTGCAAACAACAATAATAGATTTGAGGATCCAACTGCCAAAATATAGGCTATGAATAGATTCTGGCAAGCTTAATGAGCCCATACAGCTGGGGGTTCGGGAAAGCTCCCAAAGAAAATTAATGCCATATGAAATGAGTATTCCAAGGACAACATTAGCTGCTTCAACCCATTGGATTATGATTCTATCACTAAAATGGCCTTATTTTAATAACAAACACTTAAAAAAAAATACATCAGTTTTGTTGAAATATTCATTCATTGAAAATGTTGCTTCAGGGGCACCTCTGTGATTAGGGGCTTTGAAGCTTAAGCGTCATTATTTTAATAGTATATACACCACTGCATGTATGTTATGTAATAGGTAAAGAGGAAGTGTAGCTGTGGCAGCCATGGGACATAGATATTTGACTGCAGAAGAATTGTTTCAGTTTTAATCAGGCAATAGTTGCAAGGTAATGTGGGAATTTTGGACAGAAATCAGTGGCATGTAAAGACAACATGTGCTCACAGGTGATCAAGGTTTGGAACAGATGGTAAGTACCAAATGCGGTGATTATCCAATGATGAAAAATAAAGAAAATCAGATCACATCCTAATTCAATGTTTATGCCACTCAACCAAGGCAGTACCTATAATTATGCCCTTGCATTCAAGTTATCAGTCAATGCAATGTATCGTGCATATAACATTTGATGATGTTTCATATTTGTTGGCCAACAAGGGTACTGTTATTGACACTATAGCATTGGGGACTGCACTTCCATCTGGATCTGAGAATATGGACCATGAAGAACTGGCATTGTGCTACCTGGTTAAACAAAAGTTACATTTCCAGCGATGGTTTAGTTTTTGTATACCTGAGACTTTAGATCCAGCCTGTCAGCAGTGTGTCATGCAAAATGATGGTAGCATGCAAGGACCACTAACAATACTGGATTTGACATGTGTGGCATACACAGATTTTATTGCTGACCATTTGTATTTATATTTGCTAATGGTGATGTTTTTTTCCCCCACAACAAGATAAGGCAACCCTTGCTTTGTGCATGGGTGAGGAACACTGGGGTGATATGCTTTGCCTCCTCTCCCTGCTCACCAGATTTAAATTCCATTGAGCATGTATTGAATGTTACAAAGCTCATTAAATTCTTTCCAGCTAAACCCAACAAAACCGGCTCTGTTATGGACAACCCCAGAATTCGCCTGGGAGGTGGTATATATTATTAAAATGCTCTAATTTTTTCGGGCCTTCAATTTAATTCATTGAGTCTGTTTTAGATGCAACTTTTTTGTCTGAAGATTTTAGAATTAAAAGCTTAAATTCATTCTACATTCAGAAGTCATTCATTAGATTGGTGAGAAATCAAGTCATGTAAACTCGAATATCTGGGAGGTCATTTTGATATGATGGTAAATTATAAGTCTATAGCCTTACACATAGTTGTTAGCAGAATTTTTGTCAAAATTTCCATTGTATAATGCTCAGTTAATGTAATTAACAGGCATGATATTGAAAGAAGTTATGTTGTAAGTTATTTCTAATTAAATAAATTCTTTAGTTATCATTAGGCTGTAGTGTAGATTTATTTAAAAAATAATTTAAAAATGATTATGATTATTGTAAAAAGGGAGAGAATATCTATTCATTTGAGATGGTTATTTTCCTGTTAAGTGAAGATTTTCAACATGGTAAAAAAAATTACAATTGATGCTAAAATAATCTTTTTATTAAAAAATGTACTTTTAAGGAGACTTTAAAATTCAGGAAACTAAATTTTTATGTGAATCGTTTGTCATTTTATAAATAAAAATAAAGGGAGTTATTTCCCCTGTTATTGTTTTAATTATATGCAAAAATAGTTATCAGCTGTTGATAAATTAAGTTTTGTTTGCTTATTGATTTTAATATGCAATAAAATAGCTTATTTACACACGTTAACATTTTTATCCCCGCCCCACCAAAAAAAACGAAAAAAATTTTTTTGCCACTATCTTTTGAATGTATATTTATCAAAACAAATCTATTTGAATTTTTCATTTTTGATAAATGTAATTTTTCAACATTTAGTTGTTCCATAAAATGAAGGAAGAATATTCATTAGTATTATTAAGGAAAAATGATAACATTCTTAAAATAATTGTTTGTTATTTTTAATTTTAAGCTGTTTTTCTTTTTCTTTTGTTTCTTACAATCTCTGCCTCAGTGATATCTGGAATTAAATCCAGATGCCGAGAGGATAGCACTGTATGAAAGTATTAGGCTTTTACCATGTTTAGAAATGCTTTTGAATTTCTTTAAGTGGTTACAATCAAGTATTGCATTATTGTTTAGCATCAAGTTAAATCTGTAGTAATTTTCTTGCTTGTTTTAAGACACTAGAAAAGCAGTTCTTTCACTTATAATCATACTTTTATTGAAAGTAATTTATGAAGTGTTATGAGCATTTTTCTCTTTCGTTATAGTTCTTGGTTTGGTATCTTGCTTGAAATTCTTCCATCTGATGGAAATGTCTTAGGATTTTAGTTTGAGTTTTTTAAAATGTTTGACCTGCATACAATTAATCTCAAAATTGTTTCGCATCAAACTGATATTTTCTCTGCTTTAGAAACATGCTTGTGTCTGAAATATCCCATTAAATGGAGGCCGGGTGTTGGGTAACTTTAAAACAAGATACTTGTGTTTGGAGCTGATGAATTACTTGAAGTAACAAAAAAACAAGAAGTTGTGGAGAGCTATGATTGCTCATGTCCTGAATCAATATAGCAGATAGAGAAATAGTTTGATTTTGAATTTAATGAATATTTGTGAGATTCATTTAGTTTCCCCAAACTTTGGAAAGGCATAGAAGCAAAAATTTAACCCATACAAACTATTCATGAATAAAAATGGAAAAGTAAACTTTTAAACTTGCTCGAAAATGTTTCAGTAATGATTTGGTAAGGAGGTGAGTGCTTCCAGGTAATAATAATAATCTTACAGAAACAAATTTATCCATCACCAGGCAGTTATAAAACTAACACACCTCAGCATGAGGTAATGGTTAACAAGCTTGTCCGGTTGACCATTACTAATGATGTTTGATCTTCACTAAATAAAAACCCACTTAGAATGTTTTTTTTTTTTTTTTGGCTTCAGTTTCAATTTTTAAAGTTTTCAATTGGATTTAAGCTATCAACAAAAAGGGAAAAATAATTAAAAATGAAGTTAGAAATTTCAATAACCTAAATGTTTGGGGAATTATTTCTCATCTCTTATAGCCAATCAGAAATTTTCTACTGGAGATTTGAATTAAAGCATATTTGTATATTGGTTTTTGCCAGGTCAGAATGACTAATTGACTCAAACCAGAATGAGCTGCAAATCACTTTAGCCCATTAATACCTACTGTAAAATCTAGCTTTAATTATAAAAATTAAAATAAAAAGTCCAGTGCTATAGATTTCTAATAAATCTCTGTATTGATAATATGGTTTCCAATAAAAGTCCAGTGTTGATTCTATGGTTTCTAACAAAACTCCTCTATTGATTCTATGGTTTCTTATAAAAGTCCAGTGTTGATTCTATGGTTTCTTATAAAAGTCCAGTGTTGATTCTATGGTTTCTAATAAAAGTCCAGTGTTGATTCTATGGTTTCTAATAAAAGTCCAGTGTTGATTCTATGGTTTCTAATAAAAGTCCAGTGTTGATTCTATGGTTTCTAATAAAAGTCCAGTGTTGATTCTATGGTTTCTAATAAAAGTCCAGTGTTGATTCTATGGTTTCTAATAAAACTTTAATATTTATTATAAGGTTTCTAAAAAAGAAAACACAATTCTATTAATTATAGGCCTCAACATTTAACCCATAGTTTATCATTTTCAAAATGGAATGGCATGTATTAATGGGCTAAATAGGCAAAATGGCTTCAGCAAAATAACTGAAAGATAATATTTCAATATAAAAACAAACTTATGTACTGACTTGAGCAGGCATGTATATATATATATATATATATATATATATAGCATTTTATGTTACACTTTCCATTATCACCTAAAGAATCCACAACATAGATATGCCCAATTTACTCATCTCTCTCTCTCTCTCTCTCTCTCTCTCTATATATATATATATATATATATATATATATATATATATATATATATATATATAAGCAAATATGTGGATGTAGATCCGACGGTATGATGAAAATATATATATAAAGTCTATTATATTTTATAAATGTTTTGATATCGTTATTGAAGAAATATGTATCAACACAGTGATTTTCTCTCATCCTTCAATAATGACATCAAAAAGCTTATCTGTGAATATGAAAGGATCCAATTGAGAATAAGTAGACAGAACATGTCTAAAGTATTCAATGAAACATGTTTCAATGAAAACATGCTGTCCAAATATATATATATATATATATATATATATATATATATATATTATAATAATAATAATAATGATGATAATATTTATCATGTTGATTGTATTTTACAATCAACACCATCACTTGACAAGATACCAGAAGTGCTGAAGCAAAATGGCTATTTTTGTAGTGATGTTATAACATACATATGTTATAATTTTTAAATAAATGTTATTTAGTCTACTTTGTGTTCAGCACTTTTTTTAAAAATAGTGTTTTTGGTTACTGGAATTTTATTCCATCTGTACCAAACTTGTATTCATATATATATATAACATTGGGGAAATAGAATTTTGTTATTTCATGCTTTACAAATAAAATTCTATAATTTATTCATGTCTTAAATTCATTTTAGCTCAAAGATAAATGGCTAGTAATTTTTGTTGTGTTGCATTTATAAAATTGCTATAATTTAAATATTGTCATTTTTGAGTTTCTTCGTGATAAATGACGAAGGCTGCAGAATATATTGGTCTAAACCGTAACTGGTCTGGAGAGGATAAAAACGTTCAGTTGCCTGAACAATGCTTGGAATGTTAATAGTCCTTTACAAAGTTATAAACAATATAATGCAGTGGGAATTCTTTTTTTTTTCTTATTTTTTTTTGGTAACTTTAACGGCTTTTGATTCTACTTTTACACAATTTCTCTTTAGTATTTTTTATATTAATTAGCTCATGAGACTTTTACTAAGCACTATTCTAGATCCAATGTGGTTTTAATTAGAAAGTAACTTTATTTTATTTTTGCAATCGGGTTGTGGTGTCAAAAATGTCCCAACAGTATTATGTAACAAATAACTGTGATTATTTACAGAAATTGACAACTTCACACTTACTGGGCATATTGGAATAAAGAAGTAGTGGGGCAAACATCAGGTAACCTATTTCAAGAGTTTGAGTAAATAGATGACAGAAAGAACAAGTTTCACATAGATATAGGAATGTGGCAAAGGAGCAAGATTGACTTTGAACAAGGTAATCATGACCTTTTGAAACTTTGTCTTTTTAAACAGAAAGTTGTGGAGAGCCCTTATGTCCTGAAAAAACAAAAAAGAGCTACTCAGGAACCCTCTATCTTGAGTGGCTCTTGGGCCTTATATTGGGTGAACATTAGTAAAAAAGAATGTGCAAATACTGAAACAGCTATCAATGTAGAAATTGGAATTTGCAGGAGTAGATAGGTTTGCCTATCGTCTGGTTCACACTCTTTCTGGTTTTTGAACAGGAGAAGAGGTCTAATCCTTATTTCCTGTTTAGTTTCTGGTTCTTTCTAAAGTCTGCTTCAACTCTATATGTCTAATGTCTCTGCCCACACTATGAAATTTTATTTATTATTTATTTTTTCTTCAATAGGAGTAGATATGTTTGTCTATTGTCTGTTCACACTTCTCCTTGGTCCTTTGAACCTTGTTTCCTGTTTAGAACTGGGTTTTCAGTTCTTTCTAAAGTCTTTCTCTTCTCTTTCATTTTTGGTGGCCTCTTGAATCTTGGCGGTATTATCAACGTGGAGTGGTTCCTCTGTAACCCTCTACCTCAAGTGGCTCTTGGGCCATGAAGAGGCAGGACATCTTTGTTAAAAAAAAAAAAAATAAATACCCATTTCTTATTCTGGGTCTTCTCATTCATTCTTAGTAGCCCCTTGCATTTTAGTGGTATTATCACCTTGTTTAGGGTGAATTGATTTAAAAAAAAAAAAAGGCATAAATCCATCTTTCAATTATGAGAAAGACTAGTCTCTCTTGCCTTGAATTGCAGCCAGTCTAGGAGAAGGAAAACTAAATTCAACCCCCATAAATAATGGGATAGATTTGGATTTTTAGCTTTGGTAGAGGGTAAGCAATGTAAGAGAACAACAAATCTGAATTCAAAAACATGAAGAAGGAAGGGCTTTCTCATGTTATTTAACCTGAGACATACCTGGCTGCAGTACATGTGGTATGCCAACAAACTTATTGGTTTATGAGACTCATGATTGTGAAATAGTCTACGGATTGGTAGTTTACCATTTTAAAGTAAATTGTCTTATCTATATAAAAAAATATGTAAAAAAATGTTTTTCAAAAAGTTTAGTCAATGTGATGGTGGGCAGTGAAAAATGGAAAAACAAATTTTGAAATTTTAACTTTCGTTATTTATATAATAAGAAAAAATTAAATGTATTTTTTAATATCTAAACTAATCCATTAACATTTTCCTCATACTGTGAATATGCAATGACTCTATAAAAGGTAAAATTTTTGCTGCTTCTAAAATGGTCCATTATAAAATGTGGCATGTAGCAGCATTATATGCATATGCAGTAGACAACGATATGTATTCTTGCATATTGAGGTTGAAAGTGATGAAAGAATTATGTCTGTGGTAAATATGTAAGACTATTTGGAAAACTTTTTTGACATTTTGCTTATCAGCTTTGTTTCAAATTGTTTTAGATATTTACCATTCCATTAGATTCTCATCCAAATTTAAATCAGTTTATCTCTGTCTAAAATAAACATAACTGTTCACTGAATTATACACTGAAGTGGATGTTTTTTTTTTCTTTTTTTTTTAAAAACGTGTAACCCTCTAGAGACGTAGGGGCACCACACATACTCTTGTAGTAGTAGCAATGGTGTTTCATAGCCTGATAGAGCCCAACCCTTTCCAGGCTGGTTTTGAATTCAGTTTTTCCTTCTCATAGACTGGTTGCCATCCAAGGCTATAGGACTCAGTCTGCCCTATTTACTCATAGTTGGTGGGGAGAAGAGATGGAGTCATACCTTTTCAAGCATATTAGCACATAAGTGAATGTAATGAACTTGAGTGGAATTCGAACTCGGCTCTCTGATTCCTCAATCTGAGCTGCTATCCATTACTTCACAGTGCCTCTGGAATTTAGTGTACAGTTAAAAAATCACTAGTAAATTGGAAAGGAATGTCTACTTTATATATACAGACTTTACATCCATCACTCTCACTCACTCACTCACTCACTCTCTCTCTCTCTCTCTCTCTCTCTCTCTATATATATATATATATATATATATATATATATATATATATATATATAATATTGCTAAAAGAATTTTTTTCTTTGTCATCTAGCTTAAGATTCATGGAGGAAAAACTGGTAATAAGTTTTCAGTGTCTAATTTTTTTAAAATTTATTAATATTTTTTGGGTTTAGAGTTTTGCTATAAGACAAAATTTTGATAGAAAATCACTTTCTCGATATTGTAGTTTTTAATTTTCTGATTTTTAGAAGAAATAAATTACCTTAAAAGATGGAAAGAAAATTAATGATAAATAAGGAAAACCAAGTAAAAT
The DNA here is from genome assembly GCA_964036315.1 of Acanthosepion esculentum. Classification (NCBI taxonomy): domain Eukaryota; kingdom Metazoa; phylum Mollusca; class Cephalopoda; order Sepiida; family Sepiidae; genus Acanthosepion; species Acanthosepion esculentum. The sequence goes on from OZ038504.1 coordinate 61,288,128, forward strand.
TATTTTTGCTATTATGATTACTGTTTAATTAAATTCTTATCTATTTTGTAAGGTCATAGTTCAGTTTCTTATGCATAAATCCATTCTTTACTTTCAGAATAAATGTTATCCTTTGTGGTTTTGTTTATTTTTTTAAAATTTAACATTAAATTTCAAACTTAGAATCTCAATTTCAAAGTTTAATTAACCTCAGTATATCTTATTCTTTGCCTAAACAAAATCAAATTAAAGTGACTAAAAGTTTCTTCATTAAATTTTATAGTAAGTTCAGCCAATACAGAAAACTATGTTGGTAATTGAATGACAAATTGTAAAAACATTTCTCTTGGTGTATAATTATAACTGGTATTTTTCTTCACCTTTCCTACATATATGTAAATTCCATTAATAAGAACATTATTTTAGACAGAAGTCCTTTTTGAAGAAAAAAGCATGTTACATTACATAGTTTTCCCATTTTGTCATTCAGTTACCTATCTTTAGTTTGACATATAGAGTTTACATATTCCCCCATCCAACACACACACACACACACACACACATACATACATACACACACACATATATATGGTAATGATATATATTTTTATATATCAAGAACAATATTGGGAAAAAATGTATGTCACATGTAGATGCACCAACATAACAAATTTAGTCCTAAAGGACAAAATACATCACAAGAAAACTTTTTCCACTTTGTCATACGCAAACACGCATATATATATATATATATATATATATATATATATATATATATATATATATGCTGATTGTAGCATCAATCAGCTAAGTGACAAACCTTTTACTTGTATTAATTATATATGTGATAACAATATAGTTTTAAAGTATGGTATATTTATGGGTAAAAGTACTCAATATCAGAGATAGTGTATGTAAGTATGAAAGTGGAAACTGAGGTTAATGCCAAGTGGTGACAGTCTGTTTCATGCATGAACACAATCTTCAGGTGAAAAGATTATATTCAAGCATGAAACACTGTCACCGCTCAGTGTTGACTTCAGTGTCTACTTTATATATATATATATATATATATATATATATATATATATATATATATATATATAATAAGCTTGAATAAAATTATAAAAACATGAAGTTAAGTAATTCTTGGAAATTATTTCCAAATGTCAAAATAAAACCAGATTATATTAAGATTGTGAAAAGCTACATACAGATTCTCAGCTGTAAATAAACATGTTTAAATGTATTTCTTTTCTATTTGGTTATCAATTACTAAGCTTAGTTTGGTACAAGAACACACATGTTGTGCACCAAATCAGTTTTATTAAATATGACTCAGTAGTTAGAAAAGCTCACTATTACCCCTTTGTGTTCAGTGCAACCATGATTGCTATTATGTAATAGTTGTTTGAAATAAAAAAAAATAATTTTAATTAGAATGTTTATGGGAGGAATAGTGTTGAATGCATAGAAGCCTATCAGATAATACAGCGTTTAATTGCCTAGAAGACTTGTTTTCTTTTTAATTACTTGAAAAGATTAACTATGTTGGGTGCCTGCTGTGAAATTCAAAACCTGGTCTTAACTAGAAACTTACCTGCAACAGATGAAAGTAGGAAAAATGTGCTGCCTCCTGCATTGAGATTTCTCGAGGATTAATATTGATTGCATAGATATTCTTGATTTCCATAATTCTTTCAGTATTTTGTTCTTGAAAAAGTACACATGTTTATATTCATATCCAAGTTACAGCTAAAAAAATTTTTGGGAACTCAAGGTAAAAAAATGACTTCTTCAAAAAACCAAATCTTTCATAGATGATTTTCTTAAATTTCATAGTGGAGTGATTTTTCAGAGAAGCATGAAATGCTTGGCACAATGTGGGAACACTAAGCCTATTAAAAAATTGCTTAATCTGTTAAAATTCTTAAACATTTGGTGAGCATATAGCATATTACTCTGTGTGTGTGTGTGTGTGTGTGTGTGTGTGTGTGTGTGTGTGTGTGTGTGTGTGTGTGTGTGTGTATATAATATATATATGTGTGTGTGTGTATAACACACACACACACACACACACAAGGGGGATGCTGAAAAATTTTTGGCCTGAGAAAGTAGGCTCTTCCAAAAGAAAAAAAAAAATTGTTTGGTTATTTGGTCAGATTTGGGATAGTGGATGAGGTTAAGAACTTCTCAATACCTCGTTGTTTATAATATTGGTATATTTACTTGTATATATTTAAACAAAATTTATTTGAAAATTGATGTTGAAGTCTTTAAAAATAATAGGGCAAAAGTCTTAATAATAAATTCAAGAATGGGACAAATGTGTATTTTGGAAGTATGTTCTAGAAAACCAAAACAGATACATTAAACCTGATGACATCACATTCTTGAAACTTCTGTAAAGAAAATAAATACAAGAACCAGCTGAATGCTTATTTCAATTTGAGCCGCTGAATTTCTTTTCATGGAAGTTTTCACCAATTTAAAATTCCCTATCTTCAAAATTTCATCTTTGAATCCTTTTGATTTAGATATAACTATGTTAAATTTGTTAAGACTCCAGAACTCTTCACCTCAGATACTTAGCATAACAGGTTTAGTCATCTAATTTGAAAACCATTTTACTATATAGTAAATTTGATTCTTAATCAGGAGCCCACTGTTGTGGCCTTGTGTCCGAATATGCTAAACTTAAATAGCCATAGTGAGATGGTTAACAAGCTCATCTCACATCAGTTTGCTAGTGTGGTGTTATCATTTCTGAGGATCCTTCCATTGTTGTGGCCTTGTGCCAAACAAAGGTATGTTTAATCCTAGCTCTTCGGTGATATACCCATTATATTCCTGCTGTCATAAATGAGTAAAAAAAATAATAAAAGAAAATAAACGATAGAAATAATTATAATGTAAGGTCGTTTAATGTGACAATTGGTTTGGCTATCCCCATTTGACCTTTACCAAAATGAGACCAAATTTATTGTGATTATTTAGGTTTGCTTTAAATGGCCTCCCAGCAGAAGAACTGGCCTTTTACTAAATAATCGTGGAGTGCCTGCTATAGAACAGTGGTTAGAACTTGAATTTTCTGAACTTGAAAGTTAATTTAATTCTCACAGCATGTTCTAGTATTGTAAGTTTCAACTTAGTGTCTTAGTATTTCCTAAACAAATTAACACATAACCTAAAAACAGAATTTAGAATATATAAGAAATATATAAGAAATAAGAATATATTTATTACTAAATTGTTAGGTAAGAAATGGTTTTGTAACTGTTTTTCATACTTATATTTATTGTACAATTATTCTTTTGGACCAATATCCTTATCTATTGTTTTTTTTTTTTATTTATTTAATTTTTAAAAAAAATTTTTAGCAGTTGTATTTTTTGTCTTTCTTATAGCAGTCTAGTAACTGAAACATTGTTACAAAAATATCAAAGCTGGGGTACCTGATCTGGAAAAATACATGATTATGAAGAAGTATTAGATATATATGTAATCATATATTGTTTGAGGTGTTTTTTTTTGTTTTTTTCTTCACTTCCTTCTTCTGTTGTCTCTGGCCTGTTCCATGGTGTCACTCTCTCAAATATTTTTTGCACCTATCCTGTGTTGAAATATCCACAGAAAGGGAGGATTGATGAAAGGATGTTGAAGTCCTTGGTTGAAAAGTTGTCTAACTGGTCATATACAATAAAATAGGAACCACTGGAATGGTCTTGCAATTCATTGATTGGAAAACAGTTGTAAATAGTTTTATTTTTGAAAATCCTACATAAATATTGTTTTTTCTCATTTATAACAGTGGTGGTGACATTGACAATATTAAATTGTAAAGGACAGGATAAGTTTCTTAAGTAATTTATGTCCTTTACATATTGCCAACTGATTAATCGTGTTTTCCAGCAGAAAAGCTGTTTCCTCCTGTTCTCCGATTGGCCTATCAATATGACCCCTAACTAGTTAAACAATGCTAAATCTCTCAACTCTGAACTTTATATTGTATTTTTCTACCTGGGTCAGATTGACAACGTAGACATAACATTTCTTGACTTTTCAAAATCTTATCGTCTCAATGATTCTTATGCTTGTAGAATATAGCTTACTTTATTTGAAGAACTTATTAACCAATGTACTATTCCTGTCCTTTTAAAATCCTGGCTCCTCATATAAAATTTGTTTTAACATTATAATTTCAAGTAAAACAATCTGAAGCCAACTAAAACCACTCTCACCTTTGCCCTACAAACAAAGGTAAAAAATCTCCACACAAATGGCTCTGTCACATATAGTTTTATTCTGTCAGTATTGATGTCATTAATTTCTGACCACTGAACGTATTTTGTTTTTGTAATGCATTTTTCTAGTAATATTATTTGAAATACATTTCTCAAGTAAAATCATTATTGATTTATTTAAATTAGAGATTTAACAACATTATTTTGCCAGTAATGGGAGCTAATAATACATCAGGTATATCACCAGATAATGGTTGTGGGGCTAAATAATATCACATCACGTCGGGTATCATCAGATAATGGGTGAGCGATGAAAGAAAGGAATATTCTTCTAGTTTGCTTTTCCCCCATTATGGGAATTATTATATCCATGATATAATAACACCTTAATACAGGGATAGAATGGTATAGCTGAAAGAAAAGGAATGACAAACATGCTTTATTTTTTAATATTTTGTTTTATATTGCTAAGTCATACACAAAATTATATATTCCATGCAGACAAACTATAACATGTATGCAACAACAAGCAAAGTGAAAGGGAATGAAAAAATAGGATCTTACTTGTAATAATTCCCAATGGGAACTGGAGCTACTGGAGATTCTTCTGTGTTTTTGAAGAAGCCATATTTGGGATTCCAGATTTGAGTGGGCCAGATTTATCTATTATGTCACTAGTAAGGACATATTCTGCAAACAGAAAAATAGTGAGTCATGGGCTTTTCTTAAATTGAGAACTGTGATCTGGAGATAGTTTCTATATCTGATGAAGATATATTTCCACAGGAAAATGCTTCCATGGGCTTGTAAGCTGCATCATGTGGTAGTTGGCTGGCCTCGGCAGAACAAACAACTCATGAAAATCTTTATTTCCCATTTCAGTGAGACATTGTTCTTCAGTTATAAGGAAAGGAATTGTCCAAGATAAATTTAAGAAATTTCAGGTCAAGACAAATAGAAGAATACTTTTGTCTTTTGGTTCTCAAATATTTGATGTTAATGTAGTGCTTATATTAAGAAATTTTGGCCACTTAGGGCTTATGGAACTAACTTAGTAATCACTAAATCATGGTGAGATGTCCATGCTTACTTACTATACAGGGTTTATCAAAAATATTTTTACAAACTTTTGGGCACGGGTTCCTGACACCAAAACAAAGTAAAATGTCCATATAAACATATGGACAAAAGGCCATCGTTGTAACTCAGCACAGCAATGTTCAAAATGTCCTCCGATTGCTTCTACACATGCATCATGCACCCATTGGATCATTGACTGGTAAACCCTTTCAAATACTCCCATACATTTTTGAATGATTTCACAGATCCCTATGACATGTTGATGAAGCGTCTCTGCATCATTAATATCTGCTGCATAAACCAATTGTTTTAGGTGGCTCCACAGATGAAAATTTAAAGGACTGAGGTTGGGGGAACATGCAGGCCATGGAAACAGTCCTCTCCATCTATCCATCTTTCATGGTAGATGGCAGCCAGTGCATCATGAACAATGTGACTAAAATGTGCTGGGGCCCCCTCATGCATGAACTGCACACATCTTTGTATTAGCAGGGGAGCGTATAAGTGGATTCCAGTCTTCCTCGATTCATAGATTGTTGTGCTACAGAACCTGTCTCAGAAATGCAATGATAAACGGCAGCAAAGGTTGGATGATTCAGCTGCCTTCATTCTGGAAACTCAGTCTGATACAGCCATGCAGCCTCACATCTACTACCGTCTGTGCGGCCATATGAAAAAATCATATCTGCCTGCTCATGATATATATATCCTGCCATTGTTAAACTGAATGTTTTTCTGTTAACACACATGTTAGATGTTGAAGACAGACTAGCCACAAATGTACACAAATGACAAATATAACTTAGTCTACATGGAACACAGTGCCACCTACTGTAAACTTTCTTTAAACGTAATAACTCAAAAATGAAGGAAATATGTTTATATGGACTTTTGTCCTTGTTTTCGTGTAAGGAACCCACCCCCAAAGTTTGTACAAGTATTTTTGATACATCCTGTATATGTATACTGTTGTGTAGTGGGTGCTGAAAAGTTCTTACAAAAATATGTGATGTTTTGTCATTTGATGAACTTTTGGGTAGTGGCTTTGGTTTCTTCATCTATTTATTTAATAAATCATTGAAAGAATAAGCAACATAATGTAGTATCTGTGTGCTTACAGTACCCCCACCTCTGTCATATCATGTGTATGTGTTCTGACTCCAGATTGGAGTGGGTTTTTTTTTTTTTTTTTTTCTTAAGTTAATGAATTTTTTTAAAAATTTGGTACATTTTTATAGTAATATAACTAAAATGTTTGATTAAAAAAACATTAATTGCATAAAAATTACTTTGTAACAGAAAAATAAAGTTTGCAGTATAGTCTTTGAAAGGTTTCAATGAGAGATGTACATTTCTTAAATAGGGTAACTGAGCTTTGTTTTACTATGATGGCATCATGTGGCCTAATGCTAAGACACTTAGTTTAAAAGTGCTTTCCCTGATTTGAAAAGGGAATATAAGTTTGATTCCTCTTGAGAGGTGCATTTTCTTTTGTAGGACATCTCAATGTCTTGTCTGGCAGACATTAATTTCACTGTTTTAAAAAAAAAAAAAAAAAGACTAAACCAGGATATCTATTCAAAAAAGTGTACCCGCTAGATATAATGTTTATAATAATAACTATAATGTACTTTTACTCACTGTTTGGTACAACTCTTGATTTTAATGCATGCAGCAATCTTCAGGTACTGATTGAAAAAAAAAAAAAAAGAAAAAGTATATTTATTATTAATAGTATAAATTTAAGCTCTTTTATTTGATACCAAGCAGTTTTATTACCATAAGAACTTATTGTGCAATATTTTATACTTATATATATATATATATATATATATATATATATATATATATATATATATATGTGTGTGTGTGTGTGTATAGCCTGAAGACTGCATTTAAGCATGAAACAGACTGTCGCTGCTGAGTGTTGGCCTCAATTTTTATATTTACATACACTCTATTCCTGATACTGAGCACGTTAACCCATAAATATAGCATATCTTAAAACTATATTTTTTATCATATATTTAATACATGAAAGGTTAATGGTCAGATTTGAATCTGACCAGGAAACAGTAGTATTAAAAAGTGCTCAATACAAGTGTGAAAAAATAAAATAAAAGTAAAAATAACATGTTGAGCTTTTATCCAAAGAATCTTTTGAACCAGAAATCAAAGTCTTGAGTCCTTTCATACATATTAAAAAATTCCTCTTAAGCACATATGAGGCTGGATATAAAAAAAAAAAAATTAACATTTCAATTAACACACCCACCACCAATACATTTATAATACCCTTGCGTTTCTTCTCTTCCTTCTTCTTCGTATCATTCTCATACTTCTTTTCTATCACACTCAACATTGTTTGTTTGTTTGTTTGTTTATTTATTTTTTTTTTTTTAAATAATATAGCATTCATTAGTTTTTTTTTTTTAAAATAAAGCGTTGGGAGGTCAATTAATAAAAATTGCCTGAGGATACCATAATGTTGAAACCAAGGTAGCAGATTCAACTGATCTCCTGAATTTTAAAGCACACACACACACACACACACACACACACACACACACACATATATATATATATATATATATATATATATATATATAGTGCTGATTCTGATAGTCTCAGTCAACTGCAGAAGAATTGCTGTCTTGTAAAAATTCTCCCAGGCTGAAATGTTCAAAGTATAATGTCATTTCCGTTCCACTTCCACCACCTTGTTCAACCGTCATTTTTTTGTTTCCCCTCCCTGTTCTCATGAACCCACTCTTTCAGTTTCCTCCCAGTGAAGATTTTTCTCCTACTGTTGGTCTTTGGTAACGGAAGTATTTTTTTTTTTTTCCTCTCCTTTTTTGACTAATTACCACCGTTCTAGTTTAGTTCTTCTCTTTTGACCTCTAATGCTCACCAAGCTCACTAGCCATATATTTCCTGTATTTAATGAGGGTCCCATCTTAGTTGAGTGAAAAGGCAACTTGCAAGCACCAAACTCCTTTTGACGTTTTTTTTTTTTTTTTTTTTTTTTTTTTATTGGAAAAGTCACAGACTGGTTATGGTGACTGGCGACATCACAAAAACTTCTACTTCTTGGTCTTTGAAAGCAGCCAATTCTTATTTAAATTTTTTTTTCTTTTCTTTTTTAATCAATTTACCTCAAGCAAGGCTATAATGCCACTAAGACACAAGGGGGCTACTGGGAGTAAAAGAGAATGAAAAGACTTTAGAAGGAACTGGAAACCCAATGCTAATCAGGGAACAAGAGACCAGGAAGGAGTGTGAACCAGACGATAGGCAAACCTATCTACTCCTATTGAGGAAAAAATAAAAAATAAATAGTAAATAAAATTACAGAGCTATTTATATTAGGACTATTGTTCTCAATGTTGTTGATTTTATCATGTTTAGAAGTGTTGTGATAAAAACAACAAAGATGAGGATTATAGTCTGAATAGTGTAAATCATGATAATTCCTCATCAGTGCTGTGGGGTGGAAAATAAGTCATTGCCCACAAGGCTGTGTAAACAATTTTAAAATCAGTCAAGGTTGGAAAAAGAGGTTTGAGCTCAGAAATGGCAACAATACTCAATTTTTGGTCTAATCTGATTCTTGTAAAGATAAAGCATGGAAGAAGTCAGGTACTTTTTGGGGCGATAGAATGAACTGACCTTTTTTTTTTTTTCTTTTTTTTTTTTTTTAGCATCATGCTGAGTCTGGTCTTGTGACTAGTATACAAAGCTGTTCAGAAATAATCTGACCATTTAATACTGATGAAAATTTCAGTGACTTAGATTAGTGGCAGCCTAATGCCTGCGAATTCTCAAACACTTTTCCCAGCATTCTTTCTATTTTTCAAAACATTCTGCAAAGTATTTTTGTTTTTTGGTGTAAGGGGAGTATTTCCATCAGCTGCATCATTGTATTCTCCTTAAGCTCATCCATAGTCTCCTTTTTATAAAGTTTAAGTTTGGGAAAAGGCAAAATTTTGTTCATGCTGACATATCTAGGTGATGTAATATTTTGCCAGAAATCACTGCCAACTGAGTAACTCTACAGACAAGTGTTTGCTTGGTTCAGTGCAGCTGTGTCCTTCCACCTCATCTTTTTGGTTGTTTGGTTATTAAGTTACATCAAGGATGCACAACCTGTTTTTGAGATATTCAAAATAGCTGGATACAATTCAGACAGAAAAAAATTAAGCATCACCTGTTGCTTGACCTGAATATTAATAATCAAATAAGAGAAAAGAGAGATAATTCAATTGTGATGGGATTAGTTGTGATGGAAATGGAGGAGAAAAGAGAAGAACAGCTTAGTTGTAGCAGAGGTGGAGGAGAAAAGAGAAAAAGAGCTCAGTTGTAGCAGAGGTGGAGGAGAAAAGAGAGAAACAGCACAGTTGTAGCAGAGGTGGAGGAGAAAAGATTGGCAAATTAGCTATTTAGGTGGAGGAGAAAAGAGAGAAACAGCTCAGTTGTAGCAGAGGTGGAGGAGAAAAGATTGGCAACTTAGCTATTTAGGTGGAGGAGAGAAATAAGTTGAGTTACAGGATGCGGGTGAGAAGAAAGAGTTCAGCTGTTGGGTAGAGCAGAATAAAGAAACAAAGAATTCAGCTATGAGGGTGGATGGCTTGAGTGGCTGATGAAACTGAAAAGAACTCTGGTGTGTGCATGGAGGAGGGAAAAACAGGACAACAGCTCAACTAAGTTGTGGCATGCAGGAGAGAGAACAGCATCTCAAATTGGGCTGGAGGGAAGAAAAGAGACAAACAGATGAATTGTGGTGGTGATGAGGGGAGAAAAACAAGACAAAAATTATCAGTCATTGGTGGGATGGAGAGAAATAGCTCGGCTAATGTTATAGGTTGAGGGAATTCAAATAATTTGATGTGGAGGAAATAGAGACAACTCAGCATGCAGTAAAAGACAGCTCACCAAAAAAAACAAATGAAACAATATAATGTTAAAAAAAAAATTGACAGGGTGGGAAAGATGGTGGAACAAGAATTTGGGAGGAGATAAAGAGTAAATAAGAAATAAAAGGATGCTTGATATAAAAAATATCTTGTGTATGAGAGAGAGAAAACCAAATTACTCAATAAATAAGTTGAAATTGAGATGAATCAAGAATCCAAACATTGATGAATCACTGTTGTTTCTCAGATATTAATTTAAACCTTTTATTCAAAAGTAGTATGTCAGTAAACATGCCTCTGGAAGGAAAAAGTTAAAAGTGCAAGATAGATTCAATCCATGAAATATGGATTTGCTTTCTCAAGTAGCAACAACAGTTTTGCCTGCTCTGTGATCAAAATGTTGTTGCTGCTGCTATTTGTGTGTTTTGTTCTTCCTCCTCTTCATCCTGTTTAGGAAAAAGTTTATATCCAGTTTGTCCTAACTGCTATTTGCAGAAAGAAAGGAAAGGAGGGATTAAGTCCAAAGACCTATTCCTCTTCTATTTCTGCTGCCACCTCCAACTCCTCATGGCAAGAAGTGCTATTGCTCTGGTTCTATTGCTTGTCTAATCACAAGATTAAATTTGGGTGATTGAAGATAAAGAAATAGTAAAGTGAGAGAGATGGGGGGGGGGGGCGGAGAATGACACAGGCCAATTGCTTGGTTGTTTTATCGACTTGGTTTTTAATGTTGCAGTGAAGAATGGGCCCTGCCCCTTTACTGTAACCAAAATGGCTTCCATATTTTTGATTTTGTATGTTTTTTTTTTTATTCTTTGTTTAAATGAATCAGAATGAGAGAAATTGAAACAATAAAGATAACTTTTTTATCTTGTATCATATTGTGGTAGTGTAAAAACAAAACAAAAATGCATGCAAAATTTATGCAAAAATTTATTTTTGCTTTAATTTTGAAAAGGAGAAAAATTATTTTTGTTATTTCTTAATTTTTCCTTGTTAGTGTCTAGTTGAATGAAGATGATACACACTGCTACTGTGATGCAACCTCCTGCCACTGCTGTTTGGCTGAAAATCAGGATGTGTAAATGGTTAGAAGTTTAGGAATGTCAGTAGTGCTTGAGTTGTGAGTCAAGTTGAAATTACTGATTGACACACAGTAGAAGGCAGGTGTGAGGGTAACTAGAAGTTTTTTTTTGTTTTTTTACAAGTATCAATCAGTATCCAGTACAAGCTGAGAATGGTTTAACCTTTTCTGTGTAACATTTGATGACTGAAAGAACAAAAGGTTGCATATATAACAATTATAAAGTGCATGTGTGATATATATATATATATATATATATATATATATATTTTTTTTTTCAGTTCCTAAAGACCTGTTGAATTTTTCATTGATTAATCCAATAGATTTTATCACTTTAAACGTTGTTTTTAGCAGATACCCATATTTGAGTAGATGCTAAAAAAAATATACTGTTTAATAAATAATTCAAGTCTTCTCAAATATGTGTATCTATTAAAATATATATGAGGTGTGGCTGAAAAGTTATCAGCCTGATACTTTTTCCAAAATCAGTATCCTGATATTTGGTTATTGAAATAATAATTTTAGGAAGTAGGTCAGGCCGAGAACTTTTCAACACTGCCATCATACTATTTTTAAGAAATATGCAATATGCAGAAAGATATTTTTTAATTAAATCAATGTAAAAAAATATATCAAAATATCACATTAAATAACAATAATAATAATGTTGAATCTTATTACATATAGGAAAAGGAAATATGCTCATTTACATAACTAGTAATATATTTGTAAAAGAGACCAGTTTCTTTTAAGCAATAGATGAAATGTATTTCAGAGTCTCTGTTAAAAGTTAATCTTTTTGTTTTTATAATTTTTTTTTTCCTGTTGAAAAACTTTGAAATTTAATACAGAAAATACTAAGAATAAAATGCTGTCTAATATATTAAAAATAAGATAAAAATGGTGCCAAAATTAAAAAAATTGGATTTTCAGTATTTTTCTACTTTAATTTTCAAATGTTTTTGAGTTTCACATTGGCTTGTTGCTTTTGGCAGTGTTTTTAGCAAGCTAGTCACTCAATCAATTATTCCTGTTTAATCTTTGCTGAATGTCTTACACACACAGCCTTATGCCAGACTGTTAAGTAAATACCTATATATAGTAACAGTTAAATGATGCTACAGAGAGTGTGATCATTGATGTGTGCTGTTACTCATGTGGCCTTATGTCAGACTTAATGGAGGAAATATTCCTCTGTTTAATGATAGTCAAGACCTACAGGCATATATGACCTCCTGTCCATTTCAGCAGAGAATATTTTTTTTAAAAATGTTGTTGGATGTTACATTGAAACTTTATCCATGTTTCCTATTTTGCCCTGTATTTATTATAAATTTATTAAATTTGGGTGGGAAATGGGTCTTATGTCATAAAATTATGGTAATATACTCTTTTTATTCGTTTGATTCTGAGTCTTCAGTACTTGGAGCCTTGTGCCAGACAAACATGTCTATACTTTTAAAGTAAATATATATCTGCTTAAGTTTATCTATATACTTTAAAAAAAAAATAAGTGCAGCACAATTCTTTTTTTGTTCTTTTATTTGCGAAGCCTTTTCAGGACGTAAGCCATCATTACTCTCCACAACTTCCTGTGTTTTGTTGCAGCCCCTAGTAGACTGTTTCAAAGAACCAAACTGATTACTTGAGAGAGAAAAAGCTGGAAAGAATCATGAAGCAAATCCCGTTACCAACAAGGGAGGCAACCCCCTTTATCTTTTTTTTTTTTCATATATTTTTATAGCTAATTTTTGGGCCACATTTGCCTATCCAAACTCTCCACTTGTTCATTCTTCTACCACTTCAGTATCAACTCCTCTTCTCCTTCCATCCCCACCATACCTACCTACCAAATGATAACAAACTGGAAACTATTGATGCTCCCTTGGCTTGGGCCTAACCTACCCACTTTGTCTTTTTTCTTTCTTTCTTTCCTGCCCTTCACACTGGCAATATTAATCATTATCTCCATTTTCAAAATATTGATTCACTGATTCACTGCTGAAGTTTCTCATACTAAATTGAACAACTGGCCCAGCACTGTGCCAATGAATCCATTGTATTAAATTTACCATCATAATCACACAATAACTATTTGTTGTTATTATTACTAATAATTATTTATTTATATTTATTTTTTATCACCCAACTAAATTTTTTTAAACTTCGAAGAAGTTGTTGTTTGATAATGACTTTGAAAATCACTTTTACTTGTGGGGCTAAAACATTTTTTTTCTTGTTTCTCCTGTAAGAAGAGGCTGGCATAAGGCTATAATTTGTGCAGAATCCAGTATGCTATGAAGAAGTAAATGATCTGTTAATTATTCCACTAAGCACCATTCTATGGTTAGGTACCCCACACCACCCTATATATCTGTGCATTTTTATTTTACTTATCTCTAATTTAGTTTATTCTTTCTTGTATAACACACTCTGCTTTTCTCTCCCTCTATTTTTTTAAATCTTTGCATTTTTCTTGAATTTTTCTGAATTCATTGAATTTTCAACTTTTGATTGTATTTTTTTTTTTTTTTTATTTTTTTTTTTCAGGGTCTTTTTTTTTTTTTTTTGTTTTTTTGCCATAATTTCATTTTCCTTGTTTTTTTTCTTTTTCTTTCTTTCTTTCCTTCCCCTCCTCTTCTTTTTGGTGATCTCTTTTTATTTATTCTGTTTTTTCTTCTTTTTAGAAGTGGTCTTCATATTTCTTCTGCCCCATTAGAAAAGAGTTTTGAAACTTTTATATTTTTGATATTTATTCAATTTAAAATTTTTTGTCTCTTACACCAAATCTTCTCTCTTTTTTTTCTCTTTCTCTCCATATATCTTTTTTATCTTTAAAAGTAAAGGTCACATTTTTTTATTTTCTTCCTCTTTCTCTCTCCTCCCACTCTTTTATTTATTTATTTTGTACTGTTAGGATGAAAAAGAAAGTGTGTCCATACATAGACACCCCCACCATACACTGCCTGAACAATTTCCAAGCCTCTTCTACCCAGCCAGCCCCAATTACATGTGAACCTTTCTCTCCTTGATTTTCTTCCTTACTCTTCACTCCAATACATTTCTCATGTTTTCTCACTTTGGTTATCATACATGACATTTTTGGGCATAAAGAAAACTCTCTCACATTTTGACCATCAAGCCAATCTGTCCATATCATCCAACCATCGTGCTTCCCTTCAAGCCTCTACTCTCTTTCTCTCTTAATGTGAATTCCATCTCTTCATTACTATTCAACAATTGGTCTTTCTCGTGTAATTCCAGTGGCATTTCCCTATTTCTCAGTAATATGTTGTTTCATATTTCTTTTTTTCTTTTCCTTCCCCATCTATTTCTCCTTTTCTAAAATGCTAATGGTGCTACCGGTATTTACAAAACTGATGCCTAATTACTGATAATTGAGGCCTGTATCTGGTGTTTTGGAATTGCCTCTTGGTAGATAAATTACTTACTGACTTACTCTTATTATTTTTTTTCTGGATGGTCAGAACTGGTCTGGGCAGAACCAACATGCAGTAGTCGTAACTTATCCATCCTCTGACAACCTTTGACCAGTGTCTTAAGCTTTACAATATACATCCCATCACAGGAAGTTGGGAGAGAGAGAGAGAGAGAGAAAGAGAGAGACATTTGAACTGACAGACAGACGGACGGACATAAACACTTACTAGTAAGATTCCATCCAACTCTTTCTGTCTCAGTCAGGGTCTAGGGTACCTCAATGTGGGTTGGTCTCTGTTTGAATCCTCAGCAACAGGTATTATTTTTTGTTGTTTCTTGCCTATTTTGAAATGTGTATGTGTGTCTGTCTGTGTCTGTATATATTCAAATATCTCTCTACAGCTTGCTATGTGTATGTTTGTGTGCAAACACACACACACACACACACAAATTTGTTCTTTACATAACAAAGATTTATACTTAGCTCATGTACTTTTTGTCATATATATATATATATATATAGCATACAGAGTAGAAGTTATTTCTATATCTAATCAAATGCATTAGTTTGTTTTTCTTACAGAAATTTTAATAAATCAACATGTATCTCCCAAAAGTGTATGTGTGCTATATAAATTTCCACATGGTATTAATTACAAATTGATGTAGTGTGCACATCTGAAAAAAGTTTGTACATACACACACACATGTGTGCACACAAACTTTTTTTTAGATATTTTTTTTGCGTATATATATATATATATATATATATATATATATATATATATATATATATATATATATATATATATATAAAAATAAATAATCTGCTGAAAGTTATTGACCCGACCCACTTCCTAAATCCTTACCAACATCAAAATTTTGGCAGAGGAAGGGTTTCTTGGTCAGGTTAAAAACTTTTTGGTACCTGTTTTGTGTATGTTGACTTTGTATCTAAGCAAGCAATTATTTTGGTGTAATATATTTTTTCTTTTCAAATTTTTAAAATATTCTTTCCTGCAATAGAAGTTGTGTTTAAATAGAAAAGAAAAAAAAATTCTGGTTTTGATTTTTTTTTTTTTGTATGTTGGAAACATTTTTCTTAAGTTTGAAAATTTGTAATCAAATCTTTTAAATTCACTTTGTTGTTTACTACTTTTAAATTTTGTTTTACCAACTGTCAGTATTATTATTATTTTTGTGTGATTTACCCTCCCACTCTTACACAAACTCATCCACCCACTGTTATTCCTCACCTCCATTGTCATAGATACTACCAACAATGCTGAACTGTGGATATTTGCTATACAATTTCCAAATGCATTTATAACATGAAGTAAAATTCATACATGCGTAGAAGCAGTCATCGGAAGGGGGTGTATGTTTTACATAATTATTATCATCAGTTATTAATATTCTTTTTATATCTTTGAGATGCCTACCATTCTCTGCTGTTTTCTCCCCCTCCCACTCATTCTTGTGCCATATACAAACTCAAGCATTTGCACACATTTTCAAAATACTGTCTGAGTCATATGCACTTATTATTGAGTAGCCATTTAAGAGGAAGCTACTAAGTGGCAAAAACCAAAAGAGGAGGGGGAAGTTTGTAAATTCTTGAAAACATTAAATTCAGAACTTTTTTTTGTCTGTGTTTTACTTTTCATTCTCAATAGATTTACCCCCCCTCTTGCTTTGCCTCCCCATCTCAATTTTTCACTTTGAGTTAATAAGTGGACATATGTCTATCAAATTTGCATTTATTTGTTCATTTTTTAAATTTTGGAGTTAGAAATTAAATTTCACTTTCTCTTTAAAGCAATACTCAATTTCCCACTACAAGTTTTATATATATATATATATATATATATATATATATATATATATAATGTGTGTGTGATTTTGCTTTTTCTTTATCTTTTTTTCTTTATTTATTTATGTATAAATTTTTGGCTTTTAATGTAAAGTTTAGGTAATTGCTTATGATCTTTCAAAGTCATTTTTAAACAAAATATTTATTTCATCTTCTGAAAATATACGTTTTTGTCATGCAATGATTGCCACTCGTATAATAAACAACTGATATGTAATATTTATCTCATAAATATGACACTTAAACTTTTTTCTTTCTTTTAAACATATTTTTCTCCCCTGTTCTGAATATAATCATTTTTCTGAAGTTTTACCAATATACTGTTTTAGATAGTTCTCAAGCGATATTGTATATTAAAAGTATTTTTCATTTTAAATTTTACTTGATTTTTTAAAATCTAGTAGAGTAAGTATTCCACTTTGATCGTAGCTGAGAGGACAAGTTTGAGATCAGGTTCATATTAACAGTTCTCTCCCCTTTTTTTTCTCCATCTGTCATATTCTATTTAAAATTTAAACTAATCAGTGTTTTTTCAGTAATCATTAGAACAGTATTTATTCAGGTGATACTGGTTACATTTATCTACCATTTCTGCTTTGCTACTCTTATCTACATGATACTGGTTATGTTCATCTCTCTCTCTCTCACTCATATATATATATATATATATATATATATAAATATAGGTAACTATACTCGTGTCGAAAAACCTTCGAACTCTTGATTTAACAACAGCCAAATCAATCACGAAGGAAAAGAAGGTTTTAAAAAAAGAAAGAGCCAGGAACATGAAAGTCTGTCGAAAATAATCGCACAGATACAGGTTCAAGGCCCAAAGAAAAAACCCCGATACGAGTAAACAACTAACTAAAGAGCTCAATACAAGCGTAGAGCAAACCTAGTCAAACCTAATGAGCCAGACACACCTACCAAGGTTTCACTTAGGCAGATCGTCAGGGTATATATATATATATATATATGATAATAACATTCATCATTTATGGTAGGTTTAGTAAATTTGTCTGGACTTTCGAGAAGAAAATCTTATTGAAAGTTCTGACTAATGATTAATTATGAAACTCAGAGTTGACCTTTGATAAGTATTTAACTTAATTATTTCTGATTCAATAATTATTGCTCTAAACAACTTTTGAGCACTTTATTGGCAGAAATGATATGTTATATAATTTGACATATATCAGTAGGTAACAAGAATATAAAAAATAAAATATATGTACAAAGTCACAAGTTGTTGTGACTGAGAGTTGCATGTACTGGCCTTGTTCAAACTGTTGATCATGCCACATGAAATGCTTTCTACCACAACTGTAACTAAGGTCCATTCAGTACACTTGCAGTGTAAAATACAGTTGAACAAATACAAACATGCCTGAGCAGACTTCTGCAACAGGGTTTGGCTTGCTGTACTAGCAGACAGGCATACTCAAAAACAAGTGGCTGTTGTTATTATTTCCTCACTGTTTGGTACAACTCTGAATTTCATCATGTAGAAATTGTCAGCCATGGATAGAAAACTGACTCTTGTAAAATAATTGCATAAAATTTGCTATATTTATGGGCTAAGAATGGTCAATATTGGAGATAGAGACCATGTGGACATAGAAATCAACACTGATAAACACCATAGCCACACTCTGTCTGCCCCTATCTATCTATCTATATATATATATATATATATATATATATATATATATATATATAAAATCTTGTGTGTGTGAATTATTTTCAGATAGTGTATCTGTGAAGGAACAAAATGTATAAAAAGGCAAGAGGAAAAATTATTCTTAGCCAATGTTTTTCATCCAATGAGGTACTTTATCAAAGCAAATGTCTTGATAAAGTCCCTCAGAGGACAACACGTGTCAGCTAAGAATAGTTTTTCTTCTTTCTCTTTATATATATATATATATATATATATATAATAATATGTAAATTTGAGGTCTGTCTGGAAAGTATCCACCCATTTAATATTAATGAAAAAATAGCTTACCTAGGGCAATGACATCTTAGTCCCATTCAGAGTACCTCACATACTGCGACCTCACATACTTTTCCCTTTCACTTTTCTGAACAGTCTGCAATTTTTTATTTTTTTGTAATTTGCCTTATCACATTCTTCTTAATCATGACAACAGACTGAAATATCCATACATTAGTAGTTTTAGCTTTGGTGAGTAGGGGGAAGAAGACTCGGGGAACCAAATCTAGGCTATAGGGAATTTTACAAATCTAAATGATGTGATATTTTGTCAGAACTCTTGAATGATATGTGAAGGATCTCTTTGCTTAGTCATTGTGAATGTAGCACTTACACAGTACACTGACTCTGCTATACCAATCGGAGAGTGCCTGTTATGTACAGTAAGATTCTCACTGAATGGTTGCCTGCTTGCATCAAAGCTGCAGAATCAGTTCTTGTGATGTTCAAAATGTTTGAATACATCCTGTACAGACCTTGTATCTGCCCAATTGCAGCTTTAATATATTGAAGGTTGACTGAGTAAATTGATTTTTTAAAGCGTCTTTTAATTTGTGCTTGGAGAATCTTGAAGAAGAGGGATAATCTGGAGTCATTGTAATTGACATAGAATCAACAAATTGGAATGAAAGAAATGAAATCACTTGTTGAACTAAGACTTTTGGAAGGTTTCCATGTGACATCAGTTGACATTGGTTATTTATTATTTATTGTTATTATTTATGTTGCTAACACTTTGTCAGATTTATTGTTGAACTAACTTCTTTTTTTTTTCTTTTTTTTTTGTATGTGGAATTCTGACCAAGTTTGGATATGTCCTAAATCACCATACCAACACAAGCATCCTGATTAAATTTAATTTGTTCAATAGAGTTCTATTTTCATATGTCTGTCCCTCTTATCTCTCTTTCAGTACATCTCACTCTCTCTGCAGTCTCTCTCCATGTCCTCTCTCTCATTCTGTCTCTTTTTCTGCATTTTCACTCTCAGTCTGTGTCTCTTTCTCCCTGTTCATTTATCTCATTTTGGATTTCCTCTTTCAGTTCATCTCTCACGTTCTCTCCTTCATTTTATCTCTTTCTCTCTCTTTTTCTTCATGTTCCCTCCTTCAGATTGTTTCTCTCTCTCGTAATGTTTCCTCCTTCTGTTTGTCTGTCTCTCTCTCTCGTAATGTTTCCTCCTTCTGTTTGTCTGTCTCTCTCTCTCGTAATGTTTCCTCCTTCTGTTTGTCTGTCTCTCTCTCTCGTAATGTTTCCTCCTTCTGTTTGTCTTTCTCTCTCTCTCGTAATGTTTCCTCCTTCTGTTTGTCTTTCTCTCTCTCTCGTAATGTTTCCTCCTTCTGTTTGTCTTTCTCTCTCTCTCGTAATGTTTCCTCCTTCTGTTTGTCTTTCTCTCTCTCTCGTAATGTTTCCTCCTTCTGTTTGTCTTTCTCTCTCTCTCGTAATGTTTCCTCCTTCTGTTTGTCTTTCTCTCTCTCTCGTAATGTTTCCTCCTTCTGTTTGTCTTTCTCTCTCTCTCGTAATGTTTCCTCCTTCTGTTTGTCTTTCTCTCTCTCTCGTAATGTTTCCTCCTTCTGTTTGTCTTTCTCTCTCTCTCGTAATGTTTCCTCCTTCAGATTGTCTGTGTTTCTCTCTCTCGTAATGTTTCCTCCTTCAGATCGTCTGTCTCTCTCTCTCTCGTAATGTTCCCTCCTTCAGATCGTCTGTCTCTCTCTCTCTCTCGTAATGTTCCCTCCTTCAGATCGTCTGTCTCTCTCTCTCTCGTAATGTTCCCTCCTTCAGATCTTCTCTCTCTCTCTCTCGTAATGTTCCCTCCTTCAGATCTTCTCTCTCTCTCTCTCGTAATGTTCCCTCCTTCAGATCTTCTCTCTCTCTCTCTCGTAATGTTCCCTCCTTCAGATCGTCTCTCTCTCTTGTAATGTTCCCTCCTTCAGATCGTCTCTCTCTCTCTCGTAATGTTCCCTCCTTCAGATCGTCTCTCTCTCTCTCGTAATGTTCCCTCCTTCAGATCGTCTGTCTCTCTCTCTCTCTCGTAATGTTCCCTCCTTCAGATCGTCTCTCTCTCTCTCTCTTGTAATGTTCCCTCCTTCAGATCGTCTCTCTCTCTCTCTGTCTCTCGTAATGTTCCCTCCTTCAAATTCTCTCTCTATTCTCTGTGTTCTCCTAATATTTATTACGAACACATTTAAGAGCAAATATATACATCAAATTTATAATTGAAAAACAAACACAAAAAAAAACAACTACTTGAAAAGGCACTCAGACATAGAGGAAGACTTGTGGCTGGCAGAAAAATAGATTTATTTTGCAGACAGTGGGAGTTGCCTAACTATAGAATTTCAGATAAGGGTGGGTTAGTTAATTTTATGTATTTTTTTACCTTATTTGAAAAGTAGCTGTTAACATATATAAGTTTTGCAAAAATGCAACTTTTTTTTCTTTATCCTTTATAAACAACCTTGTCTCATGTGTACACATTTAATTTTATTTTATTACAGATTAAAAATACCATAATTGAATTCAATTTCTCAAATAGCAAATAAAAGCAGAAATGCTGAGGCAGTCCAGTTTCATTACTCTAATCATTTTTGATAATTAAACTGCAAGTCAGTAGCATGGTTGCTGCTAGAACCAATTAGAAACAATTTTTAATTATTTCAATCTTTTTTTTTTGTTAATGATATCCTGTAGAATTCAAAGATGTAATGAGCAAGGAATTAACGAGAATAGTTTATATGATTTAAAAGACCAGACTTTGATATATCTATTTGTTGGTTTAAAGCTGAACCTGCACATTTAAAGAAATTACACTGGCAAAAGTCCTACAACTAATTGTAAATCAATTCTATGTGATTGCATGAATTATTGCTTGAAAACTGGTATGCATACAAGACAGACCATTTCACTGCTTATTTTTGTCATTTTTTTCTCACCCTAGTTATTTGTTTTTTTTCCACTCTAGTTATTTTTGTCAATTTTTCTCACCCTAGTTATTCTTGTTCATTTTTTCTCACCCTAGTTATTCTTGTTCATTTTTTTCTCACCCTAGTTATTCTTGTTCATTTTCTTTCTCACCCTAGTTATTCTTGTTCATTTTCTTTCTCACCCTAGTTATTCTTGTTCATTTTCTTTCTCACCCTAGTTATTCTTGTTCATTTTCTTTCTCACCCTAGTTATTCTTGTTCATTTTCTTTTTCACCCTAGTTATTCTTGTTCATTTTCTTTTTCACCCTAGTTATTCTTGTTCATTTTCTTTTTCACCCTAGTTATTCTTGTTCATTTTCTTTTTCACCCTAGTTATTCTTGTTCATTTTCTTTTTCACCCTAGTTATTCTTGTTCATTTTCTTTTTCACCCTAGTTATTCTTGTTCATTTTCTTTTTCACCCTAGTTATTCTTGTTCATTTTCTTTTTCACCCTAGTTATTCTTGTTCATTTTCTTTTTCACCCTAGTTATTCTTGTTCATTTTCTTTTTCACCCTAGTTATTCTTTTTCATTTTTTCTTCTGTATGATTTCTTTTAATTATTACAGATTCATTTATTCAAACTGTTGTACTCGGTTTGGTTTTTTATCATCACAATATTTTAGCCGTTCTACTCTCTAGCCTACTTCATGCATCTGTCATCAGTCTTTTGTGTGTAAACACTATTTCTATTCTTTAACTTCTTACTTTGTTACTGTTTGATAGTTGCTTTACCTTGCATTGTGATATTTTGTATTATTTTACACAGTTCTTTTTCATCTGCTGCTTATTGTTGAGAATTTTGTCAATTCCATGTTTTCTCAAAATCTTACAAACTTTATTTCAAATGTCAGTCTAGAAATGAAGAAGATATACAAAACAAAGAATAAAATGAAATAATAAATGCATGAATAAGTAAACTGTAATTCATTATTATAAATAACCTTAAAGATTAGCCCTAAACAGAAGAACTGGTTTCCTTATTCTCTCACTTCCTGTAATTCACCAGTGACCATTAAATAGAGCCTGCTAAAAGAAACATGGTCTGAAGATTGGTTGATGTGCAAAACTATCACTATACAGTGTTGAATTCTATGTCTATATTCTGTGTATCTATCTATCTATCTATCTATCTCTCTCTCTCTCTCTCTATATATATATATATATATATATATATATATATATACACACACATACATACATATATATATATATATACACACACATACATACATATATATATATATATATATATATATATACACACATACATATATATATATATATACATACATATATATATATATATATATATATATATATATATATACTCACTCATACTGTTTCTAGATATATATAGTAGGGCTTATTTTGTATGTATATTTCCATCTGCCTATTTCATAGAAATATTTATGTGTATTCTCTCTTTCTATCGGTCTACTTATATTTATTTCTTTTATAGAAATGTGTGTACATATATGTATTTGCACAGTTTCTCTGAAGTAATCTTCGCAACTTGATGTGCACACTTACAGATTTAAAAGCTAAATTATTCCTTAGTTATCTATCCACCTTGTGTTATGATCCACTTACCTCTTAGGTGGTTAAAGTAAAGAGCCATTATCTGAGACCAGGATTAATACCAAAACTTTTATGATTATAAATTCACACAATAACACAGTTCGCTCTTCTCAACAGGGCTTATCTTCAGATAAATTCCCTAACTTTATTCAGTCTGCATTTGGGCACAATACATTAACACACCTATACAGAAAAAAACAATTCTATATTTGATGCCTTATAAGACCACACTGCCTTCTTGTACCTTAAAATGTCTCAGAAAATATCTTCCAGTTCTTATATAAGGATTATCATTGGTCAGAAATTAATGCAAACATTACTTGAACAATGTTTAATGTTAGTGCCCAGCTAGTGATTTATTTACAGTACATTTCCATAGTAATTCTACTAGACAGATGCATTATAAATAGGATAAAAGTTATTTTCAGGAGATATATTATTTTGATGGTTTCCTCGTTTGACATCACTTGTTTCTGGCTATTTTGAATACAAGTCCTTATTTTAACATCAGAAGAAATTAATTTTCTCTCTATTGTGCATTCTCAAGTAAATGAATTTCTTAATTTAAAAACATAATTAGTTCTTAAATTAGTTTACGAATCATCAAATACATGTAATATTTTGAGACTTCAATGAATGCAAGTTGTCTGGAAGTTGCCATTTCTATCCTTCATTGATTGCTTGGTTAGTAAATTGTATTTTCTGTATCTCAAACAATAAATGATTTTTCTCATTTCAAGTAACAAGATTCCTTCCATTCTTGTTGTATGGAATATTGATCCTATTCTGTGTGTGTGTGTGTATATATATATATATATATATATATATAGAGAGAGAGAGAGAGAGAGAGAGAGAAAGCTACTTATTTTGATCAATTTAGACAGGATTTTTCAGATAACACTAAGTGACTGATAAAATTAAGCAATAGATAAAATCTTTTACACACATTGTTATAAAAAAGTTTATATTATTAAAAAAATGCATGGGATGTTATAATAACCAGATAATTTTAAAATCATTTTAAATAGTGTTTGGTGGGGCTCAATTGATTTTGATGACATTGTCTGTAATTATAATAAATGGCTTAATTGGTGAAACCTCCTTACAACTGGACTGAATGATTACAAAAGGGTTCATGTATGGAACTCTGGGGTGAAGTCTGCTAAGTAGCAAATCTTATGTTTTTATTAATCCTATATATATATATATATATATATATATATATATATATATATATATATATATATAATGTGCTGTTGTCGAGCTGTCAGTTTCCTTGGAACTGATCTGCTTGACCCTCATATGTCGAATGTTGAGGGAGAGTCGTGTGTGTGTGTATATATATATATATATATATATACACACACACACACACACACACACACACACACACACACACCCTCCACAGGGACATATCGTTATATTATGATGATAGGCTCAACAGATTACAAATAAATTGCTTGACAACACGCAGAGATAGTGATGTGTTCGGTAGAACCAACTACAATTTATGGAAGAACTGATAACAGAGAAATGGTGCACAGTGTACCAGGAAAAATCTCTTGTCATGTTTTATCATGATAGTTTCATCTCTCAATAATAATATCAAAGCCTAAAGGTGTCACCTGTACTTAAACATGACCCCCAGCAAAAAGAATTTTTCATGTCCTAGACTGGCTGTCATCGAAGTCTTCCCTGATATTTAAAATGAATTCATGCCTCCTCACCTCTCTCTCTCATATATATAATTATAAAATATTTTCAGGCTATTAATATTGTTTTTATTAGTTTTTTGTTATTGCTGAAATTTTAGGAGTTTATAGAACTGGAGAAATCTGTAGAATTGTTTGTACAAAATGTTGTGGTAACAACATCTGCAATAGAAAGAATGAGTTCCATTGTCCAAATAAATCTTGGAATGTTAATGACTACTCTTTAAGTTTATAATCAATACATCATATTTTCTGAAAGCACTTTCTTAGTTTTTCTCCCCCTTTCTTTCTGTTCATCACCTGTTGTTAATTCTGGCTGTTTTTGGCAGACATACATATGAAGATATACATGCATAGAAAATTCTTAAATGATATTTCTGAAGATAATAATCTGAGATTTCAAGATTTAGACCAACTACTCTAACCAAACTCACAGACTCAATCTAATTATGGTGAACTAAGTAGTAAGGAAGTCACCTGATTGTAGTTGTGTTTGATTCAATAAGTAAGAAATGGAAGATGAAAGTAACCAAAAAAAAAAAATAACAGGACCTTGCTTGATGTGCGGAGCATGATGATTCTCATAATAATATTGGGGTGCATTTCTGAGAATTTATATATATATATATATTTTCTCTTTTTTTTTTTTTTTTTTTTTTTTAGACTTATGAATGGGAAACCATTCTGTCTTGTCCAAGATGTCTATTCAGTAAAGTAGAGCCCAAGGAGGGCGGTGGTCACTTACATCCTTTATGAAGATAGAACTACTAAAAAAAGTACTTAACATTTGGTATCTTTGATGATCATAGCTCTTCTGAAAGTTTTGGTAATCATATTCTCTTTTACCTTGTATTTTATATTATCACAATTGATGGTTATCTACTTCAAGGCTTTATTTAAAGAAACAAGTCATCACTCTTAAAACAATTTTAAACCAATATTGTCAGATATTGTTTAATTTTTTTCTATTTTCAACATTCTGCAAGCATCTTCAGTGGCTTTGAGGCCCAGCTTAAAATAATGCCTCAAAATTGCCAGATGCTCAATTCTTATACCCACCAAAGAAAAAGAAAGTATGACTGAATATTACTGTTAATGATTATATATATATATATAATATAAAACAGTTCAGAAGTTTGAAGCCATCCTCAGTATTAGCATGGATGAACTTGACAGAAGAGTGGAAAAAAATAATGAAAAAAAGCTTTTTGAGTCATTGAAAAAGGAATGGAATCAATTATCAAACTTATACTTAGAGAGACTTTTGCAATGAGTGCCAAAAATTTGTGCTTCAGTAATCAAGGCTAAAGGAGGATATTTTGACAAGAGCAAAATTTAATTGTAAAATGCTTTTTTTCTTTCTCATAATTCAAATAAAAAAATCATGTTTCACTTTTTTTTTTTAACCATGTATAATAATTTTCTTTTATTTAAAGTACAAAACCATTACTTTTGGGGCCAATTTAAAATATTACCAGGAGTGGTCTCAAACTTTTTTTAATTGTAGTGTGTATGTGTGTTGTGAGATATATATATATATAATACAATGGAGTGATGGTCTTCAGATGACAAGACCACAGCAGTGCTAAAATCAGTAATAATACTGATAAAGGTGCTGGAGATTTACTGCATTAACTCCTGGTGTAAAAATGCAAATGAATGAAAAATAAATGTTTTATAATAATGTTTATTCATAAAAGATTATTAGAAAATTGAACAATCAATGGCTTGTGAGACTAGCATGCTGTATAAAAGAAAATTGACTGTTTGTATACATGTTATGAAATGATCATCACTAATAACTTTCTGACACTCACTAATTATCTTCTGTTTTCTGCGTACACAGTTTTTATACATGTACATCGAGAATTAGTTTTAATAATGAGTAATTGAAAGAAAGAATAATTTAGAGGTTTTTAATTGTGTTTACATTTGTCATGGCACAATTTAATACTAAAGAAAACCTGATTCTGAAAAGTGAATTGTTACAAATATTTTCCTCTTAATAATATTGACATTTATTATCCTGTGACTTTGTAAAAAGAATATTATATACACATATCTTTAAACTTACTTTAATATAGATTTTTAATCTTTGTTGGCAAGTATCTGCCGGACGGAAGTCATGCTGCTCATGGTGGCATGAGAGCCAAGTCCTTTTCATTTGATTGATATTTCCTTATAATTACTGATGTGAAAAATCTATACAGTGGTCACTCTTATCTATGGTTTTGCTATCAATGGTTTCATTTACCCATGGTCAACTCTTGAAAGAAATCATTTGTCAATTTTATTCAATAATAGTTACAAGTCTCAAGAATGGTAGTGTTGGCAGTTTGGATTTGCCAAAGGGAAGCCATAAAGTGCTTCCTTTTAAGTAAAAAGGTGAAAGTTCAGGACTTAATAAAGAAAGAAAAAAAATGATACTGAGGTTGCTAAGGTCTACAGTAAAAACAAATATTGAATACATCACATAACTTTTATAATTATATATTATAATATAGTTCTGTTTATTATCAGTTGTTAATCTTTTAGTGGGTCTAATTTATAAAGAAAACTTTATTACAGGTATGTATGTGTAAGGAAAAAAACTGTGTACATACACACACACACATACACACATATATATATATATATATATATATATATATATATATAATACATAGAGAGAGAGTGTTTGTAAGCCAAGTGGCTAGAACATTTGTGTTCCAACTATCAAGACCAGGGGAGGTGACTTCTTGATCTTTTTGGCCTGAGTAGATGATATTAGAATGTGGCACCATTGGAAAACCATACTAGGTTTTGTGAGTTAAATTAGTTAGATGAAACTATTTGGTGGTGAGGAGATCTAGCACAAAGTGACAAGTCACTGTGACTGAGTATTTGAGTGTACTGATCTCGTTCAAACAGCTGATTACACCAGATTATGCACTTTTTCTTGTGTTTATATAAGTGATTTTTTCTGGACATCATGTATGTAAAAACTTTCCAAATGTTCTATATATCTGAGCACTTAATGGCTAATAGAATAACCAACAATGCTCAAATACACTTTGTGTCCAGAAAAGAAAACACTTGTATGAACACATGAAAAATTAAATAAAAAGGTTAATCACAGTACCTTGTCAATTCTCTCTCTACATATATATATATATATATATATATATATATATTGGAGGATTTACACAAACCAAATAGAGGAAAGAAAATGTAAAATTTTGGGAGTTTTGAAATTCATATCTAGTCATCATAAACAAAAGCAAAATAAATGTCTGTCAGTTTGTCAATATTACTACTTCAACAGACAACTAGAGTAGATAAATCTCTGGATCTTTCCAGAGGGTGGAAGAGAATTTGAAATCCAGGAAGAATCTAAACAATCCTAATGGCAGCAATCCTGAAGTTGGCATCAATACTCTTGAGTGTCAGGATATTAGAGATATGCTGTCACCCACCATTTCTTCCTATTGTGAAAATCCAAAGGATACAGGAGAGAAAAAATCAGGTCCACATCAGTAAACAGTGAGAGGTGAAGGTTAAGGTCATATTTTAATAATGGTTGGCACATTTGGAACGATGCCACAAACAATAGAATAAAGCTGAGATGAAAGAATTGAGGCCATCAAGACTATGGTATTATTGAGGCTTACTAAAATACTAAGAAAAGTGTTGGGAATTTGAGGAGACTTACTGTCACTTAATCTCAAGATAACAATTGAACATCTGTTGTAAACATGTGGATGCATCAAGAAATAACAAGAATAACAAGAAATAATGACAATTGTGTTATTAGTTCTTTCCATTGTGAAAGAATTGAAACTGTTCTCAAGAGCAGTATAATATTGGAGATTAAATTAAGAATCCGTTTTTCTTTCTTTTTTTGCATGAGATGTTCCTCTTACATATACACTGCCAATAGTGTAGACATTTGAGTCAGTTTGCTTTACTTATAAAATATATTAGATATAATTAGGAATACGTTTATATCATTTTGTATAGATAGCCTTTCTTCTACATAGAGACATTAAAAGACTACTACAATAAATATTCTTTTTATCTCTTTCACTCACTCTATCTCTCTCTCTCTCTCTCTCTATATATATATATATATATATATATATATATATATATACACACACACACACACACACACACACACACACACACACACTATAAACATTCTCTTTCTAACTCTTTTGCATACACAAATGCATGCCTGGTTAAATGTTCTTTTTTTTTTTTTTTTATGTACAGAACTGTCACTGTAAATGTTATATATACGTACACACATACATAATTGCATAATGCAACCAGTATTATAAATGCTCCCGTTTCGTTACTCTTTCTCTCTTTATATATATATATATATATATATAAATTTAAATTTTTAGCTTTGTGTAGGAAGTATTAATTCATTTATTGTACAACGCTTTCCAGAAATGAGAAATAGAAAAAATAAAATCA
Source organism: Acanthosepion esculentum (assembly GCA_964036315.1). Taxonomy (NCBI): domain Eukaryota; kingdom Metazoa; phylum Mollusca; class Cephalopoda; order Sepiida; family Sepiidae; genus Acanthosepion; species Acanthosepion esculentum. Next base: position 61,317,463 of record OZ038504.1, read on the forward strand.
TGAAATGGATGAAAATGAATGACACAAATGAAAAGCAATTGAAATCTAAATTGTTACTTTGCTTTTCTCTCAATTTCTGTGGTCGATTAAGCCCCTACCTCTCAACCAACCACCATCTCTTGTCTTGAATGATGACCTTCTTTTATTATAAATCCCAAAAGGGTAGGTTCACCAGCTTCAATTCTTAAAATAAAAAAAAAATATAAAAAATAAGCGGTTAACTTTTCTTTTTCTTTCTCAGAAGATGAGAATATTGTCAGAATAAACAAATTTTAAAGGGAACATTTCTTCTCCGCCTTTCTATACTCTTGGGATTGGGTGTTGGATCATAACTGGCAAAAACCACCCAACCGAAAACCACTGAAAGGCCATGTTTTATAATATTTTAAATAACATTCTTCAGCTTTTTCTTGTCACAGAAAACAAATGTCAAATAGAGATTTCATATAAGCCACGCTAACAGTAATTTTTTTTTTTTTTCCTCTGCCAACTAACACTTATAAAAAGCTAGGGTCACATGAGCCTTGCCATTTTCAATGTTGCTAAACAGAAGCTTCTTATTTCTCAGGTTTGAGTTAAATGTTTGAAATGGGTTTTTTGCTTGAATTCTGAGATTATTTCATTAGTTTTGAGCTGTTTTATTTATTTATTTTTTTGTAGATTTGTATGTTCAGTTTACCACAGATTTCTGAGGTTGAATTAGTTAGAGCATTGTTCATGAGCTCTTAGGATATGGGATGTGTGTTAAAAGTTTATTGCAAGCTATTTCTATTTCAATTTCACACTACCTGCTTTACTGAGTGGAAGGTATTCAACCCAGAAATTAAAAAATAAGAGGAAGAAAAGACTTATCAAAAATTGAATTCAGATAATTTAAGATTCTTATGTGGTAAAATGGAAAACAATATGACATGAAAATTCAGATTATAGAAATGTTAATAAGGTATGGTTAATCAGGCTTCCGACCATATCACATTGAAACACCGTTTCTTGTATGACCATCAAAGTTAAGCAACATTGAGCCTGGTCAGTATCTAGATGGGTGACTGCTTGGGAATACCAGGTTCTGTAAGCTTGGATGTGGGGGGGGGTGCTATGATGGATAAAAACTTGGAATTGGAACTCGGCTTTCCGAGTTCCAATTTCAGTCAGATTCATTATATTGACTTATGTGCAAATACCCTTGGGAAAGGTATGAATATATCTCTTTTCTCTACAGCTATGGGTGAATTAGTAGGACTTTTATTAGTAAATTATTATCTCTAAAAGATTCTTAGAATCTAAAAATATTTTCTGGCTTTAACCCCTTTTTCTGCTAATTATTTTGGGAAAAGCATTTCATTTTCAGATTAACATTTTTTATTTGTTTTTCATATAGTAACTAAGAAACTGAGGCACCTTGAAGTTTCCAAGCAGTGGCTAACACCTCTACCAGACATACGAGTTGACAATTGGACTCATTTCAAGCTCAAAAGGGCATAAAAATCAAGATCGACATATAAAAACATCTGCAGCTAGTTTTTGAACATTGTTTTGGATGTGTTTATTCATCTGTCTGAAAAAGACACTTTTGGTAAAAATGTATATACACGCCTATACTGGGGAAGGGGTTAAATAACCTGCAAATGGTTGATAAGTTATAAAAAACAATCAATCAATCAGGCTTCCCAAGGCAAAAGGATGAGAATTTAACTTGAGAAGAAAATTTGTGATCTGTAACTTTTACAGATGGCCATAGACTGTGGTAAAAAGCAATTAAAATTAAGATGATAGAAATACTAATAAAAAATTAATGATGTTTTGCAATGTTTAATAATAACATTCAAGATAACACAGTAATAGCAACTGAAATTAAGATGGAAGAAATACTAGTTAAATATTAGTAACAGTTGTCGATGCTTCATTGAATAAAAACTTTCAAGATATTACTACAAATACCACTAGATCAAAATTAACTAAAATTAACATGAATACCAATCAAAAATTAATGATTGTTGACAATGCTTCATCTAGCTATAAAATTCAAGATACTAATACAACTTGTTTACTAATATATGTAAACTGATGTAATGAAAAGCAACTAAAAATAAGAAACACTATTTACCTTATTTACAGTCAGACTAATATCCTCATCTTTGTTATTATCATAACAGATCAATTGCCTGGAAGATTAAAGCATTGGTTACTGAATTAGGTGATATAGTATTTGTGAGTTCAATCCTTGTATGGATATACACAGACTCGATGGAAACAGAAGTAGAAATAACTGAACAATTAACCAAAACAAGATATCCCTAGATGTGCACTGAAGAATGATACAATTCTGTCCGTGTAGATTGAATTAAGGGTTCAGTTCAAAATTTTCTGATGGCTACATGGATTGACAGACATTTGAAGAAGATCAAACAGCAGAACATCTGAGACTTTGTAATTCTAACAAAGCTGAAGACATTCGTTTGACTGCCAAGAATAATTTTTCATCCCAGAAATTAAGACAGAAAGAAACCTTAGTCATAATTAATAAGGACACTATTATTGTGAATCTTCTCCCCTCCCCCTTACTTAGCATGACTTTTATGCCCTGCCAATACCTTATAAATAATGGATTATACTGTTTTGATCATGTGGAAAGATGGAAAAGGTATATATATTATAAGAATAATTTTTTTTTGCAAATAACAATGATTTTTCCAGATACAGTTCCTACTATTTAGCCCTTAGCTGGGGGGAGATGAATTCATACTTTCTCAGGGGTATTTGCGTGTAAGTGAATGTAACGACCTCAACTGGAATTTGAACTCGGCTATCCATTCCATTACCTGTACATCTTTAGGTAAAATAGAGTATTAAATATATTTCCGACATTAAGTGGCCTGTTTGCTCTTTGCATAATCTAATGTCTTGCCAGATAATCTTCCACCCAAAAGCAATGAAAATATTTTCTTATAATTCTGCTTGCCCCACATTTAGCACGACTGTTACACTCTGCCAATATCTCATAAATAATGGACTACTCTGTTTTGAAAGCGTTTGGTTTTCAGTAAGAAAATGAAAGAAAGAAGGGAAGATAGAAGTGTTTAACAGCTGTTTTAGTGAAAGGAAAATATTTTAAATTTCAAATTTTTTCATTTGAACCCTCTTCTTAAAATAACAACCAACATTCATATTTATAGTTGTTGAAAATATTTTAAATTTCAAATTTTTTCATTTGAACCCTCTTCTTAAAATAACAACCAACATTCATATTTATAGTTGTTATTGCAATAATTTTGTTCAGCTCAAATATTTAACAATATGACAGGGGAATTTCTATGGATATTTTATTGTTGTAGAATTTGGCATGTGCTTATTCAATCATTAACTTAATTAATATTTGTCAGAAAATCCAAATAGGAAAAACTGTGAAATTGTCACAAGTATTTCTATTTGAAATTAATCTTTGACTGCAAGTAATGTATCATTAAAGAGTTCGATAAGAAATAAAAAGATTATAATCTAGGTGGGGGGAGCAGTGATTATTTTAATTAAAAGTAAGCCAGCATCACTTATTTTGCACAATTGAGTTAAAAATATTCTAATTGAAAAGTTTCTAATCACAACTCATGAATAATAGTAGTAAAAAAAGTAAGAATTGAAGACTAGTTTTTTGGATTTAATCAGGCAGAAATAGGAGTACTGCTAGAGCTATTGTTATGAAAATGTAACTGGAGAGTTGATTTCAAATTCTGATTAAAGCTGTTTGTATTCACTACTATTAGGAAAGTGAGGAAACCATTTCTCCTAGCTATGGATAAAATAGTTGGTTACAATGAGGCCTTTAAGCCTTGAGAGGGTTACCAGTCTAGGAGGAGGACAGCTTTCATTTTAAAACCTACCTAAAGAAGGATAGATAAGTTTCATCAGGTTATTTTGTCATAGACACATCTATTGCAGGTGTAGCTGTAATGCATGTGATATTTTATAAATGGTTTACAGAATTAAAAAACAAAAACAGAACAAAAGACTTGTTAATATCCTTTTAATGTAGTTTTAAAAATAAGTTTAAAAAGCAAATAATTGTTTGTAATAATTTGTGATTTACAGCATGTATCCAAATTCTTATATTTATAAATGAAGTTATTGGATTTTAAGTGGAAATATATATTTTGCACAACATTTATTATATATTTCATGAATATTTTATTTATTTCAAATTTTTACTTAAAATGGAAAACCAGATTTTATCAATTTATTTTGCTTGTAATAAAAACTCTTTTCTCCTATATTAAGATTTATATCAATAGCTATTGAAGTTGGGAGTATATTTTGTTTTCTTCTTTGGTAAATGAGATGAAAGAAAAAAAGTAAAGATGAAGAAAGAAAATAGAAAATGTGAAATTAATTTTACATAACTTTTGTTTTGTTTTTTATTTTATTTATTTTTATCTCTCACTATTTGGATATTATATTTCCCCTTCCCACAAGTGGAAAGAGTGAAGTTTCTTGAAAAATCCAAATTTGAAAATTAATGTTGTTCTCAATATTCCTTCTTAATCTAGTAATTGTCTTTGTTTCATTCATTTTTTTCTTTTACTTTCCTAATCATAACCTTTGCCCTTTCTAAGGACAGTTAAGATGGTAAATTTGGACAGCATTCTATTGCTTTGAATGTATTTTTATAATTCAAATGTTTTAAAACAGCACTTTTACATTTTCCGCTATACAGATTTAATAAATATGCCAAGCAGTCAGTTATGTGATATCAAACCTCTTTAACAATTGTAGTTGTGGGTAAATTAGGTTGTAAAATAAATATTTATGTACAAATTTCCCAGGTCTTAACCAAGTTTATCTATTATCTCATGCCTCTGCTCATCTCTCACCCTTTGCCTGTATCTTCTCATTCTCTCCCTTATCCCTACTAATACAACTAGGACTCTCCATTATCTCATGCCTCTGTTTTTCTCTCATTCTTTGTCTGTATCTTCTCATTCTTTTCATTATTTCTTCGAATCGTTATTGTTAGTCCATGTTTTATTTGAATGTTATACGAGGTATTGTCTGTAAAAATATGAGCTCCCGATAGCTTCATATGCAAGAAAGGAATACCCAAATATATTCTGCAGCATCCCCCCTCATCTTGTCATTGAACATTTAATGGTTCTATTTTCCTGTCTTTCTATCACTAATTCATGTGTGTGTGTGTGTGTGTGTGTGAACACTGCTGATTTTCTGGCAATCTTGATTCAAGAACCAAGCTGGATTATCCATATAGTCTGACCAACAGAGGTCTCATAATCATAATTCAGTAATACACCTACACCACTAATTATGTATCTCTTGTATCTTAACAGGATCATTGACTGCTAGAAACTTACATTAAACTATATTAAATCTAATATATGTAAATGCTACCAATCAAGTGAAATTCAAATTCTTGCCCATAATTTTGTCCAAATTAAAAGTGGAGCCGGACTGTTAGTCGCTGAAAGATAGATGATACATATTAAACTCCAGTAATTTACTGGCCATTGTACTAGACTTAAGCAATAAGCATTTAATGTTATATATATATATATATATATATATATATATATAATGTGTGTGTGAATGTGTATATGTAATAATTTTATTTTAGATGGTTTTCTTTTCTCTTGCTTTCTCCTTTTACATCTTTTTTATTCTTCCTTCCCATTTGATTTTACAAATTTCTTGGTCAGAAAACATAAATGATTCTGGTTTATTAAGGACAGGGATTGGGTAGATATGAGGCTCTAATGTTTGAGAAGCATCATGTGTATATATATATATATATATATATATATATATATATATATACACACACACACAAACAAGCAGAATAAATGTATAGATTTTTGGTCAGCAAGCATAACTAAATCAGGCACTCTCATGCTAGACAGAATTTTGAAATGGTCATTCATACAAAAAAGAATAGTATACAAATTGTTTTTACTGTCTTTAAGATTCTTTATATTGTATGAATTTAAGATTGTTCATTTTTTTTATTAGCAATCAAGGTTTGGAACTATTCTATTTTCTGAATTTTCTTTTTCTGTTCTTGATGGGCATTAAAAAGAAATTGAGAAATTTATTTATTTCATAATCTGATAATGCATACTTTTGTATGAAATGAAAGTTAATATTATTTTGGGGATTTTTTTCCATATTCAGTGATGGATTATTATTCTTTGTCAGGCACTATGTTCTCTGAGAATAAATTTCTCTGAAAGAGAAGGAAAAAGAAGTGTTGGTGGGAGGAACATTTTTCTTTTTCTGAATTCATTAAGTTTCAACTGGGAAGCAGGCAGCTTGGCCTACTTTGGAAATGGTCAGACAACTTTTGAAATGTGAGACTATGTACATAAAATAATTTGCAATTTTTTTTTTAAATAGATTTCTAGAGGAACGCTGCAGATCAACATTTCTTGTCAATAAAAGTTAATTGAGTTCTTTTGATGCAAATGCCAGACTTTATTCAGTATTTTTCCTCTCTCTTTTACTCTGTCCAGTTCATTAATTATACAGGAATTATTTTTTTCCCATTATTTTCATTCTTTTGATTCGAAAGGAGAACTTTTAATTCATTTTCTAACTTGGCTACATTCCACTAGAGGGAAACCAGAAATTAACGCATTGACAAAATACTTATTACCCTGGTTAAAGTACATGTAATTTTTTATTTTTTTACATATATTCTTAAAATCTATAGTGCTTCTTTTAGAGTTAGTAATCTGTGTTGGGTGTCTTTATTTTTCTTTTTTTCTTTTGGCAACTAGTGATATATATAGCCTGTCTTTAACAAGGATATAAGATTTTAAACAAATACATCAAAACAATTTTCATTCACACTTGAACTTCCCATTGCACTGAAATTCTGCATTGCTCTGATGTATTTGTGGCTTAAGCCAGGACAGTGTCTGGACAATGTTTTTTTTTGCCCAACTTGATTAATTATAAGTTTAGATAAGTTCTCTATTACAATTAAACATAATGTTGAAAAGTGGAAAGATGAGAACTAACTTGTTTTAGCATTCACTGCTCTAAACAGTTTCTTTTACCGACCTCCACCCCGCCAAAATCCTCTGCTTCTGCTCAAGTAGGTTTGCTACTAATGTTCCTGATATTACTAACAACGCCACATTCCCAGTCAATTTTTCTAAGTACAACAAAGTAATTTCCCTTTCTTTTGAGAAAGACTTGAAGGAATTGTGGGTAATTGGAAGAGGAGGCATTGTCTTTCCTGAAAACAATTTGTATTCTAATGGATTTTGTAGAGGACTAGAGCTTTTTTTGGAGTATTTTTTATTTTATGTATAGTTTTGTTATTCTGTATGAAATGGTTGATTGATTTATAAAGACTTTAACACTGTTAACTGCAAAATAATCTTTAGAGTTGTAATTGAAGAGAAAATGCATTTATCTGCTTGTCAGAGTGTCTGATGCAAATTGAGAACCAAATATATTTTCATAGGTTAATTTATAGCTGAAGTGAATTTGCTTAAAAATATCAGTTCAGCCTTTGAGTAACCTTTCTATTCATTTCAAAATTTTAGAAAATTTATTTGTAATTTTGTAGCCTTTCTGTTTTATTTTTCTTGTTAATTTTAGCTGTAATGTGTGTGTGTGCATGTATGTGTATATATATATATATATATATATATATATATAAACTATTAATCTTATATTTAGTTTGTACACATCTTTGAGTAGACATTAGTCTTTATAAAACAGAAATTAGCATCAACTAGCCCAGATTCTGAAAGCCTTATCAAAGAAAATATGCCTCCCATATATACAATGCAAGACTCTTCTATAAAACGAATCAAGTTCTCTCAGTCACTGATATGTTTATCTAAAAAATAAATATGCTTAAATTCACCTTCCTCCCTGGCGTGTGCCAACAGCTTAGGGGTAAATTCTTCGACTGATGACACTTCAGCTGGGTTTTGATCTTAGCTAGAGGCAACTGGACATCTAGCCACACTGATGAGCTGTGATACTGTGGATGACTATATATATATATATATATATATATATATATATATATATAAAAACAATGATCAAAAGTACACTGGATATAATACTTAATTTCAGCAATTGTCTTTACAAGTTTCCATTTGGCATTATGTAAATGGCATTCAACACCAGATGGATGTGCAGGTGGTGTAAATGAAAATCTGAGAGTTTGATTTTTCCAATTCGAGTTTGTTATATTTACTCCATGTAAATACTTTGGGGAAAGGTATGAATTAATCTCCTCCTCCAAGCTATGGGTTAAAAAGTAGTTTTTGTACCTGGAAAAATCATTGTATTTCTCCAAAAGTTATTAATGTAATATTGATTCTAAAAAATTTAATCTTACCATCCAAAATATATTTTAGCTTTAAATAACATTAAAAAAAACAAATTACTCAACACCAGAGGAAAATTACCAAAAGACTCAAACATTCTCTGTTTGTTCTATTTAATAGAACATGTTTAAATGAAGGGTTTTTGTCTGAATATACAATGCTTAAAATATATAGTACGGTAAGAATTTACATATAGCTTTAAAAACAAAAAGAGATGAAATATCTGAATAATTTGCATGTAGAGTAGCAAACACAAAATTCTTTTGTGACATTTAGATTCTTCTTGAGGATTTCTAAGTGCCTGCTGTCATAAGACTGACTGAATGCCTACACTTAGGTGAACATATCACTTATCTAATCAAAGGAGCTAACATACTTACCTGGTATATGCTATCACCATAGAATCTATTGCAGAATTTCACAGCATTAGAGAAATTTACTTCCATTAAAATGTATCTCATCAATATCATATATCCTATCACCTACTGTGCATATCAGAAGAGGAAAAACATTGTCATTTTCTGTTTGAAATTAAAGGGAAAAAAAAAAAAAACTCATTAACAAGTCTTTTAAGGTAGAAGCATTTATATTTTTTGATATTAATAGATTATCACACACACACACACACACACACACACACACACACAATATATATATATATATATATATATATATATATATATATATATATATATATAAAATATTGCTTATTGAATGGTGGTGCTAATAAAATAGTGTTTGATATATATAATAACAGAACTATAATTTATATTAATAATAAATGTACATTTTCTTCTTCACTGCTAGCACAACTCTGACTGCACAATGCATTTGTCAAGTGCTGACTGAAAACAGTTTTCAATCGGCACCTGACAATTGTATTGTGCATGAGACTCAGAGTTGTGCTAGCAGGGAGGAAAGAAATGTATATTTATTATTAATGTAAGATATACACCCTCTGCCTTTTAAACAAATATTTTCATGGCAACTGCTCTGACGAGCTTTTTTCCCTAGTGTTCTGACTACATGAATATACTACTAAATGACATCAAGGTCCCACCTGTTTACTGTTGAAATAGTTAAATGCAATTGCCGCTTCTACCCCAACAGTTTCTTTTATCACAATTTCTTACTGTGGAACGCCCTTCTGTTTACTTGCTTCCATGATAACTACAGTCTTCAAAAATTTAAATACAATGTCAATTGCCATCTTTTATCTTCTTGAATACCATTCATCCTTTGTCCTTTCCTCAATCCTCCCTATACTTAGTCTTTTTTGTAACTCACTGTGTACTAGAGGCATTTCTGCCTTGCTTGGCATGAAATGATTAAAAAAATATATATATAATGTACAGATGATTATCGGCATGGAAAGTGAAATCGCTGATCACTGTTCACTGATTCCCTTATAAAGAGGCATGAATCCATCTGCCTCCAATTCTAGGTTTAAATTGCAAGGAAGACTGTGTCCTCTTGCCTTTGGTAGCATCCAGCGTAACAGAAAGGAAACTTTAATTTCAAACCTGTGGTGGACTGTTTGGAGATATTATGTGAGACTGAACTATTTCTCTGTTATCAGTTTTTTTTAAAAATGTGGCTGGCTCTATAAAAGCCTTCACTGCTATAATCAAATCATCCAGCTAGATAATCCAACAGCTCAGTTTGAAATTAAACTGTTTGGCCCTCATATGTAGAATCAATGAGAGAGTCCCCTACAGAATAAGCTTAGTATTTGTAAAAAAAAAATACCCAATGTAGATATTGGAATTTTGGCTCTGGATCAAAGTGTCACATCCCTACTCTCTGCCTTGAATTGGTATAGTATCTGTGCACTTTGCCTGACTTTGTGTTTGCAAGGTAATTTTACCATACTATTCAAGCAGCAGAATGTTGGCAGTGGATTTGTTACTTGTCTAGTTGCCTTTTGGTTAGAAATTCAAATCAGAGCATAGTTCAATTGTTAATTCATTATATCTGTTTGCTTTTAGCATTATAGATGCTACAGATAGATGAATAAAGAAGGAAACAAACAAAAAAGTCACACTGTACATTATATAGGTAAAATTGTGTATTTTAAATTTAATATACAGATACATCACTGATTTTTTTCAAGCAATTGATGGTCTGGCACCTCTTTTCAATCCAGGCACAATTACGAGCAAAAACTTGAATTTCAGGTAATTGCCAGATTTATTCAATTAATTTAATTAACATATAATTTAGATTTGATAATAGTTTCTGCCAATAATACTGTAGAGATATGAGATTCATAATTAGTCGTGTATTAGTGAATTGTTATAATGACTAATGAAACCAATAACTCAGCTTAGTTTTAGAACACAGTGCTGCAAAATTTGTGGTGTACCTATATTAGTATATATTAGTCCTGTATTAGTATATATATGTTATTAATCCTGAATTAGTATATATTAGTTCTGTATTAGTATATATTAGTATATATTCTCTTGCTACCTTTTATGAAATATTTTGTTATAATTTATTATTATAATTTTTATACTTAAATATAAATTAATTTGCCATGCATTCATCTGATGCAGTTTAAACAATATGTGAATATTTTATTATTATGTGCAAATGATTGACACTCTAATATACTTGTTTGTTTTTTTTTAAATATTGATTCATTTCTTTATGGCTTATCAACCCTTTTCAGGTTATTTAAAGCCAGAAAATATTTTTAGATTGTAAGAACTTTTTTTTTGAGATAATAATGACTTAGTGATACAATTTTTGCTATTTAACCTATAGCTGTGAGAAAAGGTGGATTCATACCTTTCCCAATGGTATTTGTGTGTAAATAAATATAATAATAAACCTGACTGGAATTGGAACTCAACACTGATTAACAATTCTGAGCCATTATCCATTTTGGGTTATGCAAATTCTTCTTTATGTTAAGTAAAGTTTTGTATATAAATTTCTTCCTCATAAATTGTGCTGTATTCTGGGGAGAGCGATATTATGCTCTGATTTTTGTTGTTGAATAAAGCCTTTCTTTAGGTTATTGATGCCTCATCTTCCTACTACTTTGAATTGTGTTCAAAATTCATAACGACCACCTTCACATTCACACTTACAGCAGCTGGCATTCCTGAGTGGTCACCTATCTAGTTACTGACTAAGCTTGACATTGCTTAACTTCGGTGTTTGTATAGGAAATGGTGTTTTAACATGATATGGCCATAAGTCTTCTTTTTTTTTTTTAATATAAGCAGATATTAGAGAATGCATTGACTCTTTCTCTTTTCTAAGTACAACAGAGTGCTACTCTGATATTGTGTGTACTTTGTAAGCTAACGGGGATATTGTGTGCTTTTATAATTTTTAAGTGTGATGCCATTCAGAATCTCTTATAGAACTAAGTATTGCAGTATTTATAGCTGCCTTTTGTAAAAATCAAAGTAAAACTGTCTGTTTTGGGTGTCTATTACTTTGGGTGTCTTTATGGTTTAATCATAGCCAGATATTTAGATTTGGGCGTCTATTTTGATTTTATTTCTTTCTCTAGTTTGCATTATTGGTAGACTATTTGGAAATGTCAGCTCAAACAGATTGCTATTCTTAAGTAAAAGAAAAAATATGTTCAGAAATAGAAAAAATGGTTTCGGCTTTGAAAGTTAATTCCAGGTTTTTATCTGGGGGTGTGGTGTTAAACTGGTTCATGGCAACCTTTTACCATTAATTGAATTCTTTCATAACTATTACTATTTGTTTTACATGCTTCCCTTCCTAAATTACCATTTTCTAAAATGCCATAATCATGACATATTAAGTGTTAATTAAGAAAAGTTCAGCCAAGAGCTGAGATTGAGGAGAGAGAGAAACATGAATACATGTCGGCAGTATTTCACTGATGTATTAGATTATACAGGCTCTTATCTCCATCATTGTTGCTTTTGCCACAATATTTTGGTACATAGTCACTAGTTCTCTTCAGTCATCTCTAAAATTAAATATGTATATAAAATACCAGTAGACTTGATTAAATATTTAAGATGTTGATTAAGGAAATTTTAAATATGTTCTTACAAGGATTTGCCAAATGCTATAGTCACCTCAAAAACTGACCTACTAAGGTGTAGTAAAAAATACTGATGCAAATAAAGATCGATATAAACTATGAGATCTTGATGACGTCTTATTTTAGAACTTTAGAAAACAATGTTTGTTTGATATTCTTTTAGTCATTTAGAAAATTCTGGCTTATCTTGGTTCATCAATCAGTCCACACTCTAATGTTGAATATAACATTTATATTACATAAACATTTATTATTCAATATATAAATTTCTTGCTTGTCAATGCACTTAATTCAGAAGTGAATCTTAATCACATTGAGGCTTACAGCCATATCATGTCAAAACAGCAGTTCTTGTACGCTCACCAAAGTTAAGCAATATTGAGCCTTGTTAGTAACAAGATGGGTAACCGCTTGAGAATAGCAGGTTCTGTAAGCTTGGGATGTGTTTGATGTTGTCATAGATAATGACATGGAATGTGAAACTGGGGAGTTGAGGTGTTTACCTATAGGGGAGAAGAGAGGGGTTCATGCTTTTCTTGGACATTGATGCAAATAGAATGAAACAGACTTGTCTGGAACTGAACTTGGTTTGTCAATTTCCTATGTTGATAATATACCCTAGTAATTATTTGATATTTGGGCCCATATATATATATATATATATATATATGAATCCAACAGAATGATAAGATAAAGAACAAATAGAAAATGTTTATGAATCTAACATGTTTCACTTTTATTTCATCAGAGAAAAAGAAAGAAATTCTGGTATTTTACTTCAAACAACACAAAAGTAATAATACCAGAATTTCTTACTTTTTCTTCATATCTCATTCTCTAATAAAGCTTTAATAAAATTGAAACATGTTCGATTGATAAATGTTTCCTATTTGTTCTTTATCTTAATACACACACACACACACACACACACATAATGACTGACTCTTTGTTTCTGAGCATATCTGTATGCTTGGACAGTTAGCCAATTGCTGTTGCAGGTGCCTGCTTAGTCACAGTTGTATTTGCTCTATACTCCAGAGACCACTTATGGCTTATACAGCAACTATACTGAATTGGCCTTAGTTGTGGTTTCTGGGAGAGAGAGAGCATATAATTTGGCATAATCAACAGTTTGAACCAGTCCGGTATGCCCTCAGTCACAGTGACTTGTAACTTTGTACTTGCCCAAACATCAACAGCTTTCAAACTGTTCTGCATACCCAACCTTACTCATAGGTTTAGGTCAACATGTGGTATCAGTTTAGACACTCTCAAAAAGTTACTGCATGCTGGTTTCACCTCCCCAGGCCAATAGCATCTGGAAGTCACCTCCTTGACAAATCAACCATGGTGAGATTCAAACCCAGATTTTATGGTCAGCCATGTAGCCACAAAGTGTGTGTGTGTGTGTGTGTGTGTGTATATATATATATATATAGAGAGAGAGAGAGACAATATTAGTGGTCAATATATATATATATATATATATATATATATAAATTCCCAAGAGGATAGAATCCAGGTAGAACTCAATGTCCAGGACAGAGTAAGAATTATTATTCATATTTATCTGTATCTCACTCATTTAAACCGTTATTTAACTCCTCTCATAAAAACTTTCCTCTGTTAAATTTTAATCCCCACCTTCACCTTTAGGCCTTCCTGTTCTTCTTTCTTCTGTTACACCTCTCTCTAGAGCTTCCATACATTTCCCTCTCACACTCGTTTCCCACACATACACTAAAATTTTGTTTTTTATACCTGGAGTTATATTTTCCGATTTCTTTTTGAATTTGTAGGTCTGATGAATTGGATCATGATTATGATTCCAATGTAATAAATTATAACCATGGAATATTAGTGTTTGAGCTTTTATATTATATATATATAATGAAACATTGGTAATAAATAACAGTATTCTTAATGATAACAAAGTTGCTATCATGTGGTCTTGGTTTAAAAAACAGTAATATCATGCACACACAAATACACATATAGCATTTTGTTATACTGAGAACATTTTTGCATAAACACTTGGAGAAAAGCAAAAATCCTCCTATGATAGAACTTTCACCAAAATAACTTTGTTTAAAATCATATAAACATAAAATAACCACCACCGAAAGTGATCATCCATCAATTTTGGTTTTGTTTCAAACTATCTCTATTATCATGAGAAAAAAAATCCTTGTAAATTATCATCTGTCAATTTGAGAACTGGCCAATGATATTTTGAGATAATTTTTAAAAGTCTGATACAAACCTTTTGTCCATAGGTCCATACCTCTACATGTACTGAAATATTGTTGTTTAACTAGCTTCAACTGATTCTCTTAAAAGAACTGCCTTGTCAGAATGAAATTTAGCAAGAATAATTTATAAAACTTAAAATTCCAGGTATAATTTGTCTCTTTTGACAAGAGTCAGATACATGAAATTCAACCTTTTCAAAGAAATTTTGATTGCACTTTGCATTTTCTGTCTATATTTCTTAGATGAGGTATTTTAATTATTTACACCATTTACATGGTTTGGACTGTTGTCCTCATCTTTGTTGCCATATTTATGATGTTTTGGCTCTTTGTAGACTCTAGCCTTCTTCAGGTGATTGAAATTTCGAACCAAACCCTATATTTTGTCCACCGGGGTAGACTGTTCTCATACCATGGAAATAGCTGATACCAAGATCTCCAGAAGAGGCGTGGTACATGCAACTAGAACAATTTACCCAGTGGACAACATAAAGGGTTTGGTTTGAAATTTCAATCACCTGAAGAAAGCCGGAGCATGCGACAGCTGAAACGTTGTGAATATGGCAACAAAAATAAGGACAACAGTTCGAACAATGTAAATAGTGTAAATACTTTGCATTTTATTGAAGTTTTAGTTAATCTTGAATTTTGGTTATAGAGTTTTTCTCTGTTAAATAAGCATGATTTCATGCTTATTTCATGAGAGTTCACAAGTATAGGGTTATTTACTTATCCACCTCCTCTAAACAATGGTAAGTTTGAGCACCACATGTGTACTACAGATGGTGCTTGAAATTGTCCAGTTCTCTCAGCACTTCCTTTTTGGGATGGTTTGGCCATCAGTGATTGACCCTGGTACTCACTCACTTTAAGTGCAGTGTAAAGGGTGCCGCCTGGTGGGATGCCTCCTTGGAATTGGACTTTAGATAATTTCTGCTTCAGAGTCAAAAGGCCAAGAAGGACATTCAGTGAGCATTGAACTCACTACAGCAGTAACGGTTTGCAAGAGAAAATTGCTCACAATTATTCAGTGGTAATGTACCCATAGATATTTACTAAACTTAGCTTAGTCTGGCACAAGGCTATAAATGTAGGAAACCCTGAGGGCTGAATATATTTGAACATTTATTTTTCATAATCATGGTTTAGGGCACCCCCTCATCTAAAACGTTAAATATATTATTTTTCTAAGTTTTTTTTTTTTTTTTTACCATAGTGCAGAAGCATGTGTTATTAATTATGAAAAAGATTTTAACCATAACTAATCATAAATAAAATGTCTTTTATTTTAATATGTATTAGTTTTAAGAGAAACAGACTTTTACAGTGTAAAAAAAAAAATTACAATATTGCAACTATAAAGACTTTTAATAATTTTGTAAAGATATAAATATTTTTGCAGAATGATTTCAAATGTGATATAATCTTTAAAAAAATGTCACTATACCCCCCCCCCCAAAAAAAAACCTGTTTGTCTAACGTTCTACATTCAACTGAATATCTAAAATTTTTCCCTTACATTCATTTGGATAGCATTGTAATTAAATGAACTTTTAATTGACATGTTGAACATGATTTTTTTTTTTTAACACCGGTTGCAGTTAAGTACAAAGAGAGTTAAATGTGTTCAGACTTTCCAATCAAAGATAATGCTGTAATAGCCTATAAATTATGCAATTTGACTTTACATAAGGTAGTTATATTTCAAGCTCATTTGAAATTATGAAGAGCAACAGAATTTAAGAAAATGATAATATTATTTCAATCGTCAATGGAGATTTTTCCTTAGGAGATGTGCAATAGAATAATGGCAACATATTTCCTTTAATGCTGTGTCCTTTCAGGATGTAAGCAATCATTGTTATTCACAGATTCCTTTTCATTTTTTATCTGTGAACTGCCATGACTTCTTGAGGAAGATAATGATGTGATTTTCCATTGCCTTCACTATGATTAGGAATTTTGGCTAGTCCTCCTTTTAGAGACGGCATCCAAGGCTCAGTTTATACTGCAACCTATAAGTTATAACTGGTGGAGATGGTGAGATGAGAAAGGTTCATGCCTTTCTCAAGGGTATTAGTGCAAAAATGAATGCAGGTTGAATTTGTCTCACCAATTCTGATTTTCACACTGATAACTGTTAGGCTACCTGCACATCTGACAGTTATCCACATAGAAAACAAAATTAGCAAATTGTTTTGAATTTTGGTTGAGACTGTTGTATTCAAACATTGGACAATTCTCATGATGTCTTGGATAGTCAGTGTGCTAATATATGCTAATTCATTGCCCTTTGTGGCATCTCTCAGGCCAATGGAGATAACTTGGCAGTATTCATGCCCTCTCCAAGTAACATGCAACAAGTTGTACTGGGTTACACATTAACAGCAGTAAAGGAATGATCCTGAATTTACCTATTATTAAATGCTCAAGATGAATTACTTTTATAAGGTTCCAACTGCTCTGCTATTTATTCCTAACTGGAGGTTTTGGCAAGGGTATTATTATGGATTAAATGTAAACTCTCACAGAATTATTTTCTAAGCTTATCTTAGACTTGGAATCAAGCCAAAAGTATTAAACACCCAGTGAGGATCAAACTCAATTGTAATGGCCAATAGTTATCTAACTTGTTTGTTATGTTCTCAATTCAATGATTCCATTCTACTCTTGCCTCTTGATTAAATTGAGGCGTGGAGGTGGGTATGCTTAATAAAATTTTGAAAATTAAGAGATATCTCCAGATTTATTAAAATTTCACGATGGCAAACAATGCATGTCATGGAGAATAAATCTTTATTCATTGTGATTGTGCATTAGTAGCATATTAGAAATCTCAACACATCTATCCAGCTTTATAATTCTTTTGAATACATTTTAATTACTTCCAGCTTTGGAAAGTGTATCCCATTTTATTTACCCTCTCACCCTTAATTAAAATTTTAGAAACTGAAAACTTCCCTACAATTTGATGCTCCCCCACTGTTTATTCAAGAAGTAAGAGTAATTACTGTCTACAGTTCAGGTACCAGCACCTGCTATATTTACTTCAATCTGTTAATTTTGTAAAAGGCATGCCCTCATTTTTCCCTGTGGTGTGTTCTGCCATAAGATATCATTACAAAATGTCATTGTTAGCATACTTTGATGGTTGAGAGTGGATGAATGATCAGGATTTTACAGCCAAAAACTTGTTACTTATATAGTTAACCTTGACAATGACCAATAAATAAAGATTTTTACTGGATCACCCTCTTTGTCTCTGTCATGTCTCATCATGACATGCCAGTCGCAAGACTGTCAAGGTGATTGGTAATTAGAAAAATTACTGAGAGGTTTTAGGTTTCCCGCCATTTGTAAAAGTCACTGGTCTGATGTCCTGTCTGCAGAATCATTACATAGGCTTTTGAAAAGATAACAATAAGATCAAATGGGAATGTGGGAGATGAGGGTATCACAATGGAATAACTGTGGTGACAGGAATGGAAATTATTAAACTGGAAAAAATTACATGGGCTTATTCCATGATAGAAAGAACTAGGTGTGACCAGTTAGATCCTATTTCCATTAAGGGACTAACTACTACAGTTTGTATTTGTCATTGTTGTTTGTTTTTTCCAAGAGATTTCTGATTTTGATATGCTATAAATTGCTCAGCACTTTTCTTATTTTGAATTAGGGGACAAACAAGCTGCATCTACACTTTTTTTTACTATGTTTAATGGCATATAAATACACAGTTAAATAAGGCCCCCCACCACTATCATTTCTGCAGTGTATGTTAAATCGTTGAACATTTTCATCTATTTACCAATATACCATCCTTAGATACTCCAATAGCTTCATGTCTCGCACATCTCGCCTGTGGAACTCCCTTCCTTATTCCTGTTTCCCTGACAAATACAATCTCCAACTATTTAAGTGTAACGTCAATCAACATCTCCAGTTGCCTTGATCTATCCACTATCTTTCTTCACATCCTCTCCTTTACCACTCCTATCTGCTCTTCCTCCAAACCTTCTGTAACCCCTTGCGTGCTAGTGGCCTCCAGCCTTGCTTGGAGTGATAAGCTTAGAAAAAAAAAAAGAAAAAAAAAGAAAAGAAATTTGGTTAAATTTTTCGGTCTCCAAATTGCCTGTATTAACAGAATGTATCACGTGTGAAGTGCAGCAAATGGCTAGTTCAAAGTTTCTCATATGGACAGTCATATTACTAAGAAATGTTTTTTGCCAGTGTTTATATATATATATATATATATATATATATATATATATATATTTTTATTATAATAGATTACAATAAAAACATAAGTTATCTACCATCGCCTGAGTGTACAATCTTAGTACTGCAGTACTAAGATTGTACTTACTCAGAAAAGCTTTCATGTTTCAGTACTGAAACATGAAAGCTTTTGTGTAGTGATAATGTTTTTATTGTAATCTATTATAAAAATATTACAATATTTTGCTCTACTTTGTATTGAGTACTTTTTTTAAAGTAAATGCTATGAACTGTGGATTTTTACTCCATCTGTTCTTTCTCTCATTTCAAGATATATATATGTGTGTGTGTGTGTGTGTGTAGAGAGAGAATTGAAATAATCGGAATTATTTGGATCAGTACATTTAGCCACATTTTTTTTTCTCTGACTGACTACTGGATTGCTTCTGTCTGCATCAAACTTTTTTTTTTTTTTTTAATATTTATTAAAAAGCAAGAGAGAAAAAACAAATAGATGAGGATGACTAAAATGTTTTTGAGCTGAATGTTATGAAAAACAACAAAGCTCACTTAAATAAGTCACAGAATAATTTCTTTAGTATAAAACATTTATTAGTTTGGTTCAGTTTCTATGTTATTTCCCTCGATCTCTTCATTTACTCCTAAAACTGCAAAACCATTGTATGCTTTCTGTCCTGATAGTTGGGTTAGGGTAAATTATAAACCCCCACTGTTTGATGCTCTAGTCTGCTGATAAATCTGTGATTAAATCTATATGATTATGAATGATTAAATTATGATTATAAATCAAAATAATTTTAAAATATAAAAAAACTCCTGTTTGACACTTGTACTATAAGTTCAGAATGAAAGATATATGATTATTAAATTATGATTATAAATCAAAATAATGTTAAAAATACAACTTAAAAACACTTATCTGACACACTAGTATCTGATGAACACAGAATGAAACATATATCATTATAAATTATTTCAATTATAATTACAAATCAAAATAATTTTAAAATATAAAAAAAAATCCTGTTTGACATTTGTCCCATGATGCGTCCAGAATGAAATATATGATTATTAATTATTTAAATTATAAATAAAAGTTAAAATGCTCTTGTTTGACACACCTAGTCTCCTGATGACCCCAGAATGAAATATATATGATTTTCAATTATTAAATCATGATTATAAATCAAAATGATATTAAAATATAAAAAAGAAAAAAAATTACACCCAATTGAATTGTTATAATTATAGTTTTGTTTTTTTCTTCTTCAAATACTCCTTGCTGAATTCTATATGTGTATATGTCGAGAAATAGTGTTTTTTGGCAGTGTTTCATATAGTGGACCTTTCTCAATGAAACAACATTAAATGTTAATTATATCTTGTCTCTGTATTTCTATAATAATTTTATTTGAAGTCTATTTAAGATCTCTGTACAGTAAAATAACTTTTTTGCTGTTACTTTACTTGCCTTACTGATAAAAAAAAAAAAGAAATTGAATATTTTACCAGTTTTTATTTCTCTATTTTCATTTTTTTCTTCTTTTCAGCACATGGTGCAGAGCCAGATGACCCCGACATATCAGTATGCACAGACTGGGTTGGAGGACTACCATCACCAAGTGGTAAATCAGGCACCGACAGTTACTGCTGCCGGTGCCAATGCAGCAGACCCCACCCAATTTAAGGCTGAACAAGCAACTGTGTATGCAACGACAGCGCCCCCAGCCAACGGAGGAGTTGGTGTGGTCCCTGGGGTGGAGCAGCAGACGGTAAGAAGTCGACCGCTAAATGTACGTCAGTATCTGTTCATCTTGTTGTAGCATGCCTCTTGTTGGATCCTCAGAGTTCAGAGTTCAGGTTATGGCTGTCTGGCTGTGGTCTATAAGGACATGCAGCAAGGATATCTTTTAACTCCTCTGCTCAAACTGAACCTTGGCATGTTCATTCACACTAACACTGTTGACCCTCCTTTTCTGGTAATATGTCCACTCCAGTTCACTCTAATATTATACATTTTCTTTTCTTTCTTTCCTTTATCCTGTCATTGTGTGTTGACTTCATTGCACCTTTTTCACCTGACTAACAAACTTTTAATAACCAGGATTCTGTTTCAATTCTATCCACATTGGTAGTTTTTCAAATGCATGTATTTTTCATTTTTTTTTCTATTTAACTGACTGGTTGGCTTCTCCCTCTACCATTGTCTCACAACTGTGTGTGTTTTTGTGTTTTTTTTGCCTTATACTTTACAAATTTTTATTTTCTTATTGCTTTTTAACTAAATTTTACCTCCAGTGGCACTTCATCTAAAAACCTGTTCAACTTATATCCTCCTGCATCAGTTTCAAATGACATATTCTTTTTCCCCATATATATATATATATATATATATATATATATATATAATGTATTTGTGAGTGTGAAACTAGATTTGATAACGTGTTTTGCCTTTCAAGGCTTTATCAGCTTCAAAAATGAAAGAAAGAAATGTGTCTACTTAAATATATAAAATTCTAATTATCTAACTCTTAAATATATAAAATTCTAATTATCTAACTCTTACATATATAAACTCTAATTATGAATCATAATTTTGGAAAGTGAAATTTTCAATGAAATATGTTGGAAAATTTCCAAGTTTTCATCTGAAATCAGGAAAATATGAACTTTATGCAAAATAGTCACAATATATGGATAAATGAAGGTGCACATTAAACTGACACCAGGAAGAGATAGGTTGATGGAAGCTTCAGGTTTTAATTCTTATGAGTTTATCTCAAATTATCTTCAAAAATTATGTCTAAGATACTGAAGTTGTCTTACATGGCTTCTTTAGAACAAGTTGGATTTTGAAGTATTAAAATGGAATCAAACTTTGAATCGTATAAATAAATGTAGTCTGGGAATCAATACATATCCCCAAACAATACTCCTGGATTAGGGTTAAAACCCTGTGGCTTGTCAAATGTGTCTAAAATCTTATAGTTAAATCCCCCATTTTGTGGCAAATATCACACTAAATAGGTAAGCAATGTAATCTCTCAGGTAAGGAAAGTTAGCAGTGCCTGTATATCCTCTTCAATCTGAAACAGTATTTAGTTTTAAGGGATTAATTCCACTCTTCTCTGAGTCATCATGACATTTCAATGATGGGTATTTTGTCAAGACATCTGGCAGAAAGAAGTGTCTTTCCCAGGAGTATTAAAATGAGATGAACACACACACACACACACACACACACACACACACACACACACACACACACACACATACATATATATATATATATATATATATATATATATATATATGTGAGAGAAAGTCAAACATTGAGAACAAAGATATTAACACTATATGGCAACTGTCAGTTTTCTGCCTTTATTACAATCTTCTAATAACTTATTGGTCACCATGCAGTGTTGATTCTTATGTCTACACTGTTTACAAGATTGAGCACTCTTTCCCTATAAATTTTGCAAATTTTAAATTTCTATGCATATCCAAAACCCACACACATTATTTCAAATGTTATTTTAAGTGGATCCTCATGTTTGAGTATGCAGCCCATTTTTTTACACTGTGTCTACCAGCCTGCACATTTGAGGAAACTTAATAAAGAAAAGGTGCTCTCCATCAGTGTTTGAACCTGCATGTTAAGATTAAAAATAAATCCATTAATTCTTACACCTTACAGATATATAGTGGATAACTGAATGACAAAATGGAAGAAACTTTGTGAGATATTTTGTTCTGAGAAAGAAGTTTAAATGAATGAAATTTTTTTTTTGAGGAGATCAATCTAATATATAAGAAAAAAATTTTGTTTGGCAAATATACATCCAGGATCATACAACATATCTCATTTCCTCACAAAATGAAAGCATTAGCAATAAATAAATAAATAATGATAATAATAGCTGGCCACTTGTTTCAGAGTATGCCTGTCAGCTCTGTTGGCTAGCTGATCCCAGTTGTTGACATCTGTTCAGGCACATTTGTGTTTAACACCCACAGAGCTTACCTTACAACTGAGTAAATCTTAGTCACAGGTTCTGGGAGAGATTACATCAGCTGGCATGACCAACAGTTTGAACAAGACCAGTACACTTAAACCCTCGGTTACGCTGATTTGTGACTTCATGACGAACAGTTTTCTCTACCCAACTTCACTTACAGGGTTTGGATCAACCCATGGTGTGGTTTTCAGGTCCTTTCCAAAGGGGCTGCAAGCAGGGATTGCTTGCTCAGGCCAATACCATCAAGAAGTCACCTTCTTGACAGATCTACCATGTTGAGATTCGAACCCAGGCCTTGTGGTTGGAAAGTGAGCGTTTTAACTACGAGGCCACATGCCCATAATAAAAATAATAACAATGATAACAAAAGTGATAGAAAATTGAATGAAATAAGCTAAGTTAAGTGACTGGATACATTGTCATCCCATGGATATGGTTGTAGGATTGCCTCGCATATGACCAGCTCCCTCCATATGTCTCTGTTGCATACTAGTGTCTGGGTCTCTGTGAAGGATCTTCCAGACCTCTCAGTGATGCTGTCATTCAATTTTTTCCCTGTCTGGTTCTTCTTTATTTGACTCTGGTGGTACATTGCAGGATGGTAGAGGAAAGATTGTTGCCTCTTGTGACGTGTTCATATCATTTTTCAACTTTCTCTTCTTGATGGTGATTATGAGGTTTTCCAACAAGCCTGTTTTTTGTCTGTTTGCGTCATTTGTGATGCGGACCATATACACTGGATGAAAAAATAATTGAAAAAAAAAAAACTCTGTACATTTCATAATTTGCGTACATTTGAATTCAAGATTTGTAAATTTATTTTTATTATTAAATTAGTAATAAACAAAATTCGTTGTGATATGCAATTGTATTTTTTAGTGGTAATTTAGAATTAACATTTTCTTTCAAAGTGCTTTAAAAATACAATAATAGCTATATATTCTGTTAAAAAACGGTAAAGTTTTTGTTTTTCAATCTTTGTAATTTATTACTTAAAAAAAAGATAAATGTAAATGAAGAAAAGATTTTGAGTGGAATTGCATAAAAAAGTATAGAATAAAGAATAAGAAGCGGAATTTTTTTGCAAAAAAATAAACAAAAATTAACCTTTTAAACCTTTAAAAAAACAAAAACATTTTTAACCCAGTTTCTATTTTTTTTTTTTATACAAACTTTAACTACGCCATTATTGAGTTATTTTTAAAAATAAACTTTTAAACGTTAGCAAAAAATAAAAATTATTAAATTGAAAATGAAAATTTATTTGTTTTATTCATGTGCAAAGCAGCTGGGGCAGAAAATATTAAATTAAACTACAAAAAAATAATGAATTTATGATGCGGAACTTGCACATTACAGTACTACTTAGTTTATTTTACACGGGCAATAATTTTTGTAAGACTTTATTTTTTAAATTACCAACTTTTTTCCGTTAATAATGATTTATGAGAATGGGCTCTTTTTCTTTCTTTTGTTGAATTAATAAATTCATTGAATTAAAAAATAAATCGGTACATATTATTATTTGTGTACACTTTTTGTATCTAAAATAAAATTTGTTAAATATTTTAAAATTGAAATAAAATAATGTAATTTTATCACACAGTGAAATAAACATTTTTGTTGTTGTTGCAGTAACTTAAAAAAAAATCAACAAAAAAATTAAAGTTTTTATAGAGATATTTTCAATAATTCGTTAAAAAAGATAAATGTAAAATTTGTAGGTTAATGAAAGATTTTGGTACAAGGAAAGCTTTGAAATTTCAAATAGAAAAGTTTGTAATAAATAAAGAAAGAAAGAAAAAAAGAAAGAACGAAAGAAAGAAAAAAAGAAAAAGTGGCATAAAAAATTGATTGAAAGCAGACGACACCGATTTAAATAAAAAAATAACGCTTCCTTTCCAGTCAATTGTCGGCGTCATATCGAAAGCGACAATGGAGGAAAATGCAAGTAATTAGCCGTGGAAATCTTTACTTAACGGATTTTTTTTTTAGTAACCTTAATTTTTTAATACGTTATTCTTTACATTTTTTTTTTTTTAACCAGGAAAATTTATTAATTAGTTAAGATTAAATTTTTAAGGTTTACTTTTCAATCTTATGAAGTTTGGTTTCATAAGGCTTATCAAGCTTAGAAATGAAAAACGACATATCTTACCCGGTACCGTAACCATTTCTTATTTTGATTCATGGGCCTCTTCATTCTTAGAATTCTCTTGAGATCAATTGTCTTGCCATTTGAATTTAAAAGGTTCCAGTTTCTTGTCACTTTGCTATGATAATCACAATCATAATTGGAAGTTCTTAGGCGAAATCTGACGGATCCAGTCTTTTCACATGGCCAACTTTATTTTGGTCTTTCAAGAATTGGGAGCCCTGATTGTCTTTTGAATTTTGATTTTGGCACCAAACGGAAAAACCAAGATGAAGCTTTTTTTACTATGAAGCTTTGAAACAAGTAAGTAGAAAAAAAAAGTTTTGCAGCAATGAAAAAAAATATTGAGATCATTTTTGAAATGTAAAAAAAACAAAAACATAACTTTATCAGGTATTGCACCTTCAATTTCGAATATACCATCTTTTGACGTAATTTTTCTTTAATATTGGAAGAAAAGTTTGTGTTCGTTAGACAATGAACATCATCTCAGAAAAAAACTATTATACAAATTAATTATAACAACATTTATTTTGACAATCATAATCTCCTGGTGTTTAATTGAAAGTAAGAATGTTTTTCTTTTTTTTTTTTTTAAGTCGCTAATAATAAAAAAAAAATGAAAATAAACAAAAAAAACAAAGGTTGGGGCCAGCTAACCTCAACAGGAAATTTGATTAGACATTAAAATTAAAAAATGTTTTTTAAACTAAATTTTTTGTTTAACTTCTTGAATACGTGGAAAATGAGAATGAAGATATCACTGCAATAAATAAATGGCAAGTAAATATTTCATTCGTTATGGCAATTAAATATTTAATGTTTAAACTATAATATCAATATGTTAAAAATTTAAACATTTATTTAAATTTTCTTATTTTATTTAACTTTTTGGAGTGCATAATCTGTGGGGAACGTTAAGATTTCAATGGTAGCCCTGATTAATGGGTGAAACGAGCAATAGTGACAAAAAATTAAATTGTAATGAATATTATTGTTCATCATGAATTTGTATATTACTGATGCTATTTTGATATGATACATGGGCAATTCCAGGTAGACTGGTTAGTTTTTAATTCCATCAAGAAAACTAATTTAGTCTGAAGAAGTTCTTTCTTGGAACAAACAGGTCACAAGTTTTTCCATGTTTGTTGTTCACTTACATCTACGTAGGTGCCTCCAAAAGATCGCTAAAAAAATCAGCATACCGTGATGAAAACATGCTCTCTAAACTGAATGAAAACATAGTTTTATCGTCAAAATCGTTATGTTATTATTAAGGCAAAGGATCAAAATATTTTTTTTGATTATTTAATTAAATTCTTTTACTCTTTTTGAGAACATTAGAAAATTTGATTTAAAAATATTTTCTTGCGTCAGCGGATTAAGTTGTAGAATAGCAAATTTTTTTGTGGCGGCAGACACATTTAATTTGAAAATTCTTGCAAAAATCAATTGTCAGAATTTAATGAAATTTTCAGGACTTCCTCACAAGTGAATGAAATTATTTAAAAAAAATTTTTATTAGAAAATCTTGGGAAAAATATATTTTTTATAATGTGTTTCAGCCTCTGTCTTAATTTTATGAAAACGTGAGAAATTCAACGTGATAATTTTTTTTAGTGGCTATATTTAGTTAAAAGAAGAATTCGTTGAAGAATTTAAATCATCGAATTTATTTTGCAAAATCGGATTTATGATGCAGAACTTGCACATTACAGTACTACTTAGTGTTATTTTACACGGGCAATAATTTTTGTAAGACTTTATTTTTTAAATTACCAACTTTTTTCCGTTAATAATGAGTAATGAGAATGGGCTCTTTTTCTTTCTTTATTTCTTACCGAAAATCTGTTCTGAATCGAAAAAAAAAAAATTAAAACTACGACATTGATTTTAATTAGAGGAGCTTTTAACTGCTTTAAAGACAATTGTCTGAAGAAAAATAACTTTTTCGAGATTTATTTTAAATTGAATAATTTATAAAGTTTTTAAATCTTTAAAATTCATTTTCAATGTGATAATTCTTAAGAAATATTATTAAGTAAAACTTTACTAATCATATATTGTAAAGCTTATTACAATCTGACAACCCCAAATATTTTAAAAAGAATTTTGATTTGTTTTTGTATGTGCGATTATGTGCAGAATTACTGAAGTATATGGATGTACAAACTGATAAATCTATCATTAAAAGGTCATGTGTTTTAAGCATTGAAACTTTATCGTCTGCTCCACCATACTTCACTATGAACACATCCAGCTGTCAATAAATTGATTAACACGTAAAAAAAACAAGACCCTGTAGTTAAGAAATGTTTGTATACAACATTTTATGCTATAAATAAGTAATATTTGATTCAAATTAGATTAATTTAACTTTAAATTTGCTAATTTTCCTAAAAATAACGTTTCAGAAATATATATTTTATTTTTGCAAGATTTTTAAAATCGAGAATTAATTTTCGTTTACAAATGTGTCAAAAATGGCTGATATTGATTTTACTGAAAAAAATCGATTCCAATCAATATAATTTCTGTTTGAAATACACCAAAAGAGGATTTTGCTTACTGGAAATAGTAAATTTTAAATCCTTTAGCTTTCAATTAAAGCTAAAAAATGAAAGCTTCAAGAAAGTTTTTCATTTTTAAAAATTCATTTTAAATCCTACGTATACCAAATTAGTGGAGTGACCTATAACTCAATTTTTGTATATATATATATATATATATATATATATTTTTTTTTGCTTCGATTATTTGAATCTTTGTATTCATATATATCATTAACCAACCAGTTATGTTGTATGAGTTGCGTGGTGTTCTTTTGCAGATGGTAAAATATCTTAAAATTAAATTTTAAGATATTTTACCGTCTGCCAATAATCACTGGATTCAATTCACTTATGAATGAACCCAAGTGACGAAAAGCATTTTTTGTATACAGCACATAAAATGATTGAGAGGCTTTGAAAATTATCATTCCTTGAAGAAATACATTTTTTTTCAAACAGATGCTTTGAAGAGAAGAATATAAAATATTTTGGAAACATGAAAAAACAAGTTAGAGAAACCAGTGAATTTTCCTCCAACTTATTGAAAATGAAAAGTGGCATAACAATTCTAAATAAAAGGAAAATAGAAATCAATGAAACAAATTTCAACTTTACAGTAATGCCCTTTTGAAAAGGCATGAATCCAATTATAATTTGGGATACCATAGGATTAATTAATACAAAAAAATGTGCTCACTTTTTGACTTCGTATAACAGAATGAGTACATTTTTGGATACCCTGTATGTGTAAAGATTCAGATACCTGTATGAATAAAGACAAAAGGAAAACTTTTCTTTGCCAATACATTTCGTCATCTGATGGATATTATCAAGGCAAATGAGGATGAAATGCATTGGTAAAGAAAAGTTGTCTTTTTGAGCAAGTTATAATAAAAATTAAAATATTAAATTATAATAAAAGTTAATTATTGACTAATTCTCCAAGTCAACAGTTTTTGTTTGTTTGGTAATTAACAGAAGAATTTATCCAAGTGCTCTCTTTCACCCTGCCTCTTTGTCATTAGGCAATAGGATAAAGTGCAAGGGGAAATGGATTCATGCCTTTTCCACAGGGCATTACTGTAAAGCTGGAATTTGTTACATTGTTTTCTTTTTTCACCTTTAGAATTGTTATGATACTTTCCATTTTCGGTAACTTGGAGGAAAATTCACTGGTTTCTCTAACTTGTTTTTTCATGTTTCCAATATATTTTATATTCTTCTCTTCAAAGTATCTATTTAAAAAAAATGTATTTCTTCAAGGAATAATTTTCAAAGCCTCTCATAATCATTTTATGTGCTGTGTACAAAAAATGCTTTTTGTCAATTGGGTTCATTCATAAGTGAATTGTCAGTTGAAATTTATGAAATCTTTTTAAAACATCCTTTTAGGAAATTAGACTTCTCAAGTCCACTAAATGTTATAGCACTTTCTAATATTTATAGCAGTTTAATTCTAATTTTTTTGTTTTTTGGTAATGTGGAAAGTTAACATCTTGATTATACCATTATTTTCTCTTCTTACACGTGCTATCCATTTTTTTGTTGCTACTGTTGGAAGTTTTCAAGTGATGTGGTTTTTGTTATTTGGTAAAGCTCTTTGTGATTTTGTAGCACCAGTTTATTGGGTCTGATGAAGTATTGTCTTTATACATACATTATATATTTTACTAACATTTCTCGCTTGATTTAGTGTGTTTTGTCTGCCATAAAATGCTGTAAATTTTTTCAAAGTTGGTTTCTGTTGTAACCAATGTATTATTGATATAATCCGGGTGGATCCTAGTAATATTAATTATTAAAGCTGATCCACAAAGAGCTTGATGTTACTATTTTAACAGAGCATATGTGTTTTTTTACAGCAAAATAGTTCAAACCGTTCTTCACACGGCTATCATCAGCCCGAAGAACGGTTTGAAATAGACTATCCTTATGTTGAGGTAATTTTTGTTTATATATATATATATATATATATATATATATATATATATATTCATAAAAAACATATGTACACACACACACACACACACACACACACACACACAGAATGCGATGGATAAATTGTCGTCTAA
Organism: Acanthosepion esculentum; assembly: GCA_964036315.1. Lineage (NCBI taxonomy): Eukaryota > Metazoa > Mollusca > Cephalopoda > Sepiida > Sepiidae > Acanthosepion > Acanthosepion esculentum. Next base: position 61,347,151 of record OZ038504.1, read on the forward strand.
ATTACATAAAAATGAAAATAACACTGACATCTTAACATATATTTACCAAAATTACACAAAAATATCTTGAAATACTAACTAAAGTAAATTTATTCAATAAAATCGCTATCCCCTTCACCACTCTGTATTTTAAAGTCAACAGTAACTGGCATCATTTGTTGTATCTTTTTTGACACACACACACACACACAAAATCTGGTCTCATCAATAAAAAAGGATTATTAGTCTGTGAACATTCTGTATCACTCACATGAGTTTTTTCATGGTTATTCACTGATCACTTACCCACATTATACAGTTTAAATTTGCGATAAAAGAAATCCGCTGACAGCCAGGCTATTGATTTCTTACACAACAGTAACACTAACAAACATGCATACGCTTGCACATCATATTCATCATGGAAAAAGAAAAAAACATAAACAAAGCGGAAAAGGTCTTCGTGCAGAGCGTTTTCTTGTCCCCCAAGAAGACTTTATCGGACTAAAAATTGATGGAAACATAAAGAAAAGAAACTTAAAAATAAAATCGGCTGAACTTTGAAAAAAAATTAAACTTATTCACTATTCAGTGTTCCCTTTCTATCGTGTGTATGTGTATTGTGTGGTCGCATCAGCATGAACTTCATTTTGGTCCGAAGAAATACTGTGGTATGAGTCTTCTTGTCGCACGGAGACTTTCCCACTTTGTCATTATCTTTTTTTCCCTAAAATTGTTCTTGATGAATATTGTTTTTCAACATCATATTTTTTTTTTATCTCTGTTTTTCTTTTTCTTTCTCTAACATACACATGATGCATCTTTCTTTCTTTATCAATCAGTCAATATTCAATATCTATTGCAAACACACACGCACACGTCTTTTACCGTATCAAATACAAGTGCCGTCTGGAATAGTTATGGCATAACTATTCCAGACGGCACTTGTATTATAAAGATTCCTGGCATAATGTTTATTAGAACCGGCATAATTATGCCAGGAATCTTTATAAGTAGAACGAAATAATCGTACCGTTCCAAATAAGCGTAGCGTTCCAAGGGTAAAAAAATTGAAGGTAATAATTAAATAATTTTATGCTGGCACTAAATACGTGTAAGTAAATAAAAGTTGTAGCAAGCACGAGTTATTCATACTTTGTACACATTCCATAAAAAAACTAAAACTAAAAGTAACAATATTTGCATCTTTCGTTAGCTAACAGCTACTTTTTTTACACTTCACTTCACTGATCGTAAATGACATTTTATTTTAGATTTTTGGATAATGCTGTTTCTCTTTTTAAGCAAATAAACTTTCGAAGATCAGAACCTGATATACTTGACCAGTTTTTTTTATTATAAACTCCTACTTTTTTTTTCTATCTTTTCATCTGAACTTTAAAAAAAAAATCATATTTTCTATTTATTCACCATCCCTAATGATTCAAGTCCCAAACCTTGAATGACCCTTGATCTTTTGGGCATTCTTTTTAATTTTACTGAACAAACAATTAGCAGGGTCAGTTTCCTAAATCAGGATAATTATTTCAGATATGCCTGGTGGTCGGGTCTTGTCATCAGCACCACCTTTGCTGTTTAACAAATTATTGATTCGTTAAAGTACAAGAGTGACATTAAGAAGAATTTAACTTTTTGTTGTGATTGCATATGTAGTTGCATAGGATTTTGAATTGTGATATTCGCAGCAAGCAGGCTGACCACCTTCATTTCGAGGATTGGCACAAGTTTCCATTTTTTTCAATGTTTTCATACTCTCCATTTCCTCCTCTTAATTATAACCTCAACTGAACAGTCAAACAACAAAAATATAATTTATTTTAATTTGCTCTCTCTTTCTTCCATGTGCTTTCAGGACATAAGTAGTCATGCTGCTTTCTTTTTTTTTTTAAGGATTTCTCCGAATAGCTGTCTTCTTAGGAAAGAATAGTGAAGTTGTTCCCTATTGACTTCTCCCTGTTTTTTTAAATTCAGGTTACTGTTGTATTTTTCGGCTAGATGGGCTAGAGATCCCAATTTACCCTATAGCTGGTAGGGTTTGGTGAGAAAGAAATGGATTTCAAGGGTACGAGGATGCGGTGAACGCCGACTGGGCATGCCGATTCCACTCTGTTGCTTCCACATTAAAAATACATACAACAAAGGAAGTCAAAACTAAAAAAGATGTGAAAACAAATCGCGTTTTGCACTTCAGTCACTGATCTGGAATGAGGGGCATTCTAGCTCGAGCAGTGATTTTCAACCGGTGTGCCGTAGCACACAAGCTCAATTGTTTAGTTTATCAAAATTAAAATCCCTTTAAAAATTGATTATATCATTGTTATAATAAATAAATCCTAATATTTTTTTTTATTTTTTATTTTACCATCGTAATTTGAGTGTGCCGCTGAAGTTTAACTTTTAAGTTTTTTCGTAAAAAAAAAGATTGAAAAACTTTGGTCTCTCGTAGACTTTGGAGATTTTATGTGATTCCTTAACTTGTCCGCAAATATAAATAAACAAGGTAAAAAAGTACTCCACTCACTGCTGTACTACAAAAAAATAAAAATAAAATAAATCAATAATAGAGTTTTTTTTTTAGTAGTAGTAGCAATAGTCTTGCTTGTACGTATGTACACATGGACAAAAACACATAAGCTCTCAAAAGTTATGTATTTTTTTTATCCATAACTTTTCATTTAAAATTCACAATATGGATATTAATTTGAGATTCTGAAATTCAGAACATTTCATGCAAATGGCCGTTTACGGTTTAATTAATTAATGACTATCTTCATGCTGCTAATTGTACAGATGTTGCCATCATTCAGCAAATAAACTTTTAGATTTATGAAATGCCTATTCAGTACAATACAAGGATTTTAAAATGAAACTGCCACATTATTAATTAAGCAAAACAAAGCGAACAAAAATTTAGTTATATTTTTATTTTTATTCTTTTTGTTTTGCTTTTTTTTATCATGAGATAAACTCTCTGAATGTAGGATATCGGTTTTGTTCTGATTTACTTGAATGAGCAAAAAAATAATGGCCTTGAAGATTTTGATAAATTTAAACTATAGAAATGTGACTTCAAATCTCAATGGAAGTTACTTTTTTAATTCTGATTTTATACTGTTTCAATGGCTGAAGAATGGATTGGCCTATGAAAAGCATAAAAAGTAGATAAAATTATTTGTATCGTTGTTTCATACATTTATCTGAACTTTGTGTATTCATTCTTTAATTTTGATGGTGCTTCTTTCTATTGAAAAATAGAGTATTGCAAAATTTTTAACAGGTCTGGTTTTATTTCTTGGGGTGGGGGGACAGAACAAAAAAATTGTTTGTTTTTATTTTTTTTTTTTGTTAAGAATGAAAATTAGGATTAAAAAGATTTTTTTTTTAAACTGAACATTTATTTGAGTTTCTATTGTTCAAAGATTTTTCTCTCAATAAGATTTAGTATTGGTCAACACCAAACATTATTGTAGTAATGACCCACAAAAAATACCCCCTTAAAATCTAGACTAAAAGAACATTGTTAGTAACCTTGAATTTTGATATACATATTTACTAGGTTTCACTTTGTAGGGACACAAAACCACTGCCACAGAGTTGTGAGGATCACTAACTTGTAATGATCTTTGAAACTAGCTACTTTGAGATTTCTACTATACTGTAAGTGTCCTCTCACCACTTCCCAAGTTATATACAGTAAAATGCAAATACCGTTTTTATGTTTTTTACTTTTATAGATACACATACAATTGATCTGATAGATATTGACAAATGATAGTTTTATTTGGTGCATTGATGGAAGTATAAAATTGACATAATTGAATACAGTGTAAAAACGCTTTTTAAAATGTAAGGAAAAAAGCATTAGTAGTGGGAGAGCGTAGGTCAAATTAGGTAAAGAAAAAAATACATGCACTAAGAAAAATGAGATTTTTCTCTAGTACAGACATCTAAACGGATTGAATGTTACTGAAAAAATTACTTAAAATTGGCTAATTTCTCTTCTGTCTGCATCTTTGTAGTTCCTTTTCTAAAGAATCCTTATTTATTGATACTGCATATACAATAGAGAAGCCATTAATAATGTTTAAAACCCATCTCTTAAGGATATTCATTCTTTTTGGCTTTCATCACTTCAGAAATGTTGTGGAATTTAGGTAAAAAAATCTCTTGGAATTTCACAGGAATTTCATTTGTTAATAACACTCTGCAGTGACATTGGCATGAAATTCTTTGGCCTTCTTTTACAGGAAGGCATGCAAAAAATAAAAAAATGAGAGAGAAAAAACATTAAAATTACATCTTGAATAAGTTAGGATATTGAAAACCAGAGTATAAAGTTATAATAAATGAATTGGGTCCAATCAGATAGTTGAGGTTTGTGTCTTGTCATCATCACTTCTGATGTTTTGGCATTGTATGAATGAGCATCTCTATCTACACACACACGCACACATTTCAATAAATCAAGAGAAATTTGAGTTTTCTGTCTGATTCAAGAGATAGGTCACTGTTATTGATTTATTGAATATTATTGCTCTAGTTGCCTAATTTTAGCAAAATTTCTAGTCTGAAAAATATGAAATTCTTATAATTTTTACATTTATTTTTTAGTTATTATTAATATACTAGAAATAACTAAAAATTTAACGGTTTTCCTATTTGAATTTTCTGATGAATCTTAATTCTTAAGTTAATGATTGAATAAGCTCATGGGGTGTTCCACAACAATAAAATCTCAATAGAAATTTCCCAATTAAACAATTTTAACAAAATATTGCAATAATGATCATAAATATGAATGCTGGTCTTTATTTTAAGAAGTAAGGTGGTACAAATTAAAAGATTTAAAATCAAACTTTTCCATTTCACTGCAACAACTATTAAACACTATTTTTCTTTTTTTCTTTAATTTTTTCACTGAAATGAGGTAACATCTCTTCTTTCCACTCAAAATGGAATAGTTTATTATTTATGAGATATTTGCAGGGCATAACAGTTGTGCTGAGGGAGGAACAAGCAGAATTATATATATATATATATATATATATATATATATATATATATATAGTTTAACATTTACTATATTCATGAGGGAAAAGTGCTCAATATTGGAAATATTGTTTCTAGATGTGGATATAAGAATCAGTATATCTAATAGCTAAAATTAAAAGTTCAGTAATCTTGTCTCTACTCAGTTTCACAGAATTACATCTATTCTTCAGGAGATTTAATTGTAAAGTATAGAATAGAAAATGTGTGTGTAGGTAGTATCTGAAGTTTGGGGTATTTGAACAGACTCATCAAGCTGTTCATCTATTGAGTGACCCAACATTTCACTGAATATTTCATAAATCTCTTGAAACCACTCCACCAGGAAATAAAGGACTGCATTTTGTATCAATATTCTCTTAGGAAAGCATTTCACATGTTTTGATTAATGTATAGTTCAGATTCTGGCTTAGTTTGTTTATTTTTGCACTATTGCCTTTGGGAAAAGCATGGATCCATCCTTTCTTCTTTCCCACCAGCTATAGGCTAAAAAGCTGGTTAGATTAGGCTCTAAAATTTTGGATAGCTGCCAGACTAGAAGGAGGACTATTCTAGATTCAAAGACCATGAGGAAGGCAACAAGAAACCATATATCTTCCTCAAGAATCATGGAAATTTACAGATAATAAAGAAAAAGAAACAATGGAGAGCCATGATTGTCTCTGTCCTGAATTATGGCATATATATATATATATATATATATATATATAATGGTTGGCTGCTTGTATCCAAGTATGTTTCTCTGCAAGGGAGGCTTGGCAATTTCTGCTCCAGATGCCTGCAGAAGCACATTTGTGTTCAACCCTCTACCGTGCCATCTGTCCTTCATACTGCAACTTTGCTGAGCAGACATTAGTTACAGCTTTAGAGCATATCTTCTGACGTGGTCAACAGTTTGTTCATGGTCAGTATTCTCAAACCCTCATCAAGATGACTTGTGACTGTGTGTGCAAGCACAATCATCAACAAACAATTCCATCTACCTAATTTCACTCACAATACTTGGGTCAATCTGTGGTATGGCTTTCAGACACTTTCTAATTGTGCCAAACATGGAGATTGTCACCCTAGAACAATAACATCAAGAAGTCACCTTCCTGACAAATAGACCATGGTTAGGTTCAAACCTGGGTCTTGTGTTCGCAAAGTGAATATATATATATATATATAATGTGTGTGTTTGTGCATATAAATTATCACAATATGTATTTTTATTCCTTTACTGAGGGCAGTTATTATGCCACTTGTCAAAGGGGGAAGTACTTGTTTGCCTGTCTTGAATATCCCCATTACAAATTCTGACCTTTGCTGGAACTCAAATCCTGGCCCTATGGCATTGATCAGAAATATGCAACTATTTCATCTACAAGTCAGATCTCTTTTTAAAATATAGTGTATAAAATGAGAATTTTGAACTTCCTACAGTTGTAATCAGTTTGTTAATCATTGTGTTTTGCTGAAGAGCTTTAATACTGATGATTATTAACCATAAATAGTTTTGGAGTATACATTGAGAACTCTTTTTTTTAAATTCAATAATAAATTCAGGGATGGAAAATAATGAATAAATTATTTCAAAAGACCATTTCTTAAAAATGTGACACAAAATCATCTTTAATATGTAGCTTTGTAGAAATAGATATTTTAACAAATTATACTGAGCAATATATATATAAAATCTGCTTCTCTTATAACAACTAAGCAAGATACTTAATGTGATTAACAACAGTAAAATTTATCAACTTTCCTTTACTGACTCAAATGTGGAGAGATAAGGCAGCTGCCATGAAAGGAGGCCTTGTAAGAGAAAAGAAATAATATCTAGGTTAGGAGGGGAATGGAGTTGCAAGTATTTTATACACATACACACATCTCTCTCTTTCTGTATCTGTGCACATATTTATTCTTGTTGCTCTTCTGTGAAGATATTTTCCTCATTTACTGTTATATAGGAGATTATTTATGTAGCAATTCATCATTTGTCTTTTTGTTTTTCTGGACATTTTACCGTTTTGTAATACTTTGGAAGGCATCTTTCACTATTCCTATGCACCTTCAGATTTCTGTATCATTATTTTTCATATAATACAGCAATCACTGTAGGTGGGCTAACTGAATGAGTTGGGCATCATCCCATCATATTCCATACATTTTCAATGGTTGTCAGGTCTGATGATAGTGTCAGTTAAAGAAGTTGTTGCAATTTTTGAGTAGTATAGGCCTCAAGTGAGTGGGCATTATTCTGCTAGAACAGTATATCACATTCCTGTTGCATGAATAGCAGCAAAATGTTGAATAATGTTCTAGATGTACATGACATTGTTCAACATTACCTTCACAAACAGCAAAGGTGGACATAATTTGTAACTTACGACACTCCAAACCAGGATGCCAGGGGTTGAGTCTGTATTTCATGTTTAAATATACTCTGGAAGATGTTATTTCCCCAAGCCTGTCTCACACATACACACACACAAATCGCCATGACTTGCATGAAGGTGCAAGAACCTGCTAACCTCACTGAGTGTCATTTGATCTCCCAGATGATTCTCTGTGTGACATCACTTAATTTTTAAAAAAAATGTGTTTCTGAATAGTTGGGATAATTTAATTCTTCAACATATTTTGCAATTTACTTTAATAGTTTTGTATTATACAAACACATAAATCAATAAATACATAAATATAATTTTTTTTGCCAGTTTTAAGACTTTAGATATACCCGGATACTATTTCCAACCATTCCTCTCAGATATTTTGTTCTGAAATTTTTCATGATTAAAAGAAAGATTTACAGAACCATTTTCAGATAATTAGCAAGTCTGAAAAGATGGCTTTGAGACTAAAAAATAAAAATTATCTGGTGTTAAATTTTTTCTCTTTATAAAAAGAAAAGTAAATATGTTGCTTTCCCTTTACCTAAAGTGTCCTGAAAGATTTATAAGCTTAAATTATCAATATTGAGATTTAACAAAGAAACAAAAGTGTAAATAAATGTTTCCTTTCAGCAAATGTGTTTGTGTATGAGTACAATTATCTGTGTACCGTTTCACGTATGTCTGTATTTGCAATCATGTGTTCTTGTATTTTTGATTGCATCAATTTGAGATTATACACACACACACACAAATACATACATATATTGAGAAAGAAATAAACATTTTTATTTTCTTATGCATTTTTATAAATATAATTTTTGATGATTATTACCCTGCCATATTTCATGTAAATCAATGGCTTCATAATAAAATTGTTATGGACCAACCAATTTTGATAAAATTTTCTGGATATATTTTTATTATAAATATGCCATGTGAATTTCAGCTTATTTCTTTTCTTAGAAATATCTACAATAACTTATTTGGTGTGAGATGTTTTATGCAAATCAACGGTTGTTCATTACATTATGAAATATTAAAATACATCTCTCTCTCTCTCTCTATGTGTGTGTGTATATATATATATACATACATACATACATACACACACACATATATATATATATATATATATATATATATATATATATACACACACACACACACACACACACACACACACACACACACACACACATATATATATATATATATATAGCCTCTGTCTGTCTTTTATCGAACTACTCCTAGAGTTTTGGAGATAGACCCCCGTAACCATATATATTCTGAAAGTACATTACCCAGGGTACTTGGATAAGTATATTTCATTTTGCTCAAAGGGTGAAACGTAATATTATCCCCTTTGATTTAAATTAAATTTAATTTTGAGCAATGACTCTTATCCAAAAATATAGCAGGAAAAAAAAGCCAGAAGATGGAGGTCACATAGGCAAGATCAAAATGAGACAATATGGATGTCAAGTTAAGCAAGAAATCACCAATCAGTAATGCCTTACAATACATATCTGTTGCAACAATTCAACTGTCATATCAATGTTGAAATCTGCTAATCAATTCATTCAATCAATTATTGCATCAAATACATACAAAGGGGTCAGTTCAAGCTGTTTTTGCACCCACTCACTGAAAAAATTTTTTTCCCTTTTGATTTAAATTAAATTTGAACAAGGGAATGACTTCTATCCAAAATATAGAAGGAGAAATCCTGAAGATGGAGGTGACGTCGGCAAGATGATGGAGTAATATTGAAATGCATCATTTTTCTCCACAAATTATAACACTGCTTTATAAGCAATCATCATTTTCTTAGAAAAAAATGTAGCACACAGCAAGATGCAGTTAATTCAGATTATATATATATATATATATATATATATATATATATATATATATATAGTTATTGATATTCATTTTTAATTTCATAAATGTAATGATTGCCATGCATTGTAAGAAAGCCATAACCTCAAAAGAAAAACATGATATTGCAAAGTTATTGTATAATTGGAATGCTGGACATTGTAAACAAGTTGAACAGAGATAAGTAAAAAAGAAATTGAAAAAATTGGCAAGATAAGATTAAAGAAAGTGTTTGAAGAAAATTAAATAAAAAGGTATTAAGTGTGAATATGGATTAACAAAGAGGAATATATTTGGTATTGCAAATATAAACAGGAAAGATACAGAATACTAAGACTATTGGCTAAAGTCATGAAAGCAACCTAATTACTATCTTTCAGTCAACATCACAGAGAAATTTGTCAGCTGGGTGAAGAAGTACATGAAAAGTGATTTCTCAACAGTAATTTTAAGTGATGAATGTAGATAGTGAATGGATTTTATGGCTGGACTAGAAGTTTTTTTTTAATGGAAATAGTCAACGAACATATTTTAAGACAATGCGAGTAGCTGGAGTAATGTTTTGTACTCATATTGTGGGTAGTAAAATTATAAGGACTTTCGAAGTTAATGATGATGTCAAGATCAATGCAGCGAATTATTCTAAGTTCTTAGACAATATATATTTTTGACTGTTATAGGTCACAATCAAGAAGCTTTAATCAAAAGTTTATATTCATACTTATATTTATACTATGCCCCATTGCATTCTGCAAAGCTGAAAGTTGCCTTGTTTGCTAAAAAGAAAGGTAACAAAGATTCAAAATTAATGGAATGGTCCTTAGCCTCTCGAGGTATTCATTGAATATAAAAATTGTGACCTATCGTTAGAGATGCATATGAGAATGGAAAATAATATTTAAGCTAAGATCAGCAAGGACCAATAAAATCAGCTGCAAGATTATGTCAAAATGGTTGAAAATCAGTGATAAGAGTTATAGTATGTCAAGGAACCTAAATTGATTTGTAAAATAATAAAACAACTTATTTAGGTATCTGGGGTATTGTACTAACCAGATAGCTTTCTTTGCCCTTTATTTCAGTTTTTTCCATCATAAACCCAGATATCTCCAAAAGATGTTAACCAGTGTTTTTAATAAGGATATGGAACTTGAAACTCACAGTGTGTACTACTCAAATGCACATTTTCTTTTTCTTTTTCTAATCAACTTAGGATTTTAACCAGGATTCAGGTTGTTTAATCTCTGAACAAGAATTAGTATTCAAGTTGTCTATTTCTTCGGATTGAGTCTAACAAAATATAAAAGTTGGTAGAATCTTTGAGTACAATAACATATTTATTTAGTCACCCCCTTTTTTTGTTTAAACTTACGTATTTTTTTATTTTTTAACTTGCTTAAGAAGACATACTAACATCAATTCAGATTTAGTCAATGTTGAGTAGATATATATAAACAAATCATGCATATCATGAAAATTTCACTGAAAACATTGACTTGCATAATAAAATCTGATAGTGGTTGTATTTTTTTGTAATTTTGAAGAGTAGAGAAGTTATAGTCAAACTTCACCTCCAGCAGATACCTGACAAATATAATGTGTTAATATGTATATTTTGTCACTTATCAAATTTTAATTTCATGAATAACTGTTTCTTTTAATTTTTCTTTTATCTTTGAAAACTTTCTGTGCTTTTCTTTAGAAATGATTATCAGAAATCCATTTGAAATTTTACATCTTCATTATTTTATTTAAGTCTTTCAATGTACTTACAAAAATATGGATAAGATGAAAACTCTAGCAGCTTGCAGTGGAAAATATTTTAGACACATTCTTTGAGTTGAACTTGCTTGTCATCATCACTCACAAGCCAGAAGCCAGATAATTAAAGGGAAGTAACCTCTACTTGTTCTAACAGAATCATATCCCGTGTGAATTGAAAGAACAAACAATGCTAGTACAACACAAGCAAGATTTTATCGTTTATTTAAAACGAGAGTTATTTAGTAATTTTTTTTAATTAAAATAATTAACTTTTATGAAGAGTGACAGAGAAAAATAAATTTGATTACACTGACATTAGTTTTTACATTATTTTTATTTATTTAAAAAAAAAAATGAAATATTTTCTTATATCAGTCATTTATTCTGCATGTGGCCCCAATCCTCTTTGGTGAAATTTAATATTTTGTGTATCTAAAATTATGAAAGTAGCTTGGTCATTCTCAGTCTCTTCTCATTAAAATTCAATATATATCAGATTAAGAGGAGATTTTAGATAATAGCTTTTCTCAAGATAGCAACAAAAATGCAAAAAATTTTTTACAGATTCTATTTTGCTTGTTTCTTAGATTATTTAGCTAGATATTAGCTTTTTTGTTATGATTTAGCTCTGTTCAATTTTTAAAACTGACTTTTCTCATACCATCTTCAATTATTAATGTTTTCTAGAGACACCATGTGATTATTACTTCTCAAGTGCTGATCACTTATCTGCATAAACTGATTGTTTTGTATTTGAGAAGTAAAGTTTTTTGTTTTGTATTGGAGAAGTTCTTAAGTTTTTGTCTATAATTATATAATAATAAAATTATATATACAAAATTTTTCTTCTCCACCTATCTTTCTCTTATAATGTGAGAGAGAGAAAAATTAAAGTGTGTGTGTGTGTGTGTACAGAAAATGTCAACACTTTCTTTCAGATATCTGTTTATTTCATCTCAATTATCCTAGAGCTTCAGCATCAGCATGAAGTTCTTGTATCTTTTCCAATCACTGTATTTCAGATCTGATTCCTAAAACCCATCTATGAGAAAGAAGAGTTGACTTTATAGAGATAAAAAATACAACTTTTCCATCTGACATTCAATTAATTATTTGTAAAATTCCATGTGAACATGACATTGATAGTATATTTACGACAAGAACTTTATTCAATATAATAACTTTTGTAGTTGTGCATTTTTGTGTAAATAACTAGTAAGATTTTTTTTATATAAATTCTATTAAGTATTTGCTTTATTTCTGCAAGAAAGGCTACATTTAGGTATTTCCTTTTATAACTAAAAAAAAATTTTCTTTTAATCTTTCAAGTAAGTGCACTTTATACAAGAGAAAATACAGTATACTGTATTTTCTCTTATATGAAGTATGCTTGAAGAAAATCTTTCAAAAAACACTAACATATATAAACACCTTTGTGTAGCATACTTGTTCCTTGGTGACCCCAGAAGGAAATAATTTCTATATTTTAAACAGGAATAAATATTATGATTGGCTTATGGCCATATCAGGTTGAAACATTGGTTCACCAATGTTAAGCAACATTAAGTTTGGTCAGTATCAAGATAGGTGACTACTTGGGAATACTAGGCAGTGTTGCCAGATTGGATTTTTTGATGCCAAATTTCTGAAATCTGTCTTTTTTTATGTTGGTTTGGTGCCAGAGAATTGATTTGGTGTCTGTGGCTTTTACTTGTTTTTTTTTTTTTTTTTTTTTACATGATAAAAGATATTATAGAGGGTATATTACAGCTGCTATGGCGCAATTTTTTTCTCCTCAGTGATGCACCTGAATTATGGGAGATTTTGGTGTTTTTTATCAACATATCCTTAATCCAGAAAAGGAAGGGCTCCCAGAAATTTACTGTTAAAAAAAAAGCAATAATGATTCTTTTGCAAACCTATGCCAAATTTCTTTTTCATTATTCTCTATCATATAAATAAATAAACTAATGACCGTTTTTTCCTGGTCTTTCACATGCTTCTCTGATGTTTCTTTCATAAGTTAATATTAAGTTCTTTAAATGAAAAAAATTTTATACACATACTAAAAAAAATGAATAATTAATGAAACAGTTATTATCATTAGATTTCATACGTTAAAAAAAAAAAAAAGTTTTCAATTAAAAAATTGAAATTTCATGAAATTTATTTAAAAACGCTTTTAATCATAAAGTATTAAAATTCTAAAAAGAAAACATTAAAAAAACAAAACAAAAAAACATTTTTCCAATGAATCAGATTTGTTTGACTATTGTTACCTAAATAAATTAAATTTCCAAATTCATAGCTAAAAACAAAAATTCACTATAGAAATATTTCAAATTGAAAAAAATAATGAAGTAGCTTCATTATAAAACACCTAAAATCACACTGTGATTAAAAAAAAAAAATAAAATCTCATATTTGGCCTTTTTTCTGGCTTTATACAAAAATTTTAATTTCGCTTTTTTCTGGCTTTTTATACATATTATTTGGCTTTAAATAAAAATTTTAATCTGGCAACCCTGATACTAGGTGCTGTAAGCTTGGATGTGCATGTGGAATAATGGATGATGACATGGGATGAGAAATCGGATAGCCGGATTTGAATTCCAGTCAGTTTTGTTTTTGTTGCATTCACTTCTGCAAATACCCTTAGATGATCATGAATCAAAAAGAGATATGATTGCCAAGTGTGTCATATCCACTCCTACCAAATGCAATAGGGTAATGGCCTATTCCTCCCCATCAATCTAAAGAAGGTCTACGTCCAAGAAAAAGGAATATTACAATTATAAATGATTAGCTTATATATATGGTGGCTGAAAAACGTGTTTAAGCTGAAATGTATTTATAAAATAGTATTAAAGTAACTTTGTGTCACACTGTATATCAAAATAATGTTAAATAACAAAATAGATAATGGATATTATAAAGATTTTAGTGTTTTTCTAAATATTTCTTACCAAATAATAGAATTAATAATTTCTGAATGTGGAGTGTCCTGAACATTGTGATAAAAAAGCAACAAAAATAAAATGATAGTAGTGAATATATTAATAAATTTAATATTATTGACCAAAATCAAGAAAGTGAAAAATGATTAAAGATTTCAGAAGATTGAAGAAAGATTTAAAAAAATAATTAGTTTAAATGTCACAATTATAATAATACTATGGGTGTGTCATTTCATGTGGGCTCTAACTTCTGGCTCACTGAAGTAGCATATCCTTTCACACTGGTGGGGATAAGTGGGAGAAGGGGTGAAAGTGTTGAAGGGGCCTAATTTAGTCTAAACTGATAAGTGTTTCTTTGACCTTTCTAGATTTGAACTCAATGTCAACTGGCATCTCCAACTCCTTAATTGGCCCAAGCCTATTTTTCCAATTCTCTGAGAGGACAGTAGCTCAGGTTTGAATTATATACAGCAGTCAACCAATTAACAAATCAGGCACAAAATACTACTCTCTGAAAATGTCTTTAACCTTCTCTTTTAGTATGACTTTTATATATAAATTTGATATATTTTATTATATATAATCATCCACAATGCCTGAACATTAATAATTTCTTTCTTCCTGATTTTCATTGCATTCCTATCATAGAACTATTAGAAATGAATTTACATTATACATAGCTATATTTTGGCTGTAATGTTTGCCTCAATTCCTAATCATCTTGTATATTGCTTCTGGAACATGTGCATTCATTTTTGTGGTTTTATTTAAGGAAATATAAAATGGTAAAAAATCTTTTTCATGGTTATTTTTTTTTCTTTAAGTTGTGGTATATACTTACATGAATTTCTGTATTAATTTTTAAAAAGAATAATTCCCTAAATGAAACTTTCTGAAAGATAGCATTTGTTTCTCTGAAAAGTATTCCCTTCTGTCTTTTCTGTTTGACTATGTTGAATTAATGCTGGCATTTTACTCTACTCAAGCTGTGAAAAAAGCAGTGTAAAGTTCTTAGTGGCTAGATACTGGTGTTGGTTCATGCTTATCTTTCTTTCCTATATATATATATATATATATATATATATATATATATATATAAGCTTTAATCTTGGCTTCTTTATTTTGGGGTTACTCTTCTTTGTGTTTGCTTTGAACCAGAGTTCCTGATCAGTTAAACTTTTGGAAAATCTGTTGCATGTTAGGAATGACAGCAATTAGCTGTAGTTTTAAAACTGAACATATTCACACCAAAATCTTTTAGTTAATGATGTTTAGGTATTTCTCAACACATACAATTTATTATAAGAGTAAATAATGATAATTCCTAACAATAAAATATGGGGTGATTTTTATAAAATTGATAGATCATATTGAATAGACATGAAAAAGATTTTAGCCTTGTTTTTTTTTTTAAATAGATAAGTTTATTCTACTTTGGCACAAGGTTATGATAGATCATATAGTGAGGAATGAACTAGATGATATATCACAGGCTTGTTAATTAACACTACATATTGCGTTCATATAAATGTTCATTTCTATTAACTTCTGGTTTGTAGGCATGTGTCAAAATTAATTGAAGGTTGGTAACGGGGGGGGGGGCTGCTTTCCATTGCACTAAGAGATGTAAGATTAGGAATATATCCTGATGTCTGTAGCAAAGCCAATTTACAGATAATACATAATATAACTTCTCTGCTGTATCTATTGAGTATATAGATCCCACCAAACACAGACTATCATTGTGGTGTGGGGTGACAAATATATTCCTATTATCGGACTGAAAAGAGGATAAATATTGAAGATTAATTCCTGATGTACATTTCTCAATTTTTTTCAAATGATTAAGTATATTGCTTAATTTCATGCTTGTAATTGTTATTATAATTTTTCTTTTTTATCCTTGAGATCAATTTGAAATATTTTCATTATCTAAAGAAATAGATTATATCACTTTGAGTTGGTTACTTGCTTTTTAAAAATGTCACTTCTGCCAACATTCCTTTAACCCACCCCATTATAGTCACTTATTTCCTGTTCTCGGACTGGCTGGCAGATTGGCAAGCAATTCTGAGAACTTTGTGGAGAATAGATTTACTAATCTCTGTGGAAAATGTCAAACCAATTTCTAAACTTTTTATTTCTCTTTTTGTTTTCTTTTTCCATTTTAAAATTATCTTTAATTATTTGTGCAAATTGCACCAAGTGACAGAAATAATACTTGAAGGCAGGAGAGAGATTTTTAACTAAATAAATGAAAATCATTAGCTTATTAACAGTGTTCTGGAAAGGCATAAATATATTCAATTTTTATTTTTTATGGACATAAGGGGTTGCTGAAAATTTCTTGGACTAACCAAGAAAACATCACCCTTCCTCCTAAATTCTGGTTTCATTTGGTAAAATTTTAGAGTGTGCTAGACTGAGAATTTTTTAGTACCCACTTTTGTGTGTGTGTGTGTCAGAGAGAGAGAGAGAGAGAGATAGCCTGAAGATTGTGTTCAAGCATGAAACAAACAGTTGCTATTTGGTGTTGATCTCAGTGTCCACTTTTATATTTACATATGCTCTATCCCCAATATTGAGCACTTTTACCATAAATATAGCATATCTTAAAACTATATTTTTATCATATTTTTTAAAACTAGAATTAATGAAACCTTGAAATAAAAAAAAACAACCACCAGAGAAAAACAAAAATGGAAAATAAGAATGATTTAACAAATCTACCTCAACTTAAATTCAACTACAAATTATTCAATAATCTAGAAAAATTTCTGATAAGAAAACTTACCTAGAATGTGTGAGTAATATGTATGTATGTATGTATGTATGTATGTATATATATATATATATATATATATATATGCACAAAACACACTCATTCAGTTCAATTCCCAGTGGCAACTGTCTGCTTCATGCTTAGATACAATCTTCAGGCCATGTGTATTTTGGCTCAGTATATGCTGGTCAATGGTGTATTATATTATAAATTATAATGCACCATTGACAAATGTGAAGGGATGTGTACCTATGTTTTATGGATTCTGCAAAAGTGTTTGACAAGGTATGTCACAAAGAATTGTTAGGATATATTAATTTATTTGTTTAATAGATCTTATCCTTGATAAGGCTACATAAATGGTGAGTAAGTAATTTCCATTGAAATTCTGTATATGCTTTTAGTATTTATCATTTCTGTATGTAATCATTAACTTGAACAAAAGTTTTAACTCTTTCAGACTGGGATGTTTTTTTATGCTGTGTTTCTTATATATGATTACTATCATATCTGTGATATATTTGCAAAACATCTCCAAAGCTACTCTAGGACAAAGAAATGTGTCTTCTGGCTTGTCCACAAATTCAGAGTAGCAGAATCAAACTTGTTATGGGAGTTGCTGGAAAACAAGAAAGGTGAACTTGTAGTTAAATGTTTCTAAAAATGAAAGATTGAAATATAATAAAAAATAGTTTGATTAGAGCAGGGGACAGTTGCTTAAGTGCTGGCTTAATTTTTTTTATGCTTGGGTCTAATAAATAGAAAAGAAATACATTTCAATATAACTAAACACATAGAATTGGTAGTTTTTTTTAATACAGTATCAAATAATGTATTCAATAACTTTTTTGAATTTTACATCTTTCTTTCTTATTCTTAAATTGCTTAAGATACCCTGATAGCAGTAGTGGAGTAGCATATTGAACTCATTCTATAACCCTTTCTTGGTGCACCTTTCTCTTATGAATGGCATACCTGAAGGAATGACAGAATGTATGTAATAACAAGCAAATGTCAAAAATTGGGGTGATGTCATGCATCAGTAATTTGAGTAAACCAACTTAACATTATAAAATGATCACTTGCCAATGTGGTGGTCTGTGTGCTTTGTCCATTTTGCTTGTCAGAACAAATTCAAGATTTGTCACAGTTCAAATCCACACACACATTTTAACATCAAGGCAACATTAAGCCTAGTCAGTACCTCATTGGGTGACTGCTTGGGAATGCCAGGTGCAGTAAGCTTGGATGTGTTTGTGGTATATATAACGAATAATAGTTTGGAATGAGAAATTGGAGAGCCGAGTTCAAATTCCATTTGAGTTCATTACATTCAATTATGCACAAATACCCTTGGTATGAATCCATTTATTTTCCCTCCAGCTATGATAAATAGGACTTACTTGCCTTGGTTGTTAACCCATCTAGGAGAAGGAAAACTGAATTCTAACTAGATTGGAGAGGATTGGTAAAGGTGGATAAGCCAACAGGCAGCTAGAAAATGGAAAACTCCTATCCTAAAAGGAAGCTTGCAACTGTAGCATCATGTGATATGTGACACACAGTACACCAATACAGGACATGATGGAGAGAATGTGCATTGCAGAGCATAAGCAATTGACCACTTTAAACAATTCACATACAGGTTATTCGGTAAAATCTTAGAATTTAATGAACCCTCATCTGGCATTCTTGATGGGTGAATTCATTCCTGTTTCTTTGTGATGAAGTTCATATTTGTCTTTTGTTTAGAAGTGAATTTGGGGCTTCTCTTAACACAAAGTTTCTATGGCCAAATTGGTTCAAGTGTTCATAAATGTATGAATTTTCAGAGTTTCATTATAAGTTGCTAACTTACTGCTCTTTACATTCTTGCATCTGGTATTAGAAATTGCAAATCTTTTTTGTTTTCTTTTTTACTCTCTCATATATATATATATATATATATATATATATATATATATTAATGTGTGTGACAGATATACCAAATACCTTTGGTGTTAGCATTTTTTGTGCATTAGATTGTTTCACATGCACACACATGTGCTTGTGTATGTTCAAATGTCCATTTATAAAATATATACATATTTATATACTTAGATATGCTCTTAGTAATCCTTCAAACCTTGATAGTTTTACTTGTACAAATATATTCTGATACTACTGACTTTATTGCTAGATTGAAAAGTGCACACACACATATAAACCTTTTTCACTGTCCACTATGACTCAGACCTTTCCCAAGGTCTGTAAGGCTTGGAAAGAAATGGGCTTTACCCTGTTATGTTAACCTGTGAGAAGTTGAATTCAGAATTGTCTTTCTCTTACATTGGTTATCTGCTTTATTTTGCCCATAACTGTGGGGAAAAGAGAGAGGTTTATACCTTCTCTAAGTGTATTAGTGAACAGTGAATGAAATACTGTCAGAGTTCTTAATTGTCCTGCAAATTTTATTTTCTGTTCCCTTTTTCTCTCTCTCAGACACACGCACGCACATTATTGCGTGAAGGAAATTTCATGGACACATAATGTAGAAAAAAGGCTTTGTGAATATACCACTTAAAGGATATACAGAAGGTAAGAGAGAGAAAAGCAGCAAATAATCTTGGTTGATGGAAGAACAAATATCACTAAAGACAAAGAGAGGTCATAAAGTTGAAAGTATCGCTGAGAGCAACGATAGGCAGAAAGTTGTGGAGAGTCATGATTGGCCACATTTTGAAGGGACACAATAGAGAGAGATGTATATTTAAAGTTGAGTAAATATCTGCAAAAGAAAAAGAACATATTTGCCCAAAATGAATAATAAAAAAAAAACAAGAAAAAATAAAACACGTGTACAAGAAAGGGTTCACTAATTATGCTTAGTTATCAGACAGCTTTCATTCTCTAATGTACATATTCTCTGATTGTCCCAACCACTCTTAGCCACTGGTAATTTAAGGGTATTGACACTCCCTATCATTTCCTGTGTCACCCATGGTTAGCACACCTGCCTATGGAACAAAGATGTATGGCGCGCCTGCCTTTGTTCAGTTTTTTACCTCCAAATCAGTCGTGTGCCCATTTTATAATATATATATATATATATATATATATATATATATATATATATATATATATATATATATATATATATATATAATACACTCCACTTCTTAGGTTTCTGTTTATGTATGGTAAAGAAATAAAAGTTTAACACCACGTGGCAGGCACTAAATAAAATATAAAATATTTAATGAACTTTTTTACAAAAATAGAAAAAAAAGATTGTTTTTGTTAGTCTTCAAAAATCAGACTGAGGAGTTGGTGTATAAAGAAAGAGCAATTTATTGTCAGGCTGTAAGTTCAGTCAAAATTTTTTTGAAAGTAAATCACCCATTTTAAAATTCATATAATTTTCCTTAAAATAAAATTGCTGGGAAATAAATCTTTAAAAATGTGTTGTTGGTAACATTGTTGAACTTAGGCTAAAAGAAAAATGAAATGTTTATAGACCAAAATTTTGTTTCCCTCTACCTCATCCCACTTCTTTCACACTAGTAGTTCGATCCAGTGGCTTTCACTTCAGATCAAGTGACAGCAAGCCTTCTCAGTGATACAACACTCTCCTTACTATCCTCCTTTTTACTGATTTCCGTAAATGTGTTGTCTGCACAGTTTTAATTTGATTTTTAATTCTTCTGAACATTTTGAACAACTCTTGTTAGTGTTCAGTGTTTCAAGTAGTACTCCAATAATGGACACACTTGTCCCTTTTTTTTTGATACACCAGATGGTTATCATGTGGCAGCAATTAAAAACTGAGTATTATTTTTGTATCCAATGACAGTTTATTCTTCCTTGAAATTCAGTCCAACTCAGCACTTTTTTGAGTTAATTTCTTCCTCTTCCATATTCCCTCTCAACCCTCAGACATATTTTTGCCTCCTCCTCCATGGACATATTTTCTTTTCGTATCATTCTTTTTGTCCTTACTCTCCTTTTGTATTTCTTACATTCCTTTTAAATGGATTGCTTTTCCTCCATCTCATTCTCCTCGAACAAACTAACTTTTCCTCCAAAGTATTCTCTTTCTTGAAAATTTTCTTTTCTAGTAATAATACTATCACCATCACCAACAGCTACCTCTTTCCGTGTAGTCCCAGTTGTTGATCTGATATTAAAAGAAAAAAGTCTTCATTTTTTTTCTTTTTACAAGTAAAAGTTTTTGTTACTTGATCGTAGGAAAAGTATTTACTTACAATATCATCCTCATTTTCACTACCACTTGGATTATCTCGTCTGATTCCCTACCTAAGTGCTTTGTAGACAGGTCAATGCCTATGAGTTCATGTCGATATAGCAGAGTACATTTCAAAACAAAAACGTGGATGAAGGAAAGGAAAGAAAAACAAAATGAAAGAGAAAATAAAAATTGAAGATTGAAATAAATGAAAATAACATATTGAATTTTGATGGCTGATTTTAGTCTCTTTTCCTTTGACAGTTGTATTGATGGGAGTGTGTAGTTTATTAGATATTTTTTTTTGTATTGCTGCTACTAGTTGAAAAGTACAATGGGACAGTAGTTAATGATGGCAAAGAGAAAGGGATGACATTTATTTTATTTTACTAAATTTTACATTGCTGGCTTTCTCTTTACACTTTAATTTGCTTTTCTCCGCATTTATTTTTTTTGTCTACATACACCCCTTTTTTTTTTCTTTTTTTTATTAATGTCAATTTCCTCCTCCCATGGACATTTCATCTCTCTTTTTCTATCTGTTTTCTTTACAGATTGATGCATCCATTATCTACCATTAACATTTAACACTGTTGGGTTTTAGTTGTTTGAAAAAAAAATGCTAAAATTAACAATATATTAAAAGGAACACGAACAGTACTCTTGATAAGAATTTCTTCTTTGTTTGCATATGCAATTCTTACTTTAGCGTTTATAATTTTCCATTTTCCACTAAGCACTCAATCACTCACCTGTTTTACTGTGTGTGATCTTCTGGAGAACTAAACTCTATCTGTCTATTTTTATTACTTACATTCTCCATTGAAACTTATCTCACATCATTTCCGTTTTCAGATCTGATTACACCAGATCACTCTCCTTCAAATTTGTTAGTCTTACATGGCTTTTTCATATTATTTACCATTCTCTTTTGCTCTTTCAGCCATAGTAAGGTAGCTTGACTGTCATTCTTCCTAGTATCGGCATGTCTGTTTTTTGCTCACTTTTGTATCTGCCTGTATCTTTTGGTCTCTCTCTAACTCTTATATCTTCCCATATCTTTTTTGATTTCTCTCTCTTTCTTATCTACCGATATCTATTTTGGTCTCTCTTTTTCTCGTATCTGCTCATATCTTTTTTGGTCTCTTTCTCTCTCTCTCATATATGCCCATATCTCTGTTGGTCTCTCTCTCTCTTTTTCACTCAACTAAATCTGATATCTCATATCTGTACGTATCTCTGTTGGTGTCTCTCTCTCTTTCATATTGGTCTCTATCACTGTGGGTCATTTTTCTCTCTCATATCTGCCTGTATCTCTATTGGTCTCTTTTTCTCTCTCTCTCTCTCTCGTATCTGCCCATATCTCTGTTAATCTCTCTCTCTCTCTCTCTCTCGTATGACTGTATCTCTGTTAATCTCTCTCTCTCGTATGACTGTATCTCTGTTAATCTCTCTCTCTCGTATGACTGTATCTCTGTTAATCTCTCTCTCTCGTATGACTGTATCTCTGTTAATCTCTCTCTCTCGTATGACTGTATCTCTGTTAATCTCTCTCTCTCATATGACTGTATCTCTGTTAATCTCTCTCTCTCGTATGACTGTATCTCTGTTAATCTCTCTCTCTCGTATGACTGTATCTCTGTTGATCTCTCTCTCTCTCGTATGACTGTATATCTGTTGATCTCTCTCTCTCTCTCTCTTGTATGACTATATCTCTTTTGATCTCTCTCTCTCTGTCATATGACTGTATCTCTTTTGATCTCTCTCTCTCTGTCATATGACTGTATCTCTGTTGATCTCTCTCTCGTATGTCTGTATCTCTGTTGGCCACTCTCTCTCCTATATCTGCCCGTATCGTCTGTCTCTCTCTCTCATCTGCACTTTTGGTCTTTCTCTCTTGTATTTGCTTGTATCTCTGTTGGACTCTCTCTCTCTTGTATCTGCCGGTATCTCTGTTGGACTCTCTCTCTCTCTTGTATCTGCTGGTATCTCAGTTGGTCACTCTCTCATATATTTGTTGGTCACTCTTTCTCTCTCAATACTTGTCGGTTGCTCTCTCTCTCTCTCAATACTTGTCGGTTGCTCTCTCTCTCTCTCAATACTTGTCGGTTGCTCTCTCTCTCTCTCTCTCTCAATACTTGTCGGTTGCTCTCTCTCTCTCTCTCAATACTTGTCGGTTGCTCTCTCTCTCTCTCAATACTTGTCGGTTGCTCTCTCTCTCTCTCAATACTTGTCGGTTGCTCTCTCTCTCTCTCTCAATACTTGTCGGTTGCTCTCTCTCTCAATACTTGTCGGTTGCTCTCTCTCTCTCTCAATACTTGTCGGTTGCTCTCTCTCTCTCTCAATACTTGTCGGTTGCTCTCTCTCTCAATACTTGTCGGTTGCTCTCTCTCTCAATACTTGTCGGTTGCTCTCTCTCTCAATACTTGTCGGTTGCTCTCTCTCTCTCAATACTTGTCGGTTGCTCTCTCTCTCTCTCAATACTTGTCGGTTGCTCTCTCTCTCTCTCTCTCAATACTTGTCGGTTGCTCTCTCTCTCTCTCTCTCAATACTTGTCGGTTGCTCTCTCTCTCTCTCTCGCAATACTTGTCGGTTGCTCTCTCTCTCTCTCTCAATACTTGTCGGTTGCTCTCTCTCTCTCTCAATACTTGTCGGTTGCTCTCTCTCTCTCAATACTTGTCGGTTGCTCTCTCTCTCTCTCTCAATACTTGTCGGTTGCTCTCTCTCTCTCTCTCAATACTTGTCGGTTGCTCTCTCTCTCTCTCTCAATACTTGTCGGTTGCTCTCTCTCTCTCTCTCAATACTTGTCGGTTGCTCTCTCTCTCTCTCTCAATACTTGTCGGTTGCTCTCTCTCTCTCTCTCAATACTTGTCGGTTGCTCTCTCTCTCTCTCTCAATACTTGTCGGTTGCTCTCTCTCTCTCTCAATACTTGTCGGTTGCTCTCTCTCTCTCTCAATACTTGTCGGTTGCTCTCTCTCACATAATTTTTCTCTCTCTCGTATACTTTCCGTCCCTTTTTTCCTCTCTTGACCCTAACCCACCTACCTTACTTTCTTTTACCTTTTTCCCATCTGCCTTTCTCTCTAGTCTGTCATTCTCTCTCTCATCTTTTCTCGTCTGTCTTTCTCCCTCTCTCTCCCTTTCTCCCTCTCTCTCTCGTCTGTCTCTCTCCCCCCACTCTCTCTCTCGTCTGTCTCTCTCCCCCCACTCTCTCTCTCGTCTGTCTTTCTCCCCCCACTCTCTCTCTCGTCTGTCTTTCTCCCCCCACTCTCTCTCTCGTCTGTCTTTCTCCCCCCACTCTCTCTCTCGTCTGTCTTTCTCCCCCCACTCTCTCTCTCGTCTGTCTTTCTCCCCACTCTCTCTCTCTCTCGTCTGTCTTTCTCCCCACTCTCTCTCTCTCTCGTCTGTCTTTCTCCCCCCTCCCCCTCTCGGCTGTCTTTCTCCCCCTCCCCCTCTCGTCTGTCTTTCTCCCCCTCCCTCTCTCGTCTGCCTTTCTCTCTCTCCCACATGTTCTCGTCTGCCTTTCTCTCTCTCTCCCACATGTTCTCGTCTGCCTTTCTCTCTCTCTCCCACATGTTCTCGTCTGCCTTTCTCTCTCTCTCTCTCTCTCTCTCTCTCCCACATGTTCTCGTCTGCCTTTCTCTTTCTCTCTCTCTCTCCCACATGTTCTCGTCTGCCTTTCTCTTTCTCTCTCTCTCTCCTACATGTTCTCGTCTGCCTTTCTCTCTCTCTCTCTCCCACATGTTCTCGTCTGCCTTTCTCTCTCTCTCCCCCACATGTTCTCGTCTGCCTTTCTCTCTCTCTCTCTCTCCCACATGTTCTCGTCTGCCTTTCTCTCTCTCTCTCCCACATGTTCTCGTCTGCCTTTCTCTCTCTCTCTCTCCCACATGTTCTCGTCTGCCTTTCTCTCTCTCTCTCTCTCCCACATGTTCTCGTCTGCCTTTCTCTCTCTCTCTCTCCCACATGTTCTCGTCTGCCTTTCTCTCTCTCTCTCTCCCACATGTTCTCGTCTGCCTTTCTCTCTCTCTCTCTCCCACATGTTCTCGTCTGCCTTTCTCTCTCTCTCTCTCCCACATGTTCTCGTCTGCCTTTCTCTCTCTCTCTCCCACATGTTCTCGTCTGCCTTTCTCTCTCTCTCTCTCTCCCACATGTTCTCGTCTGCCTTTCTCTCTCCCACATGTTCTCGTCTGCCTCTCTCTCTCTCTCTCTCCCACATGTTCTCGTCTGCCATTCTCTCTCTCTCTCCCACATGTTCTCGTCTGCCTTTCTCTCTCTCTCTCCCACATGTTCTCGTCTGCCTTTCTCTCTCTCTCTACGTTATAGATGATGCCATATATCTCAACCCTGTTCATAGCTGTTTGTCTATAAAGTTCAATTTATTTTAAGATGAAAAATGTGTGTAATAATAATAAATCTTAAACAATTTACACTACACAGCATCAATGACCTGAAATGTGAATCCTGAAAAAGTCCCTCGGAATAAAAAATGTTCCTAAACACACCACATTGTAACTGTTACCAAAATAAATAGTTTTTTTTTTTTTAAGAAAATCCTGCTTTGATAATTTTTCAAAAACTACAGACTTTTGGGCGTTGAAAAGTTCTTAACTTGACACACTTCCCCAAATCAGTATTTTTATTGACCAAATATCAGAAAATGGCAGTGAATGCAGGACAATCTCGTTACAGATCAAGTATAGACTAGGCAGCAGAAATGGAGTTCTTCAGAAATGTCTAGGGCACATAATGAGGAAAGTTTAACATTTGGAGGCAAGAGGGACAGAGGAAAATAGAGGATAACCCACTTGTAAAAAAAATGCAAATATTTGGCAGAACAAAGATTAATAATGGGTATCAAAAAGACAAATACTGCTAAAAGCGCTACAAAGGACAGGAAGTTGTGGAGAATCATGATCGTCACTTCTTGAAAGGCAACAGGAGGGATTTAGGCAGAGAACTTTCCAGCTCTCGAGTGCATGCGTGTGTTCCTATTATTGACGTTTTGTTTTTATACCGAATTTAGTTTTGGTTTTAGTGTACTACAAACTCATTTTTGAATTTTGGCTACTGAATTTTAAAGTGACACTCAAAGTCAAATCAGAGGCTCTCGGAATAAAATATTCTCTATCGGGAGCCGATCCAGGGCCAAGTACACTACAGACTGAATCTCACGGTAAAAAAAAAAAAGTAGCTTCAAAAATCGCAAGTAGCTACATTCAAAATTTGGTTGCTCAGGGCTTTCAAAATAGTTCAAACTGGAAACCGTTATTCATTCAGCGAAACATAAGGAAACATGCCTTTGTAAACAAGGTATCCCTTTACGCAAAAATAGAAAATATTTGATTAGAGTTCATTTATCTGATTCGAACCAAGTTTGATAGAAGCCTATATTTTGTGGAGCACATCAGGATCGAACACGGTGAAGCGGCTTGTATGACCTGCTCGCTAAACACGGTTCTATCAGAAACGCTTGTGTAAGTTTGATCGCTAGCTCACTAAATATTATTGATTTTTTACAGTTATATGATGGTACTTTTTAGTTGACGGGCGCAGTCAATAACGAGCCGAAAGTTAAAATTAACGAATTATTTATAGTTTTACTTTTTAGCGTGTTTTTTTTCTTTATTTTTTTACCTGACATATTTTAATTTCAACATTTATCTCCTCATTAAAAGAGAAATGTCATAAACTAAACATCTGCTTTAAAAACCCTAAATCACGGCTGGTGTCCTGCATTTTTTTTTCTTAAAAAAATAAATTAAAAATCACACTCATGCGTTCTTGTGGGAATTACTTTTTACATCATTTACAAAATTATATTCCCCTCCTCCCAAAAAATCACACACACATACTAATTCTGTTCTTGTTCCACTAAGCGGCAATTCCTTGTTGTAAACCGATATTCCATTTTATTTTTAACCGGAATCCACTGTAGTTTGCAATTTATACTTCGAGCAGGTTTTTTTTTTTTAAAGGGCCTAGAAAATTTAAATATGTAAAATTCGTTAGTTAATTGAAGTAGGTTATCTGTCGCGCTCCGAGACTAAAAAAGTGCTATCATCATCATCATTTCCACCATCTCGAGTTTTCCATCTTTCCCAATTACAGCATTTGATATTTTTCCTGGTTCTGTTTTGTAATCACTTTCTACCAAAAGCAAAAAAAAAAAAATGCCTTCAAAAATGGCTCTAACGTTCTTGCCATTATACAGAATATTTTTTTAACAACTTATTCAAAGATTAAAATATTTTTTATTTAAATATTTTTAAAACCTTCATTCAGAAAATAAATAGAGACAACGCTGTCATTAATAAATTACACATACGCTTGTGGAATCTGACTCCCCCTTTTTTGACTACTATTTTTCTGTCTCTTTCCAAGGGTACTCTTTTCTTTTTTTTTCTTTTTTTTTTAACAGCAATGTTGTCACGTGAGCAAAAATTGTTCTGACCCAAGTTTCGCGCTGTTTATTTTTCTGTGAAGTTCGTTATATTACAGATCTGACTGTCGCGGAAGTTATTTTTTCCGTATTTTCCAAAGTCAAAAGTGGTTGTTTAAAAATGCATAAAAAAATTGTCCGTGTATGATGTAGACTAGAGAGAAACTATTTCTTTTGAAAATAATCTTGCAAAGCATTATTAATGTTTCAATTTTCTTTCGTTTTTTAAAAAATAAATTTCGTATTTTCATTTTGATCTTTTTAATTAACTGGCTATCCTTTTTTCCAAGAAGAATATCTCCGTAGATTGGCAGTACTGTGTTGCCTTCCAACTTAGTAGCAGTCCGGGTCGGTGTACGTTTTGACTTTATATATGTTCTCTCCTCAGCCTTCAACCTTGTTCTCCTTCACACCCAATCTCTTCTTTTTCGA
This sequence comes from Acanthosepion esculentum, assembly GCA_964036315.1. Lineage (NCBI taxonomy): Eukaryota > Metazoa > Mollusca > Cephalopoda > Sepiida > Sepiidae > Acanthosepion > Acanthosepion esculentum. The sequence goes on from OZ038504.1 coordinate 61,375,056, forward strand.
ACTTGACACTCCTCTCCCCTATCTCTGTTTCGTTATTCCATCCTCCCCGTTCCTCTATCTGCTACTCACTCTGGCCATGTCGTGTTTATTCTCTCTTTGATACAGCAGAATCGCGCACTTGCCCCATTGCTTTCTCGGTATATTTGTTCGTTTGCTCACTCGCTCATTCCTTCCATCTACCACATTACTCGACGTCTCTCTTTCTCTCTCGCGCGCTTTTCCCCGTTTTTCTTTTCTTTTCTACAATCTCTTGTTTGGGTTCGACTATCGAGAAAGTAAGCTGTGTGTTTGTGTGTTCGCCTCTCTTTCTTTCTCTCTTTGCTCCGTTTTGTGTGGTGCGACCACTCTCTATTCTAGTCTACTTGTTTTGTAGTCGCACTCCCTCTTTTGCCTTTTCTTCATCATCGTCGTCGGCGCTGTCTCTGCCTCTCTTGCACGCTGACTCACAGTGATCATCATTAACATAGTCATCAGGATTGAAAGATGGCTGGCAGTAGCAGCAAGAAAAGGCACCTCGTGCACATCCATAGTTTGTAAAAGAGAAACTGCATAGCGCACATCACCTAGCTTCGAAGAAAGAGGAGAGATACGAAGAAGAGAGAGAGACAAAACAAAAAAAAACGAAAACATAGTAACAGTGACTTAGTGTGTGTGAGTGTGTGTGCTTGAATGTTGTGGTGGTGACGACGACGGCAGCTTTGGAAAAATATACAAATTCTTGTGTGTATGTGTGCGTGTGTATGTGTCCTGAACGGGGTGAAACGAACTCCCGTCTGCCAGCATCACTGCCTTGTCTCGTACACTATTTGGCTTCCCAAGTCGTTTATTTATATTAACCTTATTTCAACGCGACACGATACGACACAAAAAAGTAAAGCGTTTTTATACATACATCTACTTACGTACGTATGCGTAGAATAACTACATGCGTGTATATGGGCTATGACAGCTGGAAATTATAAAGAAATTGGCACACTTCTTCGGAGGCTAGTGATAAGCAATACTTTCATGCTATGAACAAGAACGCGATGTGTTTACTGGATAGCTTTAACATGCTTGCAAACAGCAGAAAAATAATGCCGGGGAGCACCATGTTAAAAATGATTGCTGCAGTGGTGAGTATTTCTTAGGTTCTTCTTTTCTGCGACTACCAATTTGTTCAAGAGCTGTAAACGAGAACGTTTTTTTTCCTTCCTTCCTGCAGGTCATTATTATAATATTTAGCATCATATTCATTGGTATATAGATGTTTTAATCGTAGGATATCTGAAAAAACAAAACAACAAAAAAACAAACAGTTTTTATGCCACAGTTCGTAACGCAACGTTAATCCGTTCGTTACTATATCGATATGGCCATTTCTGTGATGCAGTTAGCTTAAAATAACTGATATTATTATTCCGTGTTTGGCGTGAGACTCGCCGCTTTTTTTTTTTTTTTTTTAAATATTAAACTAAATCTAATACTTGAGACTTTTGTCTTTGTTTCTCATTTCCACATTTTATCACTTCTGTTATTCTCCTACCCTGTTCTGCTTCGTGCGTTCGTGTTTCATCCTCATTTATGCTAGCTAGTATACTAAGCAAAAACCAATATTTTGATTTAAATACAAAACTAAGAACATCATTATTAAGCTAGAGCTAGAAGATAATATCTGGTCATTGGACTGGTTTAAATTTTTCTCCAATGCTACTATGATTTTTTTCACTGCTAGTGCTAGCTACACGCAAAAAAACATCTTTGTCGTTCTTTTTAACTCCGAGATCATTCTACATTTATAGAGGTTTGACAAGAAGAGACTACTAACAAATGCGTTCCATGTTTTCAAAGGTGATATGGTTATGTTCCTCTTTTTAGTCTTTGGTTTTGCCATTATATCTGAATTGCGCGTTCACTCATTTCTTTAAACTTGAACTAACAACGTCATGGAATTGAATTACGAGACTTCTGGTTTGTTTATAAATAGGTTCAATTTTCGCTTGATCTCCTTTTGAAACTCCATTTTTACCCCTTTTTTCTGACCAATAAGCTGTTATTTCTTTACCCTTCTTTATCCTGACCTTCTAAATCCCAACTTGCCTTACCCATTCACCCTTTTCTCCTATTCTACTCAGCTCTTTATTTGCCTCTACTTTTCTCTTTCCTTCCACCCGAGTATTCCCACCATTCTTCCACCCATTTATTTTCTTCACTCTATCCCTTAACTAGGACTTTCTATTTTTCATTTTTTTAAAAAATTTTTTTCATCAATCAATCTTTCATTTTTCTTTCCATTCAACTCTTTGTCCATTATTTTTTAAATAAATAAATAAAAGTTATTTCTATATTCTCCGCTCTTTTATTTAATTGCACTTTTTTTGAATTTCCCACTCTTTCCTCTTTGCTTTTCTTTTTTAAAATTCCCAACCATTATTATTTCTGTTTCCAGTTTATTAGCCTCGAATCCATTTTCTCTCATGTCCTTACTCTCCTTTATGATTGCCTTTCTCTCCATTCACTGATGTAAAAATCCAACTTTCAACTTTCCACCCTTAAGACCTCCTTCCCAATATATTTTTTCTTTTTCATTTCAGATCCTTCAAAAGTATTCTTCAAAAAGCACACCACGACTTGGAGTGTTCTTTAAAACTCACTCACTCATTCGCGCATTCTTTTATTTAGCAGCTTAGAGTCTCTTTCTTTTGCCTGCGTATTGGCAACATTTTTCAATCGCTCCCCCATTTTACTTTCTCTTTCACCAGAGCGTATTTTTCCTTGCTTGCCATTCCAGCCTTTTCGTATTTTCTTTTTAATCTTCTCTTCACTCTGCTTTCACTTTTGGTTTTGCCCACAAAGAAACACGCACGTACGCACACACGCGCGTTTTTCTCTCTCAATCCCGCACGTTTTTCTTTATCTTTTTCCTTTTTCTGAATCATTTTCTTAACCCTTACAAATCTATTGTCTTAAACTTAGAAAATCTCCACATTTAAAAAAAAAAATATTTAAAATCTCACACCATTTTTCTTTTAAATCTCTTTTTCAATTTTTCTTTTAAATTGACTACTAAAAGTAGTAATAAGTAGCATGATTCAGAGGGTGTTTTAAAACAATTGCTTCAAACTTTAATGGAGCAATTTTAATTTCTCAAAAATCAAAAAAAAAAAAAAATTGGTAGAATAAATTTAATTTTTTTTTCTTTTTGTAGAATTTAATCATAATACTTATTTTAAAATTTTATGAATTTCTTTTCTCATTTCCTTTCAACTTTGTGGTTTTGTAGTTTTCACTACCAGAGAGTGATGAATTTTACATCACGTTAGATATCCTTATTTAAATTCTTGAGCATTTTTAAGCTTACACCTTCCAGTGCCAGTCTGTAATTTATTTTCGACTTTTATCAAGAAACACAACATTTTCATAAAATTATTTAATGTTGTTACATTCAACATTAAAAAGAAAATGAAAACATCACGACAGTGTTTTTATTTTTGAAGTTTCAAGAAAGTAAAAGATTAAAAAAAAATGCGCTCACACACACACACACACACATAGAAGAAAATAAAAATTCACTCACAAGGAAGACAATCCCTTCAATATTTTTTGTCTTCATGGATGATGCTATATTATCACATTTTTGTTGAATAATCTGGTTAAAAATAAAAAATTGAAATAAGAAATTTCATTTGTTGATGTGATTAAATATTTTCTGATTTCATATAAATTGAAATTCTCCGGAATATGATGCAAGGTAAAAATAATTAATGGCTCTACTATGTTGTTTTCATCCTCGGTGAAGAAAAAAAAAGAAAAACAAGTCCCACAAACAAAAACATATTCATGGATCCAGGCACCCCCAACGTTTTTTTGTTGTTTAATGTTTTGTCTATTCAATTTTTTTTTTTTTTTGGTGGGGGGAATAATATTCATAATAAAAATAGTCACTTTCTCCATACACTATCATAAAACCTCTCTTTCCTCTTACCAATAGCACCAGGCACTTACTCTTTTTGTAACACACAACCTCTCGTGATACTTTTATATTGGCATTTTTAGTGTGCTTAGCTTCGTCTGGCAAAAGGATATGAATATGAGTGTAGGGCATTCATTGAAGCTGAAAGTCACGTACATAGTGATAATGTAGGAGATTAGCTTGCCAACCATTGCACAAGGATGCATCTCTATTGAATGTTCATGCTCAGGAGACAAATGTATAGTTTTCTTTTGTAATCTGATTTTTGTCTTCTTACAGGCCGTTTATTTCTGTAGCATTAGCTTTTACCGGTTTGACTGTTTTGTGAGTCAGAAAAAGAATATTGGTAGCAACCAAATTCATGTGATGCTAATTTTACTAGTAGCTAAAGATTTAAAGAAATTCAAGAAACTGTCCTCTCCTTTATAAACATAGATAAATTTACCTCGTTAAAGACCTAACACCTTCATCAAAATCAGATGTTACAAACATCTAACTCACCCCAGATGCGTGTGTACAGTTTGTATTAATTTATTGCAGACACTAATCTTACATTTTTGAGTTCTTCATATGACAAACATGCCATCACTTGGTTCAGCTTTAGTTAATGGGTAAAATCATCTCCTTTATATTTATCTGAAGTGAGGAAATATGTCTTGTCTTTAAAAAACAAAAAACAAATAAAATTTGAAAAAAAACATTTTTTTTTAAATTTTAATTTAATTTTATTTTTTATTTGTCCATTTTAAGAGCTATAGAATTTTGGCAAAATGGAAATTCTTGAATAACTAATTTCTATTTATGAAATAATTTAACTCTAGCATGCTGGTCAGTTTACTGTAAGTTTGTTCATTGTAGATGGATCTTGATTGACTAGCTGGCAGTGGAACATATGATTGACTGAGAGATGATTAGGCATTTGTGTTTGGGGTATAGATAAATAGTTCTATTTAATTTTCATCTATCATTTGGAGTTTCTTCCAACTAAAAATAACCTCTTTTGCTGATTGTATCTAAGAGGCTTACATGATCTGTACAAGACCCAATAACATTTTATTTTTAAAATACCTAACTGATTAATGAATAATTTAACCTATACTTATGAGGAGAAAGAATATTTTTATTTTTATTGTTTGCAGTATTATCTCGAGTTTCTGTGCTGAATAAAGAAAAAATGCCTGAGTCTTAAGCATGAATGAGAATGTGGTAGAGAAAAAATTACTTCATTATTTTATGAAATGGATAAAAAAATGTAGTGTGCAGAAATTCAGTAGGATATATGAATTAATATTTTACACATATCACAATTGAGAGAAAATGAAGACATGCACTCATATTTAGACAGACACCACGCATGTAAGGAGATACAAATATGAAGATACACACACATCTTTAAAGATCACAGAAGCATAGACATATACATGAAGATATGTGCACACATACATATATCTAAGGATATATAGACTAGCAGGTACAAACTCGTATGTAAGGATGTACAAGGACAAGAATGTAGTCAAGCGCAGACACACACACACATGCATTAGGGTATACAGCTAGGCACACATATTTATATAAATGTATGGCATATGCATATAAAGTTCATTTAGCAAATGAAAAAAAACATTCTTAAACACAGAACAAAAGATAAGTAAATAATACATTTATTTTCCACTCTTTCCTGCACATAGAGATAATAAAAAAAACAATGATATACATATCTTTTAGGTTATTTGAATGAATTTTGATTATTTCACTACAGGATTTGCTGAAAAAAAGTTTTCTTTTTGTTGTTGTTGTTGTGTTGCCTTTTCAGTTGCATTCATTTTAATTAAAATTGTTTAAATCCAACTAAAAAACAAACAAACAAAAACATCTTCCTCCCTCAAGCAGAGATAAAACAAATGGTTTCTAAATTAGAGGTATTTGTTTGCTTATGGGGGTGTGCAAATATTTCTTTTCCACTCTTAAGCAATTTGAACAGAATTCGTTTTTATCCTGTTTTTTTTTTTTTGTAATGTGTATTTTCTGAATGATTCATTCTACTTGCAAGAAGGAAGTGCTTCCTATTCCTTTCATTATATGCACAAGAAGATAGTTCATTTTTGTAGCAAGTTTTACATATGTGTACACACACAGTGATGAAATATATCTTTGGTTTTGTATCTTATATTTTATGTGGTAAGCTTTGTATAGCGCAGGCATTGGGAAGGTCCCAAAAGAAAAGTTTGAAGCTTTTTTGTACTAATCTGATTTTTTATATATATATACACACACACACACACACACACACACACACACACACACACACACACACAAATTATGTATACCTACACATCCATGATAGTAGGATCATCCTACAGATCAATTCTCAATTGTAGTTAGTTTGATTCTCACTTAGTGCACCCTTTTGTTGATCTGTGCTAGTTTTCACTCAATTGAGTAAAAATCCATAGACTCCATATGTGCCTTAATGCAATTTGATTTTTATACACATATACACACAAATTGTCTCACCATACATGTGGAATTATGCATACATAAAGGTTCATTCTTCTTTTCTTATATGTTCACATACATATTAATACACATTATTATTTATACATACACATACACACATATTTTGTAACCTATAGACTTACATGTACAAAACAATTCCCTACTTATTTAATTCTGTAAAAAAAAAATACCTTTTATGATTCTGAGCCACAATGAAGGAAAAATCCTCTCTTGCAATTAGTGTTTAAAAAAATAAAACAATAACATTTTTTTAAAATTGTAACCATTATTTCATTGTATCAAATTTGTCATTTAATTTTCATCTACAATTGTAGAAGATTATGCTTTCAAATAGTCTTCATTTGGACATAGCTGTTTTCTGTATTTCTGAAATGTTGTGTTTTATTGTTATTTTGGGACTGTTGCTTTTAGTTTTGCTGCTATTAACACACCATTTTGGTGAATATACTCTTCAGCCTTCCTTGTTTTCTGAAATTAAATCTTTTCATTATGCCATATATTAGATCATTGACCTCATCTATGATATTATTAATATAATGTTACATTGTTTTCTAAACTTTTAAAATTAAGTGTTTTTTTAATTCCATGTATTTTTTTTTATATCTGCTATTATTGGCAATAATTGATATAATCTTCAGTTTTTTTTCTGTAATTATGAGCTGAATTTTAAAAATTTTCACATACTATATGGAATGTTATCTACGTTTTTGTTTAGCACTTCATTTCAACTGATAGTATGTATTTCCAAGAGATTTCTGAAGTTCTGAAATTTTCATTATTCATTTCATAATTCAAACTACTGTCTTCATCATTCATTTCTTCTGGAATTCTGGAAATATTTTCAGCATTCTGTCTTTTTCACTATATTAACAATGTTTCAGTTGATATATCCCTACTTGTGTTTTCTATAGTTGTGAGATGAAGTCTTTTCATTATTCTATTTTATAATTTAGAGTAATGTTTTTATTTTTGTAATTTTTAATGCATTATTTCAATCAATTTTATTCTTCCTTTTGTGTATTTTCTGTCTTATCCTTTTTAGAATTCACATTTTTTTAATTTAACTTCATCAATTAGAATCACGAGATTGAATGTTAATCTCTCAATAGTCCTTAAATGTTGTATTCAATAAGACAAATATGACTACTTGTGTTTGAAAATAAAGTATAGGTAACAACAGTGTTGTCTTGATGGATAAAATGCACAAATATACTGTGTGTCTGGAGAAGTCCTGTCTTATCTAACCCAAACATCAACTTCAATTACTAATGCATTTAAAAAGGTGGAATTGTGTACTCTTTGTGGTGAGGTGGTATTATTATTTTGCAAATCCCACGTAAAAATCAATGCTGTGTTATGGAAGTATGGATTCCTACCCATGAACTAACCAAAGTTAGGTTACATATTGTGTCTGGAGAAGTAACAAGTAGATTTCCTTTATAGGGATATACTTTTAATTAAATATTTGACTGGATATGAATATACAAAGAGGAACTTTGAATAAATTTTGAAAATTAGTTTCATTTAGCAGTTAAACTTTGTAATTAACTCAGATTCTCTATTTATTTACTGTTGCTATTTTATAAAGTTTTATAAACTTAACATTTACTAAACAACTTGGAAGTGATTTGCAGAGTTAAATGACCAAAAAAAAAGAAACAAATGATTTTATTACAATGAGATTTTGTCTTCAATTATCATTGCTTAAAAAATGAGTTATAGATAATCTTGTTTATTAATGGAAAGATAGACAGATTATTCAGGAAAAGTGAATAAAAGATAAAAATAATGATATATCAACATATTTAACCATCACCTTTTGTATATGGGCTTTTAATATTACAAAAATGGTGGCTTACAGGTTAAAAGTGGTCATTTTTAATTAAAAATCCAAGTTTTAAAAAAGTTAGCAAAAGTTTTGACAATTTTTAAATAAATTTAGGAAATTTAATTTCAATTTTGTAGTTTTAATTTTCTAACTAAATTTGTTAATATTAAAATTGTTTTTATTTAAATTTATAAATTTGGGGCTGTTACTGTTATACAGTGATTTATTTTTTTTCTTTTAAAAAAAAAATCAGTTTTCTTATCTTTTTGCAATCTTACATTTACTGTGCCCTCTGGTCAAATTTCTATCTGAATTTCTGAAATTAAGTGTTGTTACTATTATACATGGATCAATTTTCTTATTTTTGTATTCTTTATCACAAAGTTTTGATAGCTTCTCTCTTCTGAAGAAAAGTTTTTGAGGATAGCAACAGAAACCTTGTAATCAGGTGCTCTCTCAAAATATTCAACAGTGTCTTTTTTTTTCCTTTATGGATGTATATGTGTGTTGTTGGGGACAACACAAACCTGTTTCACCTATTGTAACCTTGACATGAGACAGCTTGTGTATGTTTGTTTAAACATTCTTAATGCTTTGAAAACAACAGTGATATCTTCAACAAAGCCTTCATTATATAGTGACCATGATGGCAATCATGATTTGGAACTGAATATTGGCATTACCTGAAAGCTCCTTAGCAATACTTCACTACATTACCAGATTTTGTTATTTTTTCCTTTTACAATATGAAGATGTCAGATCTGTAAAGATGCAGCCTATTGAAGCCTCAGTATATTTCCTTCATTGTGTTGCAAACACATACACATACACATATATATATATATATATATATATATATATATATAACACATATACCTTCCTGTCTTAGTCTGCTAATTACCAAGCTCTTCTATTTAATGAATTCTTCTACTAATCTAATTTAAAGCATACGAAACACCCATTATTTTTTCATTCTAACTTGTACAAACATTTTTGGTATCATTGTGAACCTTTCTCTAAATTACCCCTACTTGCTGCTCCACTTCCTTTGAAGTAGAGTATTGCTAATTTTGAAAATGTTCCTCCACTCCACTTGCCTCTTTCTGTCTTTTTTATTTTAACCATGTTTCCAATGTTTCTTTCTCTTAATTCAGGTATTGTAACAGACATCTTAACTACTATTATTTCAGGTCCCCATTTCAGCCTCCATAATTAAGTCTTCCCTATAACACTTTATTGCATAAAGAACAACTGCTGTTGTTGTTATTGTCACCATCTTTCAATACCTGCTGTGGTGTGGTCATTATCATCATTATCTGTCACCTGTACTTGGAAGCCTAGCATATTATTTTTTTTGGATTGCTATGCTAGGTGCAATTATATTTGATTATTGTTCATCATCCAAGTTCCTTTCTTTGGAATAGCATATCTCATGCAATAGTTCAACAAAAAGGTAGTATTTCTTTTGTGGTGTTGTCTTCATTCCAAACAAAAATGGAATCTTTCAATGCTGATGAATGTATTGCAAATTAGCAATAAGTAAAGACCTTCATAGATAACCATTTATGATTTTTCTTTCTTTCTTTTCTGGTTGTTTAAATATTATAACTTCTAATCATCTCATGTATTTTATATACTTTTATCATCACATAACATGTCAGAAGTTGAGTTGGTGTCTGGCAAACTGCATTTCATACTAATTTTTGTTGTGTAGGGATAACTCTTCAGTTATCTGATCAGCAGTAAAGGAATTTTCAGTAATTCAGTTGTGCTGCAAAAACACATGGATAATGTTAACATGTTCCTAATATCAAGTTTGAAAAAGGGTTAAAAATGTTGTGTGTGTGTTGCGGGGCATAACAATGTCATAGCAAGATAGAAAATGATGACAGATGTTGTTGGTTACATGAGTTAGCTACAGCAGTTATAAACTTTTGTGTACAGAAATTTTTATATGACTGAATTACAGATTAGTTTGTAGAGAGACACCATTGTTTTGATTGCATTTGTTTGTATTATTAATGTTGTTATTGATTTCACCCTTTAAAGATTGCTTCTTTGAAACCAACAGTGAACCTTTTGTTCCAAAATTGTACATGTTCAATTTATATGCCATCCTTTTAAGTAAATAGGAGTTTCTATATTTTTTGTGCTTGTGAATACTCCTTCAGCTATTTTTTTTCAGTTGCTTTCTTTGGGAAGATTTTGTACTTTACTTCAAACTTAATATCTTTTCAATCTAATCATATTGGTTTAGCAAAAGGATGAAAAATAGATGGTCCATGTAGTTGTTAATGTTCCACAATTTTCTGTTTTGACTAAAAACAAACTAGATAAATAGTGTTTTATAGAGGAAAATAACTTGAGAAAAACTTTTGATCTTGAAATTTCAGACAACTCAAAGTAAACTGAAAAAGTCTTTAAAATATAAAAACTGTCAAGATGAGAATAGTAATCTATGACTAGCCCTCAGAATAATGGGGATGACTTATAGAATTTCAGACAATATTTCATAATTAACTCATTGACTAAGCAGTGTAGTTGTGTTGTCTTTAAGTTTCCAAACATTTTTTATTTTATGAAAACTTATAAAGGTTTTTACTTATTTAAATTTTATCATAATCAAAGTTCCAAAATCAGTTTAGATATGTGTATCTACATACATTTATTTGAATAATTTTTCAATGAAATTTAATAATTTTATCTTAATTTTCAAGAAAATATACAATTACATTTCACATATATCATTTTAAAACTATTTATGTTTGTCATTTAACCCTGATGCATATGTACTTAAAAAAAACTTAGATTTTCTAATGATGACTTTAAAAAATAGCCTCCAGTTTTGATATTTAAAAAATCTGGACTAAAAATCTATCTAATAATGATCTGATTATTGTACTTTTTTTCTGTTGTTAATACAATATAGAAAAAGTGGTTCAAATTTAGTGTAATACTATTAAAATGCTCTGACTTGAAGAGTAAAGCAAGTATGAGACTAATCCTGCCACCAGTTTCTAAGTAATTGTTAACTAAACATAAATTGGCCAGAATAAAGGAAGTTTTCCTAAGGGAAATAACCCAGTGTTTATTAATTGCTAATTACAGTCTTATTTTTTAAGTTAACAAAAAGAAAAAAATACAGAATAAGCAAGGAAGATTCATTGACTTATCTGCATTTTGTCAGTCACAGTAGTATATACTTTCATGATTATTATGTTTACAGGTAGTTATTATATAAATTCTGTAAATAGGATGTGACTTGATATCAAGTGAAGGTTGCCAAAAGCAGTGTTTAAGTTAGTAATCTCATAGAATACCAATAATAAAAACAGCATTCATCAAGGAATACCAGGATTATTTTTATCTTCCTTGTTTAAAGATTCCATAACATTTCAGATATCATAAATGATGGACGCTTACTAACTGCATTAAGGCTTCCATGTAATTTTCTCATTTTATGTACATTGTATTCTCTGTATTTCTCTCTTTGTTTTCTACTTTTCTGTATGCATTTGTGTGTACGCAGTTTTGGCTATAAGAATAGACATAGAATATTATAGGAAGGAAGCCAGTGAACATACTGAATGAAACATAATAAAAACTAGAAAAATAAGGATATGAATCTAGATAAAAACCTTGATAGTTTACATTTTCTTTAAACATTTTTAAAGTTGTGTATTAACACTTCAATTAATGCCACCTTCATTAATGCATGATTGTCTTAAATCTCCTGATAAAATCTAAATTAATGCTATTGATAAGTTTATATCTATTCAGAAGGGAGTATGGCCCACTGGTTAATGACATGGAGAATGGAATTGGTGAGCCAAGTTCAAACTCTGAATGACAGATTCACTTCACACAGATCTTGAGAAATGCATGGATTCATTTCTCCTTCAGCTATGGGAAAATAGCAGAACAGCAGAAACTCTTTAGTTTTTTGGTAAGGGATTGTTCATTGCTGCTGGTACCATTTAACTCATAACCAGCCATATATTACTCAGAGAGGAGAAAAGCACTGCCAAGCAACCATCCATTGCCCTGAGAAATGAAGGAGAATTACATGGCATGACACCCTGAAAGTGTAAGAAGTCATTAGAAACATTCATTTCTATCCTTATGGTTTTTAGGTTCAGATCTTTAGAATCTCAACTGTGATAGTCTTAAATGTCAAAAAATATTACACTTCAATATACATATTGGGATTTCTTGGCTTGTAATATTTAAGAAAATAATTTGTGATCCTTTATTGTAGTGTTCATTCATATTTTATTTTTGATCAATTTTCCTTTTCTTCCCCAGTTTTCTCAAGATTTTAATGTTATGGCTAATTAAAATTTGCAGCAGGCTTATTGTTTATGAAGGGCATCTGAATATTGATTTTAAGTAAAAAGAATGAATGGAGGAATTAAGAAATTGAAGTAAACAATAAAAAATTGCCAGTTGATTCATCAAAATGTATTTTTTTACCTTACTGGGGTTATATAGATAGATTTTTATTTGTTTAACCCCATTAGACATTTTAAATTCATGTATTTTACACATTTATGCATACACAAACTCATATGAAGTATGAGAGATTTTTTTTTCATGGATTGCTTAGCAATTTTCTGTTTTTCAACTGCTGTCACTTTCCTGGTGTGAAAAAGAATATATTCATAATATATCTTAATGGCAATCCTCTTATATTACTTTTGGGTAGATTCTGTCTCTCCACAACTTAGTGTTTTGTTGCACTAAGTAACTTTTTCATCCCTTTTTTTGTTTATTCTGGCATCCATTCACTTAAACCTATTAAATAACTATTTTTCTCCTCTTTCTTTAATAGGTCCTGTGAATGTAAAATCCTCCAAGCACTCTTTCCTTATTATATGTCCCAGAAATTTATGCTGTCTCTTTCTGGTTGTTAAGAGCAGTTTCTTTTGATGCATTATGATTACTCTGGTCAAGAGGTAAACAGTTTATATAATCAGAGATCAACTATAATCAAGAATATCAAATTTGAGCAAGTCTGTTACACTCTTTTCCCCACTGTGGTCAGCATAATAATTTTTCACTCTTGTAATATTCTAGGTACAAATACAGTAGTCTCCACTTATCTGCCATTTTAGTTTCCCACAGTCAACCCCGGAATAAAACATTCATAAGTTTTATTTAAATACTGCCTTCAGCAAATTATTTGCAAATATTGATTGTTAAGCTCCAACAATTCTTCTTTGTTCATATATATGTGAATTAAAAAAAGAAAAACTTTGTAATTAGCAGTTGATATAACTGGAGTTATATCCCTCAGACATTTGTGTTTTTCTTGTTAAATTTAATTAAACTTGGAAACTGATAGCCTGATTAAACTGTAACTTAATTTCAAGTTAGAACATTTTTATGGCATTGTGCCCAAAAAATAAAAAAATGGTGCTTTGATAAAAAACCAGAAATCAGATCATTATTATATAGACTGTTGTAATTGTTGTTTTATTATTAGTTATTGTTGTTAAACTCTTGTGCCTAATTTATAAATTAAATTATGTGTGCGTGTGTGTGTGTGTATATATCTATGTATGTATATATATATATATATATATATATATATATATATATATATATATATACATACATACATACACACACACACACAGAATACAGAGACGTAGTGCACCAGGTCTCTGTATTTGGCCTTCAAAAAGTGTGGATGGTTCTGCACAAAACCTTCACCACTATAATCAAATCTTGTGCTGGTATTGGGCTATTGGTTTTCTAGGGACTGATCTGCTTGACCCTTATACATTGAATTTGACAGGAGAGTTGAGTAATATATACTAGTGCTATGTATTCCAGTACTACCTGTTTCATAGTCTGATTATTGGCGACTGAACCAGTACCCACATGGATTTTTTTTTCCTGTGGAGAGGGTGGCTAGTCACCTTGCAGGATTAAATAAAAGAACTGTCTGAAGGGCGGAGGAAGCTTTTTGCTCAATGTCCATCTAGCACAATTATCCTGAGAGTCTTGGACTCCACAGTTTTTTTTCTCTCCCTAGCCATTGGCTGAGAGATGGACACTCTGTAAAACGTATGACCCAAGGGCTTCACTGTCATTGTCCCAGCTTGCTAGGCAATGACAGATTGAATCCTGGGTGTAAAGGGTGGGGACAGTTCAGCGCTCACTGCACTTCACCTAGAAACTCCACTGTGCAGGCCTGAGAGAGACCTTCATGTCTACCAATCATTTCCAAGCAATGGGGGAGGTGTGAAAATGGCAGGTGGAAGATGACACTGGAAGTCGCAGTTCCAGTCCCGCATGCAGGCGGGTCAGGATATTGGTCAACTGATGTTGACCTGGAGACAACAACATCGTTTGGCAGCACCCTAATTGACCAAGCAGCCTTCTCTAGGGACAGTACTGCTTGCTCCATATTGAGAGAGGCCTAGAAAAGGTGGCCTAAACAAAGCTCATCTCCTATGAGATGACTGCAGTCAATGGGCCTCTTCTCATATGGTCAAACATCAGTAAAGATTCACACCCACCTGTAAGGGTATCAAAAGACTACATGTAGCATGCTGGAACATCAAGACCATGCTAGACACGCCTGATAGTGGTCGACCAAAACGTCACACTGCTCTAATTGCAAATGACTTGTCAAGACTAAATGTTGATATTGCTGCTGTCAGTGAAGTCCTTTTCCAAGAGCAAGGCAGCCTACAAGAGCATGATGCTGTACATACCCTCTACTGGTCAGGCAATTCAGTAGTGGAGAGTCATATTTCAGGCATAGGTTTTATGATAAGGGATTCCATTGCTTCCAAGCTTGAAAACCTGCCATCAGGTTATTCTGACCGCATCATCTCTGCATCACCCACTGAGTAATCCTCAATATGTCACACTAGTGTGTACCCACCAACTTTACAAGCAGATCCTGTGAAAAAAGAAATTTTACTCGGATCTGCGCAGCCTACTACGAGATGCCCCTGCAGATGAAAAGGCTATAATCCTTGGTGATTTTAATGCCAGTGTAGGCCAAGATTTTATGGCCTGGAAGGGAGTGCTTGGGAGACATGGTGTTGGTAACTGTAACGTCAATGGGTGCTTGCTACTAGAGTTTTGCACAGAGCATCAGCTCATCATGAACACCATCTTCCAACAGAAAAACCGATTGAAAACAATGTGGATACATCCTCAGTGTAAACATTGGCACCTCGTTGACTATGTCATAGTGTGCCAGTATGACTTAAAAGACATCATGCTCACAAAAGTGATGCCCAGTGCAAAATGTCATACTATCGCTTTGTTCGCTGTAAACTCAAGCTTCACTTTAAACTCAAACCAAGAAAAGAAGGGGTCCTTGTAAAAAGTTCAAGGTTGGTAGTTTTAAATCAGATGAAGTGAAAGCTAACTTCCAAGCAGCACTTGAGTCAAGGCTTGAAGATACGAGCATACCTGAAGATTCCTTTCGTGAAACACTTTGGGAAAAATTCAAAACTGGCATTCTGCAGACATCTGTAGTAGTCCTTGGGTTCTCCTCAAGAAAGAACAAAGATGGGTTTGATGAGAGCAACAAGGAAATTCAAGAACAACTCAAGCTCACTTAGTTCAGCAAGCTTGTCCTGTAAAGAAAGCTGTGTTCCGTTTCGTATGCCATGACCTCCAGCACATGCTTCATGTGATTAAGAATGTGGTGGCCCAAACTCGCTAAAAAATATGAAGCTTTAAAGGCAATATATAGCCCTATGTATCAGGTCCAGAGTCCTATGCACAGTGCAGATGGTCAGATGCTGCTTACAAACAGGGCGTCCATCCTAAACTGTTGGTTGGAGCATTTTCAGGCCCTCTTCAGTGCTAATCGCTCGGTCCAGGAACCAGCAATTCTTCGCATACCCCAACAACCAGTAAAAATGGAACTGGATGAGTTGCCCACCATTGAAGAGACTACAAAAGCCATAAAGCAGCTGAAGTGTAGCAAGGCAGCAGGAGTTTATGGAATCCCACCTGAAATCTGGAAGCATGGGGGTCCAGTGTTGCATATGAAACACCACATGCTCTTTTGCTGTTGTTGGGAGCATTGAAAAATACCTCAAGATCTCCACAATGCAGTCATCATTACCCTGTACAAGAACAAAGGCGAAAAATCTGACTGCTTCAATTACTAAGAGATTACTCTGCTTTCCAGCACAGGAAAGATCCTTGCAAGGGTTCTGCTGAATAAGCTGGTACTGGTCATCATAGAACAGCACTTTCTAGAGAGTGCGGCTTCAGAACCAACAGGAGCATAACAGACATGGTGTTTGTTCTCTGGCAGCTGCAGGAGAAGTGTCAGGAGAAAAACAAGGGGCTGTATGTGGCGTTCATTGATCTGATGAAAGCATTCAACACAGTGAGCAGAAGAGGAATGTGGCAGATCATGGGGTGACTCAGCTATCATCCAGAGTTCCATGATCCTCCAACTGCACAAGGACCAGCATGGCCAAGTTAGACACCTGGCAATCTCTCAGAGCCCTTCTTGATCACCAATGAAGTAAAGCAGGGTTGTATTCTGGCACCGACTCTCTTCACTATCTTCTTCAGCATGATGCTTGAGCAAGCCATAAAAGATCTTGATGATGAGGACAGTCTTCATCAGATACTGTCTCGATGGTGGCCTGTTTAATCTACAGTAATTAAAAGCCCAAACAAAGACCATGGAGCAACTTATCTGAGATCTCTGCTTTGCTGACGATGCTACCCTCGTTGCCCATGCAGGAGGGGCTTTTCAGCAGACCACTTCCTGCTTCACAGAGACTGCCAAGCTTTTTGGGTTTGAAGTCAATTTAAAGAAGACTGAGGTACTCTACCAGCCTGCACCTTGGGATGAGTATCGCCCAACCCCACATCATCATTGGTACAACTGAACTGAAGGCAGTCCATCAGTTTACCTACCTTGGATGTGCCATCACATTGGATGCTGGGATTGACAAGGAGGTCGACAACAGAATGACAAGGGTGAGCATTGCATTTGGCAGACTGTATAAACATGTGTGGTACAACAGACACCTGAAGAAGGGCACTAAGATCAGGGTATGTAGAACTATCTTCTTCGCCACTCTTTTATACAGCTTAGAGTCATGGGTTACCTACCAACACCACCTGCGACTCCTTGAATGGTTCTACCAGAGCTACCTCCACACAACCCTTAACATACACTGGAATGACTTTGAAGTTCTTGAAAAGGCAAAGATCACCAGCATTGAGGCCATGCTGCTGAAGTCCCAGCTGTGCTGGGCTGGACATGTTTCCAGGATGGAGAATCATCGCCTGCCTAAAATTTTTTTGTACAGTGAGCTCTCCACTAGCTATCATAGCAGAGGAGCACCAAAGAAGTGATTCAAAGATTGCCTGAAAAAATCCTTTGTTGCCTGTCACATTAACAATTGTCAATGGTCAACCCTAGCTGAGAACTGATGCCTGGCGCCTCACCACCAACCATGCTGCCTCCTTCTTTGAAAATACCTGCAGGGCCACTCTCAGGGATAAGAGGCAGAGGAGGAAGTACTGCAATGCTATACCATTGAGCACAGGCCAGACTTTTAGCTGCAACTAATGCGACTGGGTATGCTCGTCCTGCATTGGACTTATCAGTCACAAATGTGCCTGCAAGTGACGTGTACAGAATCCCTCATGATATCTTCGTTTTGCAAAGCCAAGCCATGATGATTATATATATATATACAGGGGTTGGACAAAATAATTGGAATAGGTGCAAATTCCACTCCTATATTTCAAAGACCTATTATATTAAGAACTTTAACTAAAATTTCGTAATTGCAGGTTATATCTATTGTAAATACGTTTATTTATCTAATTTACTGTCTTTGGCTTATTTATTTTTAGAATTTAGTAAAATTTAAGCTAAATGTATGACCTCTCTGAGTTTGAAAATGGGCAAATTGTTGGAGCTTGCATGGCAGGAGCCTTGATCACTAAGGTTGCTAAACTGTTTGGTATTTCAAGAGCTACCATATCAAGAACTATAATGCAATTCAAGAAACAGGGTAAAACCTCTAGCAAGCATAGCAATTCGGGCCGGACTTGCAAATGTACTGACAGGAACCGATGTATATTGAAACGCAATGTGGCGAAAAGTCATCGGACTACTGTGGCCAAAGTGACTGCTGAGTTGAATAATCATCTGAATAGTCCAGTTTCTACTAAAACTGTTCACTGTGAGCTCCATAAGACTGGATATCATGGAAGAGTTGCCATAAGGTAACCTCTTTTCTCTGCTCGCAACATTCAGAAGTGGTTAAAGTGGTGCAGAGATCACAATGCTTGGTCTGCAGACCAATGGAAGCAAGTCATATTCTCAGACGAGTCTAGTTTTTCTCTTTTCCCAACTTCAGGGCAAGTTTATGTGTGAAGGAAGCCCAAAGAAGCTTACAACCCTGACTTCCTTCTTCCAACAGTGAAGCATGGAGGTGGATCAGTGATAGTTTGGGCCGCTATATGATGGAAATGTCTCGGTCCAGTAGTTGCACTGCATGGTAGAATCAACAGCAAAGATTACCTGAACATTTTGGGTGATCATGTTCATCCAATGGCCCAGACTTTATTCCCTGATGGTGACTGCATCTTCCAAGACAATAATACTCCAATACATACCGCGTGAGTGGTTAAGAATTGGTATGAAGAGCATGAAAGTGAGCTTGAACATATGGAGTGGCCTCCCCAATCTCCAGATATCAATATTATTAAACATTTGTGGTGCATTTTGGAGCGACAAGTTAGGAGCCCCTATCCTCCACCATTGTGTCTTAAAGAGCTAGAGCAGGTGTTAATGGAAGGATGGCTGAAAATTCCTCTGGATGAACTCAGGAAGCTGTATAATTCCATTCCTAGACGTATTAAAGCTGTATGTGAGGCTAAATGAGGACCAACTCCATATTAAATAAATTTTCTTTGAATTTAACAAGTGTTTCAATTATTTTGCCCAACCCCTGTGTGTGTGTGTGTGCGTGCGCGCATATATATATATATATATAGTCATGCGCAGGCAGACTGTTTTACTCATCAGTGTAGCTAGACATCTGATTGCTTAAGGCTGGGACCAAAACCCGATTGATTTGGTATTAGTCGGAGATTCTAACCACTGGGCCATCAACGCCAGTAGAGAGAAAAGCGAATTTTTTTTTTCAATTGCTAGGAGAGTCTTGCATTATCGGCAGTAATAGTGTCTGTTTACAAATTCATTCCTTACTCCCCACAGTGCTTGACTGATTAAATTGTTTTATTGAGGGCTAATATCATCATCCACAGACAGACTGTTTTGCTGTATCATGGATCATCAGTGTGGCTAGACATCCGATATGTATGATTCAGTACTATGTATGGTTGTAGGCAACCACTGGATGTCTTGGAGCATATCCCTTGTAGATAAACAGATACTTCTGTACCAAATTGGGATCTTCTGCTACTAATCATAAAATTTTATTTTTAAGTTGTTTTTCAAATATTTTTCAATTATCTTTGGGTATTTGATTATGCCTATAGACAATAAAATGAATTGTTTGAAAAGAAAAATAACTTCATGATTTATTTTTAGATGACTTTTTTTTTTAAAAGACTGAGAAAATATAGAAACATAATGTTTCAAATACTACTGTTGCAACATCATATGAAATATGTCCTATATAATACTCTTTCATAAAATTTTCCCTAGTGTTTAAAAAAAGCATTCTAAGATTGGTTTGAACTAATAACTTTGTATTTTTGATGTTATTATTATAACATTTTGGTCTTCAAGAAAGGTGACCCTACTTCTTTGCTTCTTTGCTTACATTTGAAGAGGGCTGTAGAATGGGTTAGTTGAAATATAGTGGTAACATTCTAAAACACAAAAGATGAATTGAATTTTCTAAACAAATCCTTGTTTTTGATTGACTAACATATTCATACTTGCCCAATTTCCTCTCTAAATTGCAATAATAATGAGTCATTGTTTCCATTATTGGTTCTGAATGAAGTTGCTGTTTTAATAATTGATAAAAAATTTAGGTTCAATACTTCTACAAATGTATTATGATACATATCTCAATTAATATATCAATAATATATAATAGCAAGTCATTATGGTGAAATCATACAAAAGATCAGCTTTGCCATTAAATTATTAAGGTTTTGGTTATAACTTCAGAACTTTATGTTCCTGGCACAACTATTAAACCTCTATCTCCACAAGGTATCTGACTCATATTACTCAATGAATAGTTTTAATTTATATCTTTAGTTTAACTTGATTCTTGTTCATCTAAAAGAAAATTATTTATTTTCTCTTGGTTATCAATGTTATTTTTTTAAATGAAATATTAAAAAGCTTGTTTTTGAAGTTCCTTTGAAATATAAATTTGCATGTTTTATGTTAAGATTTTATAGTTAGATTTTTCATTTCATGTCATTTGTAAATTGGTTTCTTTCACATTTTAATAATTGGTTAAAAATATTTGAAGGTCAATATCAAAAGGTCTAATTTAAAACCTTACATACATTGGTTCTACATTTTCAAAAAAATGTATATACATCAAAGAAGTTATATAGATAAGAATCTCTCTTGCTATATCCCCATTTCTTCCTCCTTTCCCTTTGGGACATTATCAGCTGGATTGAAGGAGTTCGTACCTGCATATAGTTATAAAATCTGAAACTGCAATGCAGAATTTTTTTTTTCTGGATGAATTTTTTTTTACCTGAGGTCTAAATACACATGATATTTATTGACTGTCTTTAAAGACACTGCATTCATAAATTTGACCAAGACGTGCACTGGATCTGCATTGCAAAATTTTGAACTGTTAATTCAATTTCCTCAGCACCAGTTAGTTGCATTATCTGCATCTTCCTTAAGAAGTGCCAAGAACAGGCTGACCAAAACTAAACAGACCATAACCAGTGCCAACCAGGAAGCTTCTTTGGGTTCTTGTGATGCCACCTGCCAAATTCTACTGATTCAAAAATTATTTCTTGTAGCAAGAGTGTCCATTTTTAGCCAATGGGCATCAGTCTATCATTGATTTATCACATGTTCATCACATATAATACTTAGTTATGTCAACTTGTATTTTTGTCCTTGTAAAATCAGAACTAATTACTGCTAGACATGTACATATATTAAAAGCCTTCCTGATGAATCAGAATGCTTGTCAGCTTGTTTTTGGTGACAGTTTATATAGAATTTTAAATGCTTGTGTTTCTCTGACCAGCAGGCTCATATCTAAAGATGTTGATGCTGCATATGAAAAATTACTGCATTTCTATGCATCTTATTTGATTTGTATCTAGCTATCTTCTGTTTGGTGGTTGAAACAGTATTCAGTTTATCTCTGTAGGACACCAAATTGTGTGTGTATGTATATGTATTGATATAATGTGTAATAAATGTGGTTGCATCTGTTGAAGTGGGGTAGGCTTTAAATATCATCAAAGATGCCATATATATATATATATATATATATATATTATTGGTCAGTGTCAAAGCTTAAAAACTTTTTGCTGCTGTTTGTCTGAGCAGGTAAAATAGGAGACAATAATTTGTGCAATTGTTCACACACGTCCTCTCTTAGATGTCATGGCATGACACAACTCTTGCTGGTAACTATTATGCTTTCCAGTACCTTTTTGTGTATCTGTACACATTTTAGGCAGAGCAAATAACCTCTTTCTAAGCATCTAGAGTGTTAAGAGTACCATGAAAAGACTTTTTTCTTGTTAGAATTCATAGTACTGGTTAGCCAGTATAAAGCTGTGGCATTTAATCACCATAAAGCATTGTCTTGCCTAACTTATAAAGTTGAATAAGGTTGTTCATATGAACTACTAGTCATTTGCTACTCTTACTGCTAATTTATTTTGTTACACAGGGATTTCTGGAACATTGAAATTTACACAAATATCCTTTTTGAGTGTAATGCAAATGGTCAGGTCTCGGGGTTTCAGTTAGTTAAGTGAAAATGTAGAATTTTATTGGTATTTTTACCATTTAAAGAAATATGTAGATACTGTTTGCTTTTTTGGTGGGTTATTGTTTTCTTGTGAAAATTATGATTCCAGAGTAGTTTAATATTAAGAAAATGAAAAATAAAATGTTGTTTGGTGATGGTATCACCTTTGTTGTTTACTATTAGGCTTGCAGTAAAGCTCAGTGTTTTTGGTCATGTGACCAGATTGTTGTCATCTGTTTATTGGCACAACATAGGAAATTGATTTTTCCAGGCAATTTTCAGAAGACATTTTCTGCGTTTATTATTAAAATTAATCTGGGCCTTTTTTCTTTGTTTTTGTTGTCTTTTTTTAACAATCTTCAAAAGAATGAGTTTTTTAAATATTTTATACAAGAGAATTTTTTTATTATCACTGAAAATTAGGCTTTAAATTCACTGTTATTGTGCATGCTTGTATTCAGTGAAGGTTTTTACAGTCATATTCAGAACGTGTCATGAAAATTAAAAGCTTGAATACTCTTAATATTAGTTTACCCATGCTATCAAAAATAATGGTATATTTTTAAATTGTTACTATGAGTAAGTTATCAGTTCAATTACTCAAGAGGGGAATGAGCTGAAGTTACAATATGTATATGCTAATCCACATATACATCCTTCACTTGAACAAACTTGGTCGCTCATTTCTCAAGTTTCTTGGACCCTTTCAAAAAATTTTGATGTTTGACCATTTAAATACCGCTTTGTTACTGCTATAATCCTCAATTCATTGGAAAATTTCTTCCCTTTCAAACTCTTAATGTTTGGAAATAGTGGTAAAATGCAGCAAGATTTGGAGAATAGTGTATGGTCTATGTACTCACTCCTAATTCTTCAAAACATACCACATCTTGACAGCCATGCAATGCAAGCAGGTGCATTGGCATGCAAAAAGAGAAGCCTTCTGCAGCTTATCTCACCATTTTTCTTTCACCCTCATCTTTCCTTCTGAAGATGGTCATCAAAATCACCTTATTTAAACCTTTCCTATAGATTTTGCGTCTTGAATTTCTTTGGCTGTGAAGACCCTGAGTCCCCCACCCCATGTATGAACTGTTGCTCCTTCTCTGGATCATAGTAGTGTAATTGTTCCATTAGCAGTAACAAAACATTCTGAAACATTAGCACTAATTTGCTGAAAATGCTGCAAAATCAATTTTGAACTCTCCATATGATATTGTTTATCTGCTTTATAACAATTTGGCAACCACTTGATTGACAGCCTTTGCATGTCCAACAGCTCACAAACTAAAAGGCAATGTATTCCCTGGATATCACTCATGTCTCAGCATTTCTTTTGTAGAAGATTCATTGATTGGCCCAAATAAGGCCATGAACATAAATAATATCAGAAGTTGACATTTTTAAAGGTGTACCAGGCAATGTATCTTGGGTCTCAAATTGCCATACTAGAAGTTGGCAAACCAATTCTTAATAGTCAAGTATGATGGGCACTAGTCGCTCAATTTTTGTATTATACATTAATGGATTTTCTTTGGAGTTTTCATTTACAGGAACAGGAACATCCTAATGGCCTGGAGTTTAATACATGAATATTCCACAACTTTCATTGGCAGGTTTCAGTTAATGAGTTGAAATAAATGCAAAAACAAAAACAAGATTCCATCAAATGTGACCCTTAAGGAGATAAAGGAAAACATTTTTCAGCTGTAGTAACAAAATAATACACAGATTTTGGGAAGGAGTTCTGGCCCCAAATTTCATTTTGTGTGTGAGTCTTTAAATATATAAGTATATTAATAAATCACCACTATACAGCAAAATACTAATCATTACAGACAAAAGGCCATTTAGAATATTATATTGTAAGATGTTGAAGTTGATTAATTTGCTCCGAGGAACTGCTTTCGCTGGTTCCTAGGCCTCATGAATTTAAACGTCTTACGAGGCTGGCATCCCGTTCCCATCCCTTTCCTGTTGAAACCGTTAGATGTAGACGTCTCTTCTACTCCAATAGCTTCATGTCTCGCAAATCTTGCCTGTGGAACTCCCTTATTCCTGTTTCCCTGACAAATATAATCTCCAACTATTTAAGTGTAATGTCAATTGACATCTCCAGCTGCCTTGATCTATCCACTTCCCTTCTCCACATCCTTTCACCTTTCATTCCTATCTGCTCTCGCTCCAAATCTTCTGTGACCCCCTTGCCTTGATCGATCCACTATCTTTCTCCACATCCTCTCCTTTACCACTCCTATCTGCTCTTCCTCCAAACCTTCTGTAACCCCTTGCGTGCTAGTAGATTCCAGCCTTGCTTGGGGTGATAAGCTTAAAAAAAAAAAAATCAGATATTAAGAGAAGTTACTTGCAATATGATTTGTTGGCATTTCTGATTAGAGAAAAATTCTTTTCAATAATTCTCATATATTAAATGATGTATGGGCAGCAGAGAGGTTAACAAAATAAATGGAATTGGTAAACAGTTCAAACTTTAGCTGAAACAGTTTGCATTCACTTCACACTAATGACCTTTAGAATGACATGAACTTATTTCTCCTCTCCAGCTCTAAGTAAACAGAGTAGTTGGAGCCCTTTGGCTATGTAAGACTGTTTAACTTGGGTGTTGGATAAGCAACCTGGTTTGATAATTCACTGAATATATTACTTAATTGATTGTTGCTCTATGCTCAATAGCAGCATTTCTTAAACTTCTTTCATTCACAACCCCATTTTCCCCCCATAAGATACTTAAATAGGAAATAAAACATACAAATAAATACATAAATCATTTATTTTTTCTGAACAATATACACATAAAAAAGGAGTTATATTATTTGTTTATATCTCTCTGATTACTAGGTCCTGCTTGAACAGACTTTGTAGCATTCCTGTCTGCATCATTACTTTTGTTACTCAAGTACAGTCATTTATCCATGAGTAAAAAATATTTTTATTCTGAAATATAAATAAAATAATGTTTCATAAAATAGTTATGAAATTATTTAAATACCAACCTCAATCTAATAAAACAATAACATGTATTTTTATTTGTACACTTTAGATGAACATAGTCAGCCAACTATACTGAAAATACATATGTTGTCACTGCACTAATTGCAATGGCATTGCACATGCATTTTATTATTGCCTTGCTTGTGGCACTTCACGTTAAACATTGTGCATTTGTAAAATAACACATAAACTGAAATTCAAGTGTTTGAATTTAATTTTCGCAACCCCAGCATTTCGCTTTGTGACCCCATTTGGACATGGTCTCTTGCTCAACTACACTCCACGTATAATAATTAAGGGGTTTGCAGTCTGGGGAGTTAGGTGGCCAGATGTAAAGGGTGATGTGGTCTCAGAAATTGTCTGACAGCCATGATGGGTTTCTCCTGTTTGTGTGGCATGGTGTAAAGTCCTGTGCCAGATATAGGGTCTTCCAGCAGCCTCTTGATGTAGGCCTCTGTGTTGAAACTGAGACCCTCACCAACAAATTCAGGAGTTCTTTTCTTATCAGAATGAGTTTTCTGAGCTGTTGTACCTTTGTAATCACCATTAGACTCCTCCAACTCTTTCCGAATCCTCTGCACTATCCTCAGATTGATACCCAATCACTCTAAGATGTTTGTATTGGAGCTTCCAGTGTGAATGCCAAGCAGTACATGTCCTTTCCAAATTTCTGACAGAGTGAATTGCGTCAGTGCCGAACTGTCCTTACTATACTGTGCAGTATAATAAAAAAACAAAATTAAATAATGCACATACAAGAAAAACAAAAACAATGTGCATACAAGAAATGAAAAATATAAAATGGTGACAATTTACTCCTCGCACTCTGTATACTATGTTTAAAATTTAAAATCTATCAATTACATATAGGATTTATCACTTGAAAAGAATTTTAAAAATCAAACTTTGAGAATTTTGCAACTGACCAAATGAACTCAGTATTTAAAATATATCAATGAATCAAATACCAATCAAATGAAATCCTTATTGATATTCCATTTCTGGTATTAACTAATAAATTATCTTCATATATTTCCTGTATAAAAGTATTTATGTTTTAGTAGTGTTTACATATAGAATTATGTCCTATCTGTCTGCTTGCCTCTCTAATATAATATATGCACATACACACTACACAAACTATAAAATACTTTTTTTTTTTTTTTTTTTTTTTTTTAAGCGTTGATAATGACCTTGATTCTTGTCCTTATAGATATGAAACTGAAAAAAAAATTTGCCACTTAGAGACCCATCTATATAGCACCTTGTCAGTTCTCTCTTTGAAAAATAAAATAAATGACCGGACTTTACCTGATGCCTGTGGCTTAATTGATAAGTCTTGAGATTTTTACAAAAGCACAGTTATAAATGATCTTTTATGAAGTTTTCCATAAAGTGATGATGCAGAATAAATATTTTTTGCTATTTAATTTGCCTCGTAAAATTCACTTTGCATATAAAATATTTTTCTTTAAATCAAAAATAATTTACTTCCCAACTGATGACACATGATAAAAAATGCAGTTATTAAAGTGTTAGATGATTTTGGAAACAGTCTGACCCATTATATTTTTTTCTTTCTCTTGGCAACTATCAGAATTTATAACAATTTAATGAGTGACTTCAGTTGTAAATAAGAAGTTACAATGTCAGAAAATGACCAGCTTGGTACAAACTATGAAGGGAGACAACTGATGAGGGTTATTTCAATCTTTTGTTATTCGAACTATTATATTGAAAAATATTTATCTAACATGTTATAAAGCTTAACACCTACTACAGTGTTATCAAGTTGTTAAAGTCTACTAAAAATATCTGCACTACAAACACAAATGTTTTCTTTGAATTTTCCTCATATACCAGTCATTGGAGCTCATATAAAAAATAATTGTTAATCCATGTGTTGTTTAAACTAATAATATTCACAGCCTTGTTAATTTTAGTGTTATATTTTGGCTGCTTCATTCTTTAGCCTTCTTCAGGTGTAGTAAATTTTAAACATTCCTTGAATATATTTAGAGCAATAATTCCCATCTAGCTACCAAATTTTGCTAGAAAAAAATTCAATGACTTAGTTCCTTCTCATAATTAACTAACCAAAGGACAGTATTGTTTGTATTAATTTAATCATCTTGTCATTATAAATCAACTTTGTAGTTTAACTTTGTCTGACCTATAGAGCTGTAGTATGAGAGAACCCAATGAGGACTGAACTAGCATGATGAGTAATGGCCTCTTAGACATTGCTTGGCATCATTGATATTACTAAGTTAATAATATCAGACAAGTTTTCTATTACACAATATTTACTGAGATCTGCTTTGTCTGACACATGGTAAAAACCCTTGAGCACTTAATCTGACACAATGAAGATTGCATTAGTTTGCAAAATATGCTTGGTAGCTAGAGAATAATTGATGATACTTGACCCATGTAGATGTCAAAGTGTATGTTGTTGTGGGGAGATATTTGAATGTATTTATGGGTGGACAGGTTTTGAACTTTAAAACTTCTACTTATTACCTGAATGCCCTGTCCAACTAACTATTCTCTGGTGTGAACATCTGACTGGAATGTTTCATAGGCATTGAAAACATGTGAAGAATGCATACCGATGCACTTGAAAAATGCCTGGAAATATATTGGCTATAAATTGTTAGCCATCATTTCTTTGTGTGTTGTTTTTATTTCTTTTTGATAGACGGTGAGGAAAAATGTATGCAATTTCCTCTTCCCTTTAACCTTTTTGCTCCTTTTCTTTTTGCGTATTTCTTAACTAGCCTCATATTACAAGTACTAGTTAAAATTTATTGTCTTCAGTAACAATTATTCTGGAAAAAAAATTAATAAGAATATGAATTTGTCTTTAAGATTGTTTTTGTGTAAACCCAAACTCCATTTTGTAGCATCTTTATTTGACTGACTTCTTTTTTATTTGAAATTTTATAATTTTTCAGTAATAATTATAAAGGAGTTGACTAATTAGGGAAAAAGGAAAATTTAATAATTATTTAACATTTCCTGGATCTGAAGGTGGAAAAATAAACAATAATAAATAATATAAAAAATAAAATGTTTGGAAAATGGACAATAATTTTGTTAATTGTACTTTCAGAGCTGACAAGGAAAATCCATCTACAAATTAATTTTTCCAAGTCATTTTCTACTTTTCATTTATTGACAATATATTTTTTCTGACTTTGAAAAGTGATAGTCATAAATTTGCAGACATTGTCTTCATCTTTTAACATTAGTAATTGTGTTTTCTTTTTCTGTCTTCAAGGTATGGCCAATAAAATGTAGGTGAAGCTTTTGTGGAGTAACTTAATTGAAAAGTGTATTTTTAAAATACTTTCAATTTAAACCATTTTTTTTTTGTTTTAAGTTAAACTTTTGGATTATACTTATGGCACAGAGAATTTTTACTAACCTCAATATTTCTACGAAAGTTTTTCTAAATGAAATGATGCAAACCAATGAACTACATTTGAATGCCAAATAAATGTCCCCCATAAGAGGAGGATGTTTAATTTTTTGTTAATTTTTGAATCCCACCTGACACACTTTGTTTTTGACTATTCACATTCACCATACTTATTAGATTGCTGGAAACTTTAGCTTCGAAATGTATTATAGTGGGAAACTATTGCATTGCAAGTTTTCAGTGAAATATTTTATGTGTTTGAGTCATTTTAAACTAAAAACTCTATAGACATAGCATTCAAAATGAGTGAAATATTTGTTGACCATTGATGGGCATTTATTTGCATTGTAACTTTGGCAAAACTTCATAGAAATATTTTTGATTTTTTTTTTTAACCTTGTGTAAGATTTTCCCTATGATTGACAATGCTGAAATAGTTGCAGAAAATGGTTTGACTTTATTTTTGAAAGGGCGTGCAAGTTTAGGAGAGATTTACAGAATATTTTGAGTGCTGAAAAGAACTGTATGATAGAGACTAAGAAGCCAAGCATACTTTCATATTTCAAGCTTTCTACTGCAGACTAGAAATGTTGATCTTTATTAAAGCAAGTGACAATGGAAGATTATATTTTTGTGTGTGGAAACACTTAAAATTTTCTTCATATATATTTCCAAAATTTGCTTGAAGATGAAACAGAAATAATGCTTTTAATTTAATTATATAATTAAATTTGAAGTTTTTAGCTTCAGTTTTTGAAACATGGTAATTCCTGTGTAGCGACGAAACCATATTTTAAATCAGTTAATTTATAATATTTATGCTTTGTAAATTTACATTGAGCACTGTTTTGTAAAAATATCAATAAGAACACCAGATTATATATCTTACTGTTCTTTCTTTTTATTATATATATATATATATATATATATATATATATATATAAAGTATGTGGTGCAGTTCCGTTTACAGTACATGAATCATTCATACAAAAAGCAGATAGTGAAGTTAATGATATGAATGGCAAGAATCACTCTCGCAAATAATTTTTAATAAAATTCATTAACCTCGAACTTTATACAACTGGAATTTATAAACAGGGATCATAACATTCATTTACAGGTTCAAGGTTAATGTATTTTATTAAAAATTGTTTGTGAGAGTGATTCTTGCCATTTATATAATTAACTTCACTATCTGCTTTTTGTATGAATGATTCATGTAATATATATATATATATATATATATATATATATATGAATGAAGGGTAATTACTTCTTTGTTTTTGGGTAGCATTGGAAACCTGTACTAATAGAATTTTTTTAAAAGCAAATTGGCATAAAATTAATTTTAGAAAAAGCTGAGTATACTTGTATATAAAAGAAATGCATCTTGAAGCACCCGGTGATCAGTTACCTAAATCTGCTATTCTATCTTAGCTAATTTAATCTAAGAAATTACCTCTTTATTAATTCTAAAGCTGACTTCAGTTTGGGTTGAGGCAGAGAATTACTTAAAAATTGTAACATTTTAAAATGTATTATAAGCTATAATATAAACATTTCTAATTCATGGCAAACTACAAAACTATGGACATATTACACTGCAGACGCTCAGTTCAGACTATCTTCATGGATTTGTTACTCACTCTCTGACTTAACATCACTGTAAGTGGAACCAAATGTCTTCTGCAGTTGTAGGTAGCAGTTATATATGTACCCTACAGTGAATTTCAGTTTGTATTTTTCACATTTTGAAATATGATCTTACTCTTTCGTGGCATGCCTCATTTGATTTTGCGGCACTCTAGTGTGCTCCATTGATTGGTTTGGGAAACACTATGCAAGTAAGGCAATAAGTTTGTTGCCTAATGATGAAAAAAGCAATTTAGTGATGAATATTCACCACATATAATGAACAGTTAGTTATACAGCAAAAATTTCAGATCAAAATTCACCTAATGTTTACAGATCCACCTTAAATTTTTTATCATGTGCTACCAAAATAATAATTACTCTAAATTTACTTTAATTTCAAATATGTAAAATTTATTACTTTTTCTATATCTGTGTTTATGGTGTGTTATATTATTAAAAAAAAAATATCCCAAATATGAACCCAGTTTAAAAAATATCTTTCTGTAACATGAGAAAAAAATGTTCAAATCCTAAATATGAACCCAATTTAAGGGTTATCATTGCATCATGATTATTGTTGTTGGATAGTGAGGATTTTACAATTGTGTTTACTATTAGATGGAAAGGTAGGTTACCATGGCTTTATAATATATATAATTAGAATTATTTTGATGAGGAATAATTTACTGAGCTGGGATTAGTATCGTATCTTTTTTTTTTCCTCAGCCATTTTCTTGTCTTCAGGTGACACATGTTAAAAAATAAAGCAAGCCTGGTCCTGGGGGGTTTGTCCCTGAGCTAGACCTCCCCATTGCGCAAAAATGGACAGTACCCCTGGCATTGAGCAATTTTTGTCCTTGACCACACATACATATCTGGACTTTTGTCACCTTCTGCACTTGTGGGGATGTAGTTAAATATTGTATGTGTCAGAGTCACTTGATTAACATCACTCTACTACAGGAGCTGTTCTATTAGTGTGTGTGTGTGTGCACACACCATATATAAAATACAATATCAGTATATTTTGTATGGAGGACAGATGGTTAGTTTGTCCATCTTCATAAAGTTGTCTCTTCTGGTAATGTAGAAATCCTAATTATTTAATGCTGAATAGAATATTATGTGTTCAGTTTAATATTCAGTAATTTTTAAATATAAATGCAGATAAAAAATAAAATTGGTATTGATATTTTTTTAGAATATTGCAATTGTATATTTAATAAGTACAATACAATTGTACTTAAAAATATAAAAATGGAATATGTGTGTTCCTATTATTTTTTTATGCCATGGCTAAACTAGCAGAGAGGAAAAAAGTTTGTCAACACTAGTTGAGTTCAATATATTTTCTAACCTTTTCATTATTGTCACACTGCAAGATTATTAAGCCTGAATTTGAATGGTCCATGTTACTTTATATTGACATAAATGTCAACATATATTAGAGCAAAAAGGATATGTGGCCTCGGAGGCTGCAGAATCTGTGTCAGATGAACGTATAGTCTCACCATGTACTTTTCTTTCATGTCCCATTAATCTTTTTTATTTTTAGCCATGACTCATTATTAACATGATTTCTTGAAAAGTTTTGAAAGCATGAGAAAAGATATGAAAGAAATTAAGTAATCTCTCATTTTTTCTTTCATTGTTTTCAGTAGTTGATTTTATTGTTTTTTCTTTTTTGTTTTTGCTATGAAAAAAATATCAATTTCACACTCTCAAACACAACAGAGGAGAATTGTACTAAATGAAAGTAAAAAAAATACTTTGCTAGTTAAAATTGTCATTAAGCAACCAATTAAAAATGAAGTTCAATATTTTTAAATGACATGTACATTAAATTAAGCTGTTGTATTTTCTACCATATAAACACTGGTATATGAATATACACCTTTGTTTTGATAAGTTATATTTACAAAGATAAATAATTTTCATGTTATGTAATATACCATGTGTTTTTCTTTTTATCTGTACTGCACGCAACTTTTGTTATCACTTTCACTATATTTATATATTTAAAGACTCATGTAAAAAGAACAAAAACTTTCTCATACTAGAAAGGACTTAACAAATATATACTTGCATGGGTAAATTAGATTTAATTCATAATTTTGACTCCTACTCAGTAATGTTTTCATAACAACTTGCTGGATACTGATAGCTTATTATTCTGTTGTTTCAGAAAATATTTAAGCAATAAATGATATCATTGCTTCAACTGGTATGCTTACTTCAAACCCAGATATAAAAATGACCACAGTGATTTTTCAAAAGTTTTTTTTTTTAAGGAAATCTATAGAAAAACAGTCAAGAATTAATTTTGATATTTGTGAATTTATTTCCTCTACTTGTTGGCTTGCCATAAAGTCTCTCTGGATATAAGTGAAAAAGAAAATGATGGATCACTAATAGAAACTTGGAATTAAAGTTTTGTAGTTTTCCATACACTGCAGGAGTTTGATTCATTTGCAGAGATACTTGATTTATTGAATTAGTCCTATTGAAAATCAAGAAGAAAACTATGAAGGGTGTGTTACAAAGTTTTTTGTACAACACAAGAAGCTCCTTACCTTCCAAAAAGAAATTACTGATGTTTGATCATCAGGTCTGATATTGAGAAGGGAAGAACTGGCTACATAACCAGTAAATATATATATATAGTAGTTAATATTATTCAACAGATTCCTAGTTTTACTCTGTTATTATTGTTGCCTTTTGATTGAATATTTTCATGATTCTTTTATTTTTAACTTTGTGCTTACGGCCACATTATGTTGAAACACCAGTTCACATATGATCACCAAAGTTAAGCATCGTCAAGCCTAGCCAGTACTTAGATGGGTGACCACTTGGAAATACCAGGTGCTTTAAGCTTGGATGTGTGGGTGGTGTAATGAATAATGGATCCAAATTGTTAATTGGAGAGCTGAGTTCTAATTCCAGTTGGGAAAGGTATGAATCCACCACATGTATCACTAAATCATTGTCTCAAAAAAAATTCTTACAATCTAAAAATGGTTTCTGGTTTTAAATAACCTGCAAAGGGTTGATAAGCCATAGAAAACAAATCAATCAATCAATATTTTTAAGTTTGCCCCATGCCCTCTCCAAATTATATAACTACTGCCTCAATGAATCTTGATTTCCACCTTGTTGGAAGACCTCATCTGTTGTTCCTGTCTTTAAGAACTCTGGAGACCCTTCTGACCCTTCTAATTACCGTCCTATCAGTCTCCTACCACTCTTCAGCAAAGTCTTTGAAGCTTTAATCAACGCCGAAGTGGTTATGCACCTTACATCCCATAATCTGCTCTCCGACAAGCAATATGGTTTCTGCTTTGCCCATTTTACAGCTGACGTGCTTACGGCCATAACCGAAATTGTTTACCAAGCACTTCATAATAACTGAGAAGCTTGTGCTGTGGCTCTAGCATGCCGGCCTTCTTTGCAAGCTTCAGGGTTACGGAATTACAGGTCGATTGTTCGACTTAATACAATCATTCCTGTCAAACCGTGCATTGAAGGTTGTTCTCAATGGATTCTCCTCCAGCCCCTATCCCACGAATGCAGGTGTTCCCTAAGGCTCTATCCTAGGCCCTACTCTGTTCCTTATCTTCATTAACAATCTTCCTGATGTCATAGGTTCCCAAGTAGGCATCTATGTGGACAATACTACTATTTACTCCTGCCTCAAAAACAAATCTAGTGTCCTTTTCTAGACAAACAGCCAGGTTACCTGGCCGTTTGTCTAGAAAAGGACCTCCAAGCCGTTGTGGACTGGGGCAGGAATTGGCTGGTTAACTTTAATGCTTCAAAAACTAAACTGCTCTCTATTACTCACCAGAGAGATCCATCCCTGCCTCCCATTAGAATGTCTGATGCTCAACTCCATGAGAGCACCTCTTTGTGACTGCTTGGTCTCACATTGTCCGCTGACCTGAGATGGAACGAATACATTGAGTCAATAGCTTTGTCCACCCTTAGGAAAGTTGGCTCCCTGTGTTGCGCCAGGAAATTTTTCTCACCAGAGTCAATCCTTCAAATCTACAAATCAACCATTCGCCCTTGCATGGAGTATTGCTGCCATATATGGTCTGGAGCCCCTTCTGTTTGTCTCAAGGTCCTTGATAAAATCTAAAGACATATGCAATTTAATTGGCCCTGATCTGGCATCTTGTCTGCAGCCGTTCTCTCACAGACGTGTCGTTGCCTCCCTCTGTCTTTTTTACAAATACTTTCACAGTAACTGCTCTGATGAGCCGCTTTCGCTGGTTCCCAGACTTAAATTTAAGTGTTCCCAGACTTAAATTTAAGTGTTCAACTAGGCTGGCATCTCGCTCTCACCCTTTCACTGTCAAAACTGTTAAATGTAGCTGTCTCTTCTACTCCAATAACTTCATGTCTAACACTTCTCCCCCATTTCTTGTTTTCCTGATAGCTATAATCTCCAACTATTCAAATGTAACTATCAATCGACATCTCCAGATACCCTGATCTATCCCCTAACCCTCTCTTCATCCTTTCCTCTATCACTCCTCTTTGCTCTCGCTCCAACTCTCTGTAACCACTTGCATGCTTGTGGCTTCCCGCCTTGCTTGGGGTTGAATGCTTAAAAAAAATGCTTTTTATTACAGTGCACTTTGGATACTTGAGCATACTATGAAGTTTGTATTTTTATTTTTAAAGCAGATAGATAAACTTTTCCCACTTAGTGGGTTACAACAGAACAATCTTTCTACCTCTATTCCCTATATTCTGCCAACTCAGCTGAAGTTAGAAACTATGAGAAAATCATTTGAAAATGATAATCTAGAATTTAGACATGACATTAAACTGAAAGAGGACAAAATGGATAGAATTCTGAAAAATATGTATTTTTAAGATTTATATTTTGATTTTTATGTTGGAATAATAATAATTATAAAGCATATAATAATTTGCTCTAATTCTTAAAATTAAAGCAAAATGTTTTTAAATAAGGCACTATCATTTAATTAAAAAAATATTTTTATATATCTTTTCAAATCTGAAAATTTTGTTACTAATTTAACATCTAACTTATTTTCAACTTAAAAAAATAAGTGTTTAACATTGTTTTATTCTATACTATCAATTATTATCAGACAGTATTTGTTTTTTCTTTTCTTTTGAATTTTTAAATGTTTATTTCAACATTAAAGATGGATATATTCTATTTTATTGGTTAATTGATTAATTTCCAATATGGTTTGGCACATTTTCTTAGATATATTCAAATTACTTATTTTTTCATCATTTGTTATTACACAACCAGATTAAATTTTTTGCTCTCTCTCTCTCTTTTTCCTTTATTACTTATGTGTGTGCCTTTTACACTTAATGTGACTGTTTTCACAACCATTTTTCTTATGACTCATTTTGTGTTGTATTATTAGCATTTTCCCCTTTCTATAATTGTTCAATCAAATCAACTTACTGGTCAGTCAATTAGTCTATGAAATCTAAAACTAATAATTATTATTGCTCCTACCTCATAATACAGCGATTTTTTTTTCATAGTAAACGAGCAAAAAATGTATATATTTATTCATTTTTACTGAAGTATGATCCATCCTGGAGATAAATTTTGACCCTGTAAGCATACACACACAATTGAAGTCAAATGATGAGTTGGAATAAAAATGGGAGCAGTTTGCTAATACTGTAAAAAATACAGCAATTTCAACTCTGTGTATATTTGATACTGATCTCTGTAAACTCAGCCTTATTATGTGCCAAGTCAGTTCATTTAGGTTTTCCTTTTAATTAAAAATATACCATCCATTATTTTTTTTCTTTTGGCTGATAATGTATCTCTTTGCATTTTATATATATATATATATATATATATATATATATATATATATATATAATATAATATATGTGTTTGTTTGTGCATTTTGTAGGTCATTAATACCGGAATATTTTTGTTGGTTTTGTTTCTACTTTTCAATCAATAAGATGATTGATGGAATAAAAAATCCATTAATATCTATATATCTAAAATTTATGGTTATTGATATGAGATATTTTTAATTTATATTGATTTCTATAGTAATCAAATTTGCACACACAAGATGATGGAATGTATTTAAGTTGTATTTAAGGCAAATAAAACTTCTCTGTAAATGTGATATCTTTGAGAATTTTATTTTTGTATATATGCATGTGATATATATATATATATATATATATATATATATATATATATATATACACACACACACACTGATTTACTTGGACTAGTGTCCCCTTCATGGTTAGTCACAACAAACTGAAAGTTACTTTTTTTTTAAAAGTCAAAAATGTTTTTTTTTGTGAGTGAAAATTCAGTAAATAATGTAGCAATATAAAACTGGAATTGTATTACATCTATTAATTAAAAGCAAAAAAGAAAATTTGACTTTCCCATTTAATTTTTACTTCTAAAGTATATTTAAGGTAATAATATATTGTCTACAACAAATTTCTGAGTGAATTACATTTTATGATAATTGTTATCTAACAGGCTAATAATGCCTACAAATGGTTTTTGAGTGTAAATCTGTCATGAAATGTACTCCAAACAGCTATGTTAACTGTAAACACATTTACCAGTGGAACATTGCCAGCTTATGACTTCTCTGACAACTTGACATTCAGATTCAATAAATACCAAAATTAGAGTTGTTATGTATTAAACTTGGCTTAGTTTTGGCAAAATGCCACATGTATAACACTCAATGAGGATCAGACTCCTTACTCAGTTGTAATGGTATACAAAGTCAATTTGCTAACCATTACACCATGAGGAGATCCACCCACCAAAGAAAAATATTAAAAATAATAGTTTCAGTACTTTTTAAAAATAACACTCTTTTAGTAGTTTTTAATTTGCAATTTGGTGGGAAGTGTTTATCCAGAAGAGAATTGTAGTGAATATATGAAAGAAAATGAAATTCTTGGGCCAGTTATTTTTTTCTTGTTTGCTTTAAAGTTTTTAATAGTAAGAAATGTTTGTACAAATGTGCATGACAAATGGATAACAAAAATCAAGAAAATTTATTCTTTAGAGTATAGTTTTATGCTTGCTTTAATTTTATTTATATACAAAAACTATAAAAATGGAAAGGAGAGAAATTTTAAGTCCCTAAATTTAATATTCTTTTGATACTATTTAAAGCATTCCATGCACCAAGTTCTAACTGTCCTTTACCTCTTTCCTTTTCAAGAAGTATGTATACAGATTTTTTTCTTCTGGCTTTATTTGCAGGCAAATGCTGAAGGTAATGAGATAACATCATGAATCCTAGGGTGGCCATTTAGTCTCTAATCATGAATGAATGATTCCCGTTTTTGTTGACAAAAGTTTAAGTCATCAGTTGCTGATGTCTGTTGATTTCCAATAAATTATGCCTATTCTTTAAGGGTTAATAAATATTTTGCTTAGGAAAAAGACTTCTTTTTTCGTTATTTCATGTGCTATAATTGTGTTGTTACTGCGATTGTTGGCTAGTGGTGGATTCTGCATGTTTCTTTAACCAGAATTAGAACTTGAAAGTCTGACAACACTTTCTGACTATTGAAGATTCTTAGAACAGCAATGAATTTGCTCAGTGTCCCCCACTATGTCAGATAAAACATTCAGATGTTTTTTACTTTATGATGACCTGATTTAGAATTTTGTAACTTTGTGATGCTATAATATTGATGAGTGGTTTTTTTTTTGGGGGGGGTGAGCCCTCCAATATTTTTATGACCACTGAGATAAAGTATCTACACTGTTTTCAGTCTCTTGAACATTTATGAACATTAATCTCAGTGTTTAACTTTGTATCATACTGTATTTTGAAAGCTCGTTACTATGTCTGCTGAACACCTGTAGTAAAAATAGGGGGAAAGCTACTTGGGAAGAACTCATTTTCAACTTGGGATTTATTTTGCTATGATGAGCTCATCAGAATGTAAACTTCATTGCATAATGGCACAACAAATTCTGCAGATTGCAATCAGAGAAACATGGCTTATATTTTGGCACTAATTGCATTGGAAAGCACTATACTGTTTTTACTTTTGTTATCACTATCCCTACTAATTTACCAGTCAGTAACTTTAATAAACTGTATTAAAACATTAAATATTTCTGGAAGTAAGGTGGCGGCGAAGAACTATGAAATTCTGAATTTTGCAGATTTTAATTTTACTTTAGCACTCATGTTAATGAAAAATAAGGAGAAAAGAATTATCAGTGATAATTGATGAAAGTATTGCTGACAGACTAACACTTTCTAGGCTTTGGGTTGAGATCAGTTTAGCATCTGTTCCTCTCTTGTTTAGATCCTTTAGGCAGGATGCAGTAAAATAAAAACAAGGTGAACCTGGTCATGGCACAAAAGGGAAAGGTTAGGCTATTTTTACACATTTAGGGATGGGCAATTTTTGTACTACTAAAAAATCATACACACACACACACAATCTATCCCCAATACTGAACATTCATCCTGATTAAATTAGCAAATTTTAAACAATGTATATATGAAATTTAAAAATAAAAGGACATGTGTGCAGTCTTTGAATTTATGGAAACTTAGGTTATTTAATAAGAACCACCATGTTGTGTTTATCAGATTTCATGGAGGGTGACAAATTTGATTCCCACAACCCTAGCAAAAGACAAAAAAATTTCTGTTAGTGTCTTTTATATATATATTTAATATAATTTATGTTTCAAACTTATAAAGTAATTTATATTAGGATACATAAAAAGGAAAAATATTTTGAAAATCATTAATCAATATTTTGAATTATGTAACATTATTATTGGTAGCTTTAATCAGAAAAGTCATCTTTGAATAATAAACATTTTTTTGACATTCTCAATCAGAAATCTTTCTAGTTTTCTATATGATTAGTGTTATTAGCAAATCAAATTCTGGAAACTGTTACATCATTGATTATCTACGTTCGTTTATTTCCACTTCAATTTGAACTAGAATTCACCAACTTTATTATTGCTTTATATCTTCTTTTGATTATGAGAATTATGAGCAACTTAATGTATAGATTTGATGTGATGAAAATTTTGTAAATGAAAAGTGTTTTATATATCATTGTTAGAAGGAAAGGCTAATTACTTTGCAAAATCGATTATTATTTATAGAAGATAAAATTTATTTCAACAAATGAATGCTGAAAGAATAAACAAGAAAAGGGATATTTTAGTGTTGATTTCTATTATCTTCAATACATTCTTGATTTAACCATTTCTGTACTTTGATTTATAGACAGGTGATCCCATTAGTGTTCCATTATCCCAGAAATAAGAAGGTGAGAATTAATTGGTTATAGATCAAAACCTATAATTAATACTGGATCTTATGGTGGTAATTAATGGGCTAATATAAGGTGTGTACAATAAGATAATTTCAGTAAGATTTAAATTTGTTGGGGCACATATTTAAAATAAAAATTAGTAAATGGATAAAAAAAATATCAATCAGGAAGGGCAACACATTCAATGGTTATATTTGAAAAGAATTAATGAATGAATAAAACAAGAAAAATAAACATGATGGTAAAAAGCAATAAAAACAATAATAGTAAGGAGAGAAGAAAAAAGATTGAAAATTTCTTAAAGTAATTTCTTAAGTCAAATTTTTCTTTCAGCTAACCTTTTGCTATTTGAGATTAAAATATTTTCAGACAAATTGATTAAATTGAAAATTTCTTTTTTGGAAATTAGAACAAAGTTCATAGACAAAGTAAGTTTCCCATTTATTTTTAAGTGCATTGATGAAAACAATCCTATAATTCTGGTTCTCAATGACCAAACTCAAAATTATCATAAAATAAAACAGCTTAAATCATGTTAAATAATTGATATATTTTGGAAATATTTTAAGTTCAGTTGGTATCTGCAATACTTTTAACTTCTATTATTTGTGAGTATTTCACAGGAATTTGATTATAACAAAAGCCAATCTAGAGTAAACATTTTTTCTTAATAGAGACAGATATTGCCAAATCCTCAGGCTACCATCTTTTAGCAATAGACACCATTTTCTTCAGCTATCATTTCAATATAAGAAGACGACTTCCCTGAAGCTAATGCAGTGCTTATGCCGCTATGCTCATTTTGTCTCTTTCTGACTGTGAGAGAAAAGCTACTCTAAGGGAGATAATTTAGTTATTTGTTATTGAGAAATATTTATCCTGTTCACTGGCAGGCTATATTAAAGCCAGTAGATTGTTATTTGTTCTCTCTTTCTCTGTTTGTGTCCATATGATAACTCAGTAATCATTGATAGAAAATGATGATGGTTGACAGGTTGATTCTCAAGGTGAACATTTAGATGTGATTTGATTCTGGGATGTCTAGATTTTTCCATTTTTACAGATATAGTCTTTGTTCACAGTGAATGAATCATGTTTGTCTCTTTGTCTGGAGTGGAAGTATGTTATTACTTAATGAAAAGCAGGAGAGTTGTAGTGCAAGAAAATAACTTGCTACTTGTCAGAAGTTATTCATATTGTGTTTTGGTTTATACATTGTTTCTTGTGTTTATAAAAGTCAATAAAAATATGATCCTTAACTATGTGATTTTTATTTTAATAATCTTAGCTTGTGTTAAATAATAGCTTAGCAGAGTATTATTTTTAGGGGAAGTGTATCATGGCTCCAACTTCATTCGGGGTCAGATGTAAGCCATAATAAGGAAGTCAATTTTGATTGGCTAAGCTAGTGTGGGAAAGAGATAGGATAAAGGTTTCAGTGAGTTGGTTCTTATCCATCAATCAATGTAGTCATGTTACCTTTGATGTCCAAAACAGCTTCTCGGTGAGGTGGGGGATGATGACCCCCCCCCCCCTGACAATTAGATAATGTGCATGTTGAAATGAGTAGTTAAGCTAAAATTACCTAGCACTTTGGTTTCATGCTTTATTGAGCTAAGCTCAATAAATATAGTTTAAACTTTTTTTGGATGGGGTATAAAAAGGTGGGCCTTATGCTATCAGCTATAGAAATTAAAGTAAATCTGAGTAATACATATATATATATGTGTGTGTGTGTGTGTGTGCACACACAATCATTTTGAATACCTAAAGATAATAATCTGTTCTTTTCAATAAGTCACAGACTTTTAGTTCTTGTTTGATATAACTTTTATCATAATGTTTAATGAATAGTCTCTTATTTGATCAGTCTGAAAAGTTAATAGATTTCTCAAACAATTTAGGATTTCATAAAACATTTTTAAAAACTTATTTCTGTTGTTTGTTATTGCTGCAAACTGTCTTTTCACATTTGTAATGGAGTAAAATCAATCAAGCTTGTAATTACCAAGCCAGTATAACAAGACATCAAAGGCAGCATTTAAGTTATTACTTTAGTTGCATTCTTTCTAGGCCTTTAGTTATTATTTTATATTATTGTTGTTACTTTTTAATTGGCACTGACCAATATTTTGTACAATATTGGAAAATTGTTTGTTTTCTGTGGAGAGTGAAAAGAAAAATATGACTGACACGGGACAAAACCATTTTTATTGATCTGTTGATTGGAAATGAATTAAGGCTTTGCTATTTTGTAGTCTTTGTTTATGGTCAATTTTTTTCCCTCCATTCTCACACTTGATTTGTCAAACGTAAAAATGTAGTGAAATATTATATTTCAGCAGGAGCCTTTTTTTTTAATTGTCTGCATAAATTTATTTTGAAGAGAAAGTTCCTTTTGTACATTCAACTTTGTTAACTGTGTGTCCTGAAATGTAAAATTGTTTTTTGTTACAAGTAAATTTCTTTA
The DNA here is from genome assembly GCA_964036315.1 of Acanthosepion esculentum. Classification (NCBI taxonomy): domain Eukaryota; kingdom Metazoa; phylum Mollusca; class Cephalopoda; order Sepiida; family Sepiidae; genus Acanthosepion; species Acanthosepion esculentum. The sequence continues at coordinate 61,417,191 of OZ038504.1, forward strand.
TTTGGTAGCTCATCTATTTGTAGTATCTCATAAACAGATAACATTTTAGAAATGTTAAATTCACTTTTGTAACCGGTTTTGGTTTGTGAATGACCAACATATTAAGCTATGGAAGCTACTGTTTCTGCAAGTAATTTATACTTTCCATTAATCTGCAATAGTCTGTACTTGCATTTAGTAATGAACTGTATTAAATTTATTGAAATAAAAATTTAAAAAAATCTTTTGTTGTGATGTGCAGAAGGATTGTCTCAAATGATTGTCTGCAAAGATTGAGTAGGCATGTTTTAATCATTGTAACTTAAATTTTATCCCACTTTTGAAGTATTGATATTCAGTTATAACTTGTCTCTTCATAGAACATAAACTGATATACCCCTATTTCCCTATTTTGTTTAGTACCTAAGTTGATCAACAGATGATGTGGTAATTCAATGGAAGAAAAAGAAATGTCCCTCAAAGAGTTAAACCCTATCTTCATGATAGATTATCAACTTGTAAAAAATCTACAATCCATTTACATTAAAATGGTTAACAATTGGTTGTTGGTTAAATTCACTATTTTTGCTTTTTCTTACTGTCATACTGCAACTTACAGGAAGGAAACAAAGGACCATTTTGTTTATAACATGATAATTTCAATTTATAGTCTGCTAAATTTAATATGAGTATTGTTTTTCAATCTACCAAAGTAGAAGAAAATATTTTTGTCACTAGAATAATAATAATAATAATAATAATAATAGATGACTCCTGTGAATATCAATATACTAGTAAATTATTTTCTAAATTCTCCAATATAAGCATGTAACTTATATCATATTCATTAATTTTTTTTTTTTTTTTACATAGCAATTTTTGGCTAATGGTTAAGCTAGCAATTTAGATTCTCAGCCAACTAATCATTGGCTAATGATGTGTGTTTCATTAATAAAAGATGTTTTCGCTCTCTCTCTTCCTTTCCTGAGAGACTCTACACTAGCATCCATCTTAATTAATTAGACTTAATCGTCATTAAAAGTCGCATACTTATGCAAATGTATATATCTTTGTCTCAGATACAATACATAAGCAGTCCCTATATATTTAGTTAATGATAATATCCATACACCAACATAGGTGGGTGGATCAATAAGTCGGTAGTTATGGATGCAGTTAGAAGATGAATTTCTCTGAAATATTAAGTATACTGTTTAATGTATGTAATTACTAGAAAAAATTTAGATTGTGTTGAATTAAAATATTTGTGACAGTTTTCATCGTTAGGCTTCATACTTAATAATTTAGATATCTGTATATCTAGCTATTTAAAGATAGTATTTTATCAAAAAATTAGTCAAGTATGGTATTTTTGGAAGTTGTTTTTAAGGCAATCATTTTTGTAATTCTATTGCTAAATGAGAAGAGATAAAGCATTAATAATAAATAAAATTAATAAATTAGTGAACATTTAATTTTCTATATAGAAGTTTTATCATACCATCAACACTGAAAGCATATATGAAAGAGATATTGTTTAAGGTCATTTCATCTTAGTAGGTTTTCACATGTGTCTCTTTATATGTACCTTTTCCCATTATTGTTGTATTGTGCACTTTTGCATAAGCTGTCTTTTTTCAACTCTTGGCTTTGTAAACAGACTTGCATTGTCATAGGAAAGACGCTGACACTTAGTTTCACTAGTGAAAGGGAAGTAACTCTAATACAAAATATTACAACATATATCACATATATATATATGATGAAGATATATGTGTGTGTATATATATGATGAAGATATATGTGTGTGTATATATATGATGAAGATATATGTGTGTATATATATGATGAAGATATATGTGTGTGTATATATATGATGAAGATATATGTGTGTGTATATATATGATGAAGATATATGTGTGTGTATATATATGATGAAGATATATGTGTGTGTATATATATGATGAAGATATATGTGTGTGTATATATATGATGAAGATATATGTGTGTGTATATATATGATGAAGATATATGTGTGTGTATATATATGATGAAGATATATGTGTGTGTATATATATGATGAAGATATATGTGTGTGTATATATATGATGAAGATATATGTGTGTGTATATATATGATGAAGATATATGTGTGTGTATATATATGATGAAGATATATGTGTGTGTATATATATGATGAAGATATATGTGTGTGTATATATATGATGAAGATATATGTGTGTGTATATATATGATGAAGATATGTGTGTGTGTGTATATATATGATGAAGATATGTGTGTGAATATATATGATGAAGATGTGTGTGTGTGTATATATGATGAAGATATGTGTGTGTGTGTGTATATATGATGAAGATATGTGTGTGTGTGTATATATATGATGAAGATATGTGTGTGTGTGTATATGATGAAGATATATGTGTGTGTGTATATATATGATGAAGATATGTGTGTGTGTATATATATGATGAAGATATGTGTGTGTGTGTATATATATATGAAGATATACGTGTATATATATATATGTGTGTGTGTAGATACGTGTGTATGTATATATATCTATGTGTAGATATGTATATATATGTGTGTGTGTGTAGATATGTATATATATGTGTGTGTGTGTAGATATGTATATATATATATATGTGTAGATATGTATATATATATATATGTGTAGATATGTATATATATATATATATGTGTAGATATGTATATATATATATATGTGTAGATATGTATATATATATATATATGTGTAGATATGTATATATATATATATATGTGTAGATATGTATATATATATATATATGTGTAGATATGTATATATATATATATATGTGTAGATATGTATATATATATATATATGTGTAGATATGTATATATATATATATATGTGTAGATATGTATATATATATATATATGTGTAGATATGTATATATATATATATATGTGTAGATATGTATATATATATATATATGTGTAGATATGTATATATATATATATATGTGTAGATATGTATATATATATATATATGTGTAGATATGTATATATATATATATATGTGTAGATATGTATATATATATATATATGTGTAGATATGTATATATATATATATATGTGTAGATATGTATATATATATATATATGTGTAGATATGTATATATATATATATATGTGTAGATATGTATATATATATATATATGTGTAGATATGTATATATATATATATATGTGTAGATATGTATATATATATATATATGTGTAGATATGTATATATATATATATATGTGTAGATATGTATATATATATATATATGTGTAGATATGTATATATATATATATGTGTAGATATGTATATATATATATATATGTGTAGATATGTATATATATATATATATGTGTAGATATGTATATATATATATATATGTGTAGATATGTATATATATATATATATGTGTAGATATGTATATATATATATATATGTGTAGATATGTATATATATATATATATGTGTAGATATGTATATATATATATATATGTGTAGATATGTATATATATATATATATGTGTAGATATGTATATATATATATATATGTGTAGATATGTATATATATATATATATGTGTAGATATGTATATATATATATATATGTGTAGATATGTATATATATATATATATGTGTAGATATGTATATATATATATATGTGTGTAGATATGTATATATATATATATGTGTGTAGATATGTATATATATATATATGTGTGTAGATATGTATATATATATATATGTGTGTAGATATGTATATATATATATATGTGTGTAGATATGTATATATATATATATATGTGTGTAGATATGTATATATATATATATGTGTGTAGATATGTATATATATATATATGTGTGTAGATATGTATATATATATATATATGTGTAGATATGTATATATATATATATATGTGTAGATATGTATATATATATATATATATGTGTAGATATGTATATATATATATATATATGTGTAGATATGTATATATATATATATATGTGTAGATATGTATATATATATATATATGTGTAGATATGTATATATATATATATATGTGTAGATATGTATATATATATATATATGTGTAGATATGTATATATATATATATATGTGTAGATATGTATATATATATATATATGTGTAGATATGTATATATATATATATGTGTAGATATGTATATATATATATATGTGTAGATATGTATATATATATATATGTGTAGATATGTATATATATATATATGTGTAGATATGTATATATATATATATATGTGTAGATATGTATATATATATATATATGTGTAGATATGTATTATATATATATATGTGTAGATATGTATATATATATATATATGTGTAGATATGTATATATATATATATGTGTAGATATGTATATATATATATATGTGTAGATATGTATATATATATATATATGTGTAGATATGTATATATATATATATATGTGTAGATATGTATATATATATATATATGTGTAGATATGTATATATATATATATGTGTGTAGATATGTATATATATATATATGTGTGTAGATATGTATATATATATATATGTGTAGATATGTATATATATATGTGTAGATATGTATATATATATATATATATGTGTAGATATGTATATATATATATATATGTGTAGATATGTATATATATATATATGTGTAGATATGTATATATATATATATATGTGTAGATATGTATATATATATATATATGTGTAGATATGTATATATATATATATATGTGTAGATATGTATATATATATATATATGTGTAGATATGTATATATATATATATATGTGTAGATATGTATATATATATATATATGTGTAGATATGTATATATATATATATATGTGTAGATATGTATATATATATATATATGTGTAGATATGTATATATATATATATGTGTAGATATGTATATATATATATATGTGTAGATATGTATATATATATATATATGTGTAGAGATGTATATATATATATATATGTGTAGATATGTATATATATATATGTGTGTAGATATGTATATATATATATATATGTGTGTAGATATGTATATATATATATATATGTGTGTAGATATGTATATATATATATATATGTGTGTAGATATGTATATATATATATATATGTGTAGATATGTATATATATATATATATGTGTAGATATGTATATATATATATATATGTGTAGATATGTATATATATATATATGTGTAGATATGTATATATATATATATATGTGTAGATATGTATATATATATATATATATGTGTAGATATGTATATATATATATATATATGTGTAGATATGTATATATATATATATATGTGTAGATATGTATATATATATATATATATGTGTAGATATGTATATATATATATATATATGTGTAGATATGTATATATATATATATATATGTGTAGATATGTATATATATATATATATATGTGTAGATATGTATATATATATATATATATGTGTAGATATGTATATATATATATATATATGTGTAGATATGTATATATATATATATATATGTGTAGATATGTATATATATATATATATGTGTAGATATGTATATATATATATATATATGTGTAGATATGTATATATATATATATGTGTGTAGATATGTATATATATATATGTGTAGATATGTATATATATATATGTGTAGATATGTATATATATATATGTGTAGATATGTATATATATATATGTGTAGATATGTATATATATATATGTAGATATGTATATATATATATGTAGATATGTATATATATATATGTGTAGATATGTATATATA
>OZ038504.1:61428066-61445566 GCA_964036315.1 Acanthosepion esculentum
GGCTAACAAGGTAAGAAAGAACGGAAACTTATAGTCAATAAACAAAAAACCATAACCACGTGACCAAAAAAAACAAATACAAACAATTGGTAAGGGTTGTGGAGTACAATTTATTCTAAAAATTGAAAGAGAATCACGGACAAATAGGGGTATTAACTATTTATTCAATCGAAGGAAAAGATTTTTCATTATTTTATATTATTATTACCGGTAAGAGTTTTTTTTCTTTGGACCTTGGACTTGCATGCTGGACGATTACTTTCGGCTAACGTACATGTTCTTGGTTGTTTCCTTTTTTTTTATACCGTTTTATCCCTTTGTTATTGGTTTGATTATTTGCAAATCAAGACACCGAAGGTTTTCCGATCGAGTATAGTGTCTTATACTTATAAGACTTCTACTAATAATGATATATATATATATATATATATGTGTGTGTGTATGTATATTTTTGAAATATTTAAATGAATTGCAGTTACGTTTGGATTTGAAATTCGGCCCATATTAACATTTGACATTTAAAATAATTATTAATTCCAATTTAAAAACGGATGCTGTTATAAAAAAACAAAGAAAACATTGGTGATCAAGCCTGGGAACTCTATTTTTTGAATGAATATTATTAAAGAAATGAATAAAATATGCTGTGATGAAATAGAATTAAGATAAGTAATATAATACATAACAATAAAAATGAAGTAAGATAAAATAAAAAATAAATAAGAAAGAAAGAAATTAAACAATAATGATAATAAAGTTGCTGATAGGAAGACTAAAAGTATGTTAAAAAGAATAATGGTTATATAATAAAAGTAGTAATGAACATAATAAATTAACATAAATGTTGAATGCATTACTGTCTAATAATAATAATAATAGCTATATAGTAAAGATATCAAAAACAATATAGTAACAATATTAATAAAAATAATTAATAACAACAACAATACTAGAATCTGTGGTTCTTGGACCCAACTAGACTATATGTGTATGGGTCAATGTGCTTAATTAGAAATTTAGTTCTATTCCTGCAGATGCTCATTAACTGACTTCTCTTGTTTAAGAGATTTTTTTTTTTTATCATTAATTTTTCAGAAAGACCTGAGTTATATCTGTCGACTTTCCCCTTTAGTTCTCTTTATGCTTTCTCAGGTGATAGTTAGGTTTTTATTCTTGCTTTTCAGTTTCCAGAGAGAGCATTACTGTTAGTATATTTGATATTGCCTAATGTCATTTGGTGGTGGTAGAAGCATGATTTCAAACGTTTTTTCTGTAGACCCCCACATAAAACTTCATTGTCATATTTGGTTTCAGCTTCATAGACTAACGATTTGGTCATTCATCTGCTGTTTAATGGGCAGGGCTGTTTTTTTGGCAGTTGCATTCCTTAGTTTTACTTTTTGTAGGTTGTTGAAGTTTTTGTTTAGAATGAAACAGTTGTACTGTGATATATACTGGTCAATGTTTTTGGCACAACTGTAAGTAACTTTGACGTTGTTTTTGTTGAAAATCTTATTTAGCTTTAGGGAATGACTGAAGTGCTTATGGATTAAATTCAAAAATTTTTCTGATATTAGTTTTGACATTTTTGTTGAAGGGTGGGTCAAACCATATCATATTGTGTTTGCAATGTTTTGTTTTGTTGATGTCATTACTCCTATTGACTAAGAATTTGAGGCTAATTTTATGGTTTCTATGTTCTAGTAGTGTTTTACATATTTGCCTTTATGTTTGTCAAAAATATCTTTATTGCTAGTGTTTGTGGACAGCCTAAATTGGATCGATTTATGTAAATTATTTAGGCCTAAATTCAAATCCAAAATTAAACTACAATTCATTTAAATACTTCACAACAATAATAATCCATCCTCACAATAAAATATCTTGTGATAACCAGAAATATTAAACAAATGGTGTAAACCCAAAATTGGCTCCTGAGGATTGCAGATAGCATAAAACTCTGAATTTTGCAATCAGTGTAGGGTATTATGTATATTTTTAATATGAACTTTATTACAAATTTCAGTTTCTTTTTTTTTCACATTTGGAAATATAATCTTTTTCTATGGCACATGTAATTTCATCTTGTGGCACATTGATATGCCTGCAACAGCACATGGTTTGGGAAAAACTAGTCTATATTTACATATGCCCTATTTTCAATTTTGAGTACCTTTCCCTATAAATAGAGCAAATTTGAAACTCACAATATTCTAATTTTTTAATAAACTGCTATATTATTCCACATAGTAGATGAGAAAATGTTTAGTTTGCTTATTATTTTCCTCTACTACAAAAATGCTTGTTTTGCTAAACAAGGCAAAAAGCTTTACTGACAAGCTGACAAAATAATCTGGGGAGAAAACTTCTTGCTTCTCTTTACTCTTGCCTCTCTACAATAAAAATACTCACTTACATTAAACTGTCAAAACAAACCTAATCTCTTTGTTAAACTCACAATTGACACAATATGTACTGATCAAAATTACACTTAACCAATTTGAGTAAAGATCTACCTCATTACTTCTACATTGGAAACCATGAGAAGAATTTTAGTCCTCTTTGCTAAAGCTTGAAAAATCTGTATACAAGTAATAGTATGATTCAGCATTTTTTTTTTCAAGATAACTTTGAATACATACTGTAATTTTGAGAAGAATCATAATCTGAAACCTGTTTTGACAATTGAATTTCTCATCATAATGTTTTTAGTTAATATATTCTTCAGGTATATGAAGATATTTTCTCTAATTTTGGCAAGAATCATTACCATTCCCAGATTTATTTGGACTATTGAATTCCTTATAGTGATTGTTTTGGTTAATCTGTTCTACAGCTTTTTTTTTTTCAGATGTATACTTTATTAAAAATGTCATCTCTGTTATATGGGTTACTGAGAATGAAATTGCCTTTGTGGTGCTTATGTTTGAGATGGAGCTGGTTGGGATATTTGCTACAATTTAAAGAAAAAAACTTTTTCTTTTCATTTGATAGTGTAAACATGAAAATAGCTGTAGAGTAGATTGACCAACACATGGTAAAAGCAATGTAAAAATAAGTTCAGTAGTTCAAATATCTCTTTGTTTTGTTTATTAGTTTTTTTTATTTTTATTTCTGACTTTCAAAAGGTGTTTAATTGAATTTGAGAAGTTTTAACTGAAATGCTTTGTGTCATTCATGGTAAAGGGGACTTCCCTTATACTTGTTAAAGTTACATCAAATCAATTTGAAGATTATGTTAGTTATGATCCTGGAAAATCAATGTATTTGAAGAATATCGTACTTTAATTGGTGCTATTAAAAATTCCTCTGAGTTCAAGATATTACACATTTGAATTTTAGGGAGTACCCCATCTTGTTGATATGTGTGGTGGACACAACAAGAATGCTGCGTCCTGATGTTACTGAATTAAAAAAAAACAACAAAGAAACCACTGTTTTTCTTAACTTCAAATTAAGTTAAAGAAACATTTTCACTGTCAATGTTTTCATTGTCATTATTTTGCATTTCATTCATTTGAAATTGACAGAATTATTATTAATAGCACTTTGAAATGTAATTGAAATTAAAAATACCGACTTAAATACTAAGGTTTTCACTAAAGAGATTATTTTCCTGTTTCTAAAACATCCTAACTTTTATATGTATTACAGAATGTTATGAAAGCTATTAAAACTTTCTTGATGTTTACATGAAGTAGAAATATAAAAACTAAAAATATTGTTGTTTTTATTTAATTTACGATTGTCAAAATTACACTGAACAAAGGAACACAAACTTTTCCTCAAAATCTTAGTAAAAAATACTTTATTTTTGAGTTATTATTAAAATATCAAAATACAGTAAAATCAAGGAAAATGACAAAACCATTCATTTTGAATGTTAGATTTAAACAAAGACAAATGGAATGGTATGTTATCTTGTTTTAATAACTGAAAATATTGTTCAAGTAGATAATGTCTTATCTGAAACCCTTGAAACAAAAAACTTTTAGAATTCAGAATGATGGTACTGGTACCTTTTGTTGATTCTTACCTATACAGAAATCTGCATGTCTTAACATTTCCATAATCTTCAAAGAAAAAAAAATCTGAGGTGCAGAAGAACATTCAAGGGTTTCAGATAAGACATTATCTACTTGCACAACATACTGACTTGAAGATGTCTAATAAAACAGGCTTTTTCCTCAAAATCCTTACAGGATTGGTATAACCAAATTAAAAATTCCTTACTAGAAATTAAAAGTTAAAGCATTACTACAACAGACATTTGAACAAATAGACTATTGGAGAAAGTGCAAAGCTATACATCATACAAATTAAATGCCAAAAATGAATTTGAAGTTAAAGATTGCAAAATTACATGTTTAATAATACAAATTTCTGCCTACTTTTAATTTTCAGTAGTGAGAACATGATAAAAATAACAAAGATAAAGAAGTTGATATAGGTGAATCAATATGTAACAGCATGACCTTGGTTGGGAAATTCAAATGTATATTGTTATAATAATATAAGTCTTTAAAAGCAGAAGTTGGAATTCTGATTCCTACCCTACCTGATTGCTTTTTATTTGACTTTATCTGCAACTGTACAACCTCCAAAATAATATTTCTGGAATATCCATTTTAACGAAATGTGGTGAAAGAGAAAGTCACTCACCACTTAAAAGGGCATGTGTGTTCTGTACAATATGCCAAAGATAAAATAACCAAAGCAGGAACAAGTCAGTCACAGCTGTGGCCATAAATGCTTCTTGAATATGGTAATATTGTTTGTCCTCTCCAACCCTCAATAAAAGTGGTTGGTGTTCTTGAATTAGGAGAGTTGTTTTTATTTTGCTCCTTCATCTATCGGCTTGTGTGTAGCCATTTGCTTTTGCGTTGGATTTTTGGCATTGGATCTGTGATTCATGATTTCAACATTTCTTTCTGTCCCTGGATCTTCAAGTTTAGATTTGCAATTTGTTTATTTTGTTGTGCAATTGAGCTCTTATATCAATTTTTGAAGAAGTTATTTTGGCATGTAATACTCATGGACTGATTTGACTTGAAGTTGGTTACAGAGTTTGTTGGTTCATCTTCTAGCCTATCTGTGGTTGAGTGGGTGGAAGAGGCAAAGCTCATTTCCCGACTATGTAAACAGTCATTCCTTTGAGTCTGTGGTGGTGGTGGCATCTATGCAGTGTACTAGCAGCTTAAAGAGGAAGAAAAAAACTTTACCGAGATAAAACAGGCTCTTTATACAGCCTATGGAACAGATCCACAATTTATTGGGTCCCAACTACTCCCTGGTGAAATGGTTGACATATACCTGGCTGATTTACAGAAACTTTCTTTGCTATTTGGGGACAAATGACCAGATGCTGGTGTGTGCCTTTTGTAATAGGATTGCTGGATGAAGTCAATTGGCTTTTGTGAGCAACAAACCAGAATAGACAAACTATTGACTAACCAGCTATTGGCCCAAGCCTTGCCAGGAGTCAGGGCACCTGTCACAAGATTGTCCAGGAAACAGGTCATGGGTGCAATGTGTCAATGCCAGTCTCTCTTCCTCGCAAATCATGAAAGAGATGCTTCCAGCAATTGACATACACATTGATGAGGTGAAATGTACCACCATCGTGGATACAGGTTGTTCATGTTCACTGACAAACATATCCAATTGCTGGCAATGGAAAAGACAAGAGGTGGAAGTGCTGATGGCTGACAGCTCAGAAGTCGAGGAGTTACAAGTATGCAAGTCCACATAGACAAGTGTGACCCTATCAATATACATGTTCTGGTCATAGAAAGCAAATTGTTAGTATTCGATCTGCTCCTCAGGATGGATGTCATTAGGAGGTTGGGCGGTGTTCACATTACAAGAATGAGTGGTCAGGTTTGTTAATCCTCATATTTGTGCAGTCATGACTGTAAATCAGCTCGATTTTATTGCGGAATTTAACCAATATACCAGGACCTGGACAACATCATGGAAGTGGTCAGATGGATACCCACTGGAATATCTGAAAAACTGGGTATCTGAGTACCCTGTGTCCAAGCAGGCAAGGAGTGAATATCAGGCATGGATAAATGATGAGTGGCTGATACCTTTTGCCGAAAAAGAATTTTGTCCCCCAAGGAGCCTGGTCCCATTGATGGTGGTTCAAAAGAAAGGTCTGCCCAGTGTTAGAATATCGCAAGCTAAATGAGCATGTTGATGCATACATGGCTCATGCTGATGTTTGTGCTGAAAGAATGACGGTGAAAAGGAGCCAATGTTTCCATGCTTGATTTTTGAAAGGCATACCTACAGATATGTGTGCATCAATCGCTGTGGCCATTTCAAACTATCATCTATAAGTGATGAAGATACTGCCTGACAAGAATGGGATTTGAGCTCAATGAGGCACCTGCTTTCATGAAAGCCATTTTTGATACCGTGCTGGCAAAAGATGAGTCTGTTTTCCAAGCTACATCAGCCTATATTGATGATATCTATGTCAACGAAGATGTGACATCTGCAACATGCGTAAGACAACATTTCGCTGATTTTGGATTGACCCAGAACAATTGGAGAACAATACCCAAGTGCTCGGCTTGCAAGTTTGTAGGGAGCAAAATACCTTCTGCTGGAAGTTGGGGAGTGAAGTACCAAAGGGACCCAAAGTTTTGACTCTGAAAAATATTTTTACAATAAGGAAAATTAGTAGGACACTTTCCTGTGTGTGGCTGGATCCATAGTGTGACCACCTTCATCAAACGGAAAGTAACTGAGGTTACGTTTGGCTGGGATGATGAAGTAACAGACGCCCTCCTCATTACCAGAGTACTCCAGGATGACCTTGTGTGAGGTAAGTGGTGTGTCAACAGACATGTGTTTGAAGTATGGGTCAGTGTGTGCTCCCTTGCAACTGAAGTGTCCCTCAAGATAAATGGGGATGTAGTGGAGGATGCTTGTTGTGCCCTGAAAAAAGCATTCAACATATAAATGAGTTGGACACTGTTAACATAGCATTTCAATGGAAGGCAAAAATGTTGCACTTATTCATGGATCCTACATGTGTTCATGGATGGATATCTGACACTCTCACCAGAAAGGCCAGAATACACATAAAGGCCTCAAGTGAGATGCTCATTTGGAAAAGGGCCAGCACCTTGGAAAAACGGGTCAATGAATATGACTTATCAGTGGACATAAAGTTGGTGAAAGCCAACCAGAACAGAACAGACGAGCTGACAAGGGTACCACGGAGATGGCTCAACACAGTGAGGGAGGAGATGGAACCAGTGAAAATTTGCTGTGCAGTATCAGTGACCAAATGCAGCTTAGACAAGATAACGTCGGCACACTGTCAAAGTGGGCATTTTGGCATTAAGTGGACCCTGTACTTCACAAGGTGGATTGATCCAGCGGTGTCCAAGGCAGCAGTTAGGGCCATAGTCAGAGAATATAGAGAATGTCGGTCCATTAACCAATCACCAGTACTATGGACACGAGGAAATTTAGATGTTAATGATATTTGAACCTGGGTTGGGATGGATATCACTCATTACGATGGTAAACATTAGCTAACTCGCTGTGGGCCCACTTGATTCACAATGTGGTGACAACTGCATCGACAGGATTCAACCAGTGTCATCAACCATTTAAAGGCCCTATTTTTTGAAGTGAGGGGGCTCCTGCTGAACTTCTCACTGACAATGACTTTGCTTTCTGTAGTAAACCATTCAAGGAGTTTTTAGATGGGTGGGGAATCCATATCCATTTCCACTGCACACGCCTCTCTTCCAGTAGTAAGATAGTTGAATGTTGATACCAAAGTGAATTGCTGTGAGGAAATAATGCTCAATGATGGAAGCTGTATATTGGCACAACATTACACCCAAAGATGACTTGCCACCTTCCACTGCGCCCGCCAATGGGATTTACCATTATAGAGTCCTGGCACATCCACCAAAACAAAAACGTGGAGAATTGACATATGGGTTAGAGGACCATGTGTGAGTAAAAACCCCTCAAAACTGATGCGCAACTCAATATCCAGTTGGACATGTCACAGGGGTTCTCAACAGGGGTGAAATTCACCCCCAGGATGTGAATTTTGGATTTTCAGGGGTGAATTGTGAAGTTTAGTGGTGGTGGTGGTGGGGGAGATGCAATTATAGAATTTGGCCTATCTGGCCTGTCACATTGAAAAGGAAGTGGGAATGGCATTCTAACAAATGGTAAAAGGGGTGCATTGGGCAAGCAAGATTGAGAACCCCTGGGTTAGAAGCCCATGTGCAATTTGTATTGATGGTATGCCATGCCATGTGAGGAACTGCACCCTGTTGTCAGTTCAAATACATCAACAAGTGATGTCGACAGCAAGTCCTCTAACAATGAGGGACTGATCAAAATAAGAGATGCCTCAAGTATGTCCTTGGAAGAAAATGACACTGAGCTGAGTGGAAATACATCTGATGTCCCTTTGGGAGACGATTCATCAGGTGAGTTGTTCCTTTGAGAAGAAGCACAAGGCTTAAGAGACCCACACTTGGTTGTCACCAGTGTGATCATGAGATCAGGGGGAGTGTGGTGAAAGAGAAAGTCACTTATCAAGAAAAGGGCATATGTGTTCTGTATGATATGTCGGACAAAATAACCAAAATAGAAAAAAGTCAGTCACAGCTGTGACCATAAATGCTTCAGATATGCTATTGTTTGTCCCTCTCTACAATCATCGACCAATGAAACAAAATTGTTCTGTTAATAAAAGCAGTTGGTGTTCTTGAATTAGGTGAGTTGTTTTTATTTTGCTACCTCGTCCGTCGGCTTGTGTGTAATATTTTTGACATTGTACCTGCGATTCATGATTTTGACATTTCTTTCTGTTCCTGAATCTTTGAATTTGGACTTGTGATTTGTTTATTTTGTTGTGGAATTGAGTTGCTCTATCAATTTTTGAACAAGAAACACTGGGATATTGTTAAGAATCAATCTTTCTTGCTTTTAATTTTCTTCACTGTATGTAGAAGAGGTTTTTTTTTTTTTAATATTCTGCCATATTTTTGGATTCATGTTTTTAATTTGGTCAGAATAATAATAGGGATTAGGTATGAGGGTGTTTATTCTGTTGTAAATGGTGTTGTGTGTGTAGAGCAGGCAAAGCTTTTTTTGTTTCACTAATAGAAGCACTTTTCTGTCACATCCTTTTTTTTTTAGTCATAATTATAAAAGAAAGCGCTGGGAATAATGAGATGGAAACAATTGCAGTAGAAGTTGTAATAATTGCAACTGTGATAGTTATAATAAAATCATTTATAAAGATGATACTATGATACTAGTAAAATTCGTAATATTAATAATTATAGCTGTGAATATAAGTAGTAATTCACAGAAGCATTGATAATAATGGTTTAAGTAGTAGTGATCACGATGACGGCTAGTAGTAGCATTAGTAGTAGCTGTGACGATTGTCGCTTTAACAGTGTAACTAACAATATTAGTAATGAAATGTTGACTTTTTCAAGTCGATGAATAGGTTCTGTTTAAATTTGAGATTATCGTGTAAATAAACACTAACATTTAAACTTGCATAGACTTTTATTTTTTTGAATATACAATTTGAAATCTGATTAAAAAATAAAATTAATTAACACAGCTTCATATTTTCTTGAACTTTTATTTTTTAAAATGCAATATTTTTGTGCAACAATTTTTGTTGCTAAAAAAAAAGCAATAAAAACCAAAAACCCAAATTTTATTTACAGTTGTGTATATTTTTTTTCTTTTTTTTTTGGCTATAGATTTTATTTTATTTTTAAGATTAATAAAAATGGACATGAAATAAGGCAATTTACTACACGTTAAAAAATTAAACTAAAAATTTTAAATTTGAATTAATGTTGTCAAGCAATTGACTGATCTGCAAAATAAATGTGAGCCTTTTAATTTTATTATTATTATTTATTTAAAAAAAAAACTCCATCTTTGCTTTTTGGATGAATTTATTTTATGAATATGCAATTTAACCTGAATCTACTTATGTTCAGCCTGAATACAACATGAATTGAATATTAACATTATTTAAAGTTGGACTAAAAGTAAATGTCCCTATTTTTATTCTTCAGGTGTTTGTCAATGATAGATGATGAG
Organism: Acanthosepion esculentum; assembly: GCA_964036315.1. Taxonomy (NCBI): domain Eukaryota; kingdom Metazoa; phylum Mollusca; class Cephalopoda; order Sepiida; family Sepiidae; genus Acanthosepion; species Acanthosepion esculentum. Next base: position 61,438,189 of record OZ038504.1, read on the forward strand.
GACATTAGTTCGACTGTAAATAATAAATCTTTATCCTAAATTCAGACAAGAAAAGACTAGAATCTCTCTTTTTTTTTTTTTTTTTTTTAGTGCTTTTTAGCCTATGATTGGCACTTTTTTATGTAGCATATATAAATTCTTAACGAGCGGTTTATTTTCCCAGCGCGCCCACGTCATTACCGAATGTGACACAAGGTCAGTTAGAGTGGGTTTAAAAATAAATGAACGAACGGCAAGAAGACTGTAGAAAAATTGCTAAGCTCCCCTCGGCATTTCCCCTTTTAGAGACGCCTCAAGCGCAGGGCAATAAATCCAGCCTCCTCCCGAAGGAGAGGTAAGGGTTCTTGAGGGTTGGGCTAAATAATTATTTTAAAAACTTCCCCGCGGTTTATATGCAAAAAAACTTAAAGTTGGGTAAGTCCTCTGAATTTTTTTGTTGTTAAAAGCCATTAAATTACGAATAAAAATTAAATCAAGTTAAAGACCTATTCATTTTTTTATTTAAAAAAAAAATGCATCATATTTTATTGAAAACTAAAAGTAAAATTTTACTATCCCATATGCTGAATAATAGTGAATTATGGACATGAATGAGTGTTTAATTTTCTTGTTCTTTCTGAAAGAGTGTGTGTGAAAACAAACGCGCGATCGCGAGTGTAAGAGAGTGTCATTGTTTTTCTTTTACTTTCGTATTTATGCTTTTGTATATAATTTTGTATTTTTCGTTTAGAATTAAAACAGTATCCATTTTTCATTCTTGCTATTGTGTTTACAAACTGGTAAATGTACTAGTTTTGATTCTTAAGACAGAAAACAGCATCGTACCTAATTTTTCGTTTCGTCTTGCCCCCACCCCCACTCCTTCAAATGTCCAAATAGGCCTGGAAGTCTATTTTATGATTAAGCAGTGATTATCTTGTTTGTTATCCGGGAGCAATGCATGGATAGTGCTGATTATATGCAAAATTAATAGGCTGTATCGTTTGATGTATTGACTTGATGAAATGAGTTTCAGAGTTTGTAAGCCAGTCTGCCACTGAAATAATTACGAGGGGTTATCTCCTCCTGTGCATTTAATGCCTTGACAATGAAAATAGAAGAGTCTGAATAAGACATTGCCTTTTTTGGCACATGGTGGACATACAAAACAGAATATTTATTTATTTTCTTTTAATTCACTTTTTTTTTCTTTACTGAAAATATTATGTGTTTTTTTTTTGTTTTTTTTAAACTCAAATTTCTGAGTGTAGAACCCATGGACGTTAAGGATCTAATGTTTAAATGGATTGAAATTTTGAAATCCAGTCATTTTTAAATTATACCTCAAATTAATGATGGAATTAACACATTTTTCAATTTTCACCTCCAAAACTTCTGAAAATCACCCTTTGTCTTTTACGCTATGATCGTTCTATAACATATAAACATGCCTGTTTGACACACTTGATTTCTAATGACCACAGAATGAAATATGTAATGAATATAATCTATTAAATTATGAATATAAATCAAAATAATAATAAAATATTTAAAAAGTGGCACAAAAGTTTTATAATTAGAGGATTTTTCCTTAAATATTCCTTGCTCAATTTATCAGTGCATGTTGAATATTCGGAAAATGCAGTATATAAATTGTTACTTCATTTGTACACATGTGCACAATTAGAAAGATATGAACAATGTTGAATATTATTAATTTCAATGCTGAAATGAGTTATTTGTATATTTTTCATATTCAGGAATGTTTAGTTATACTCTCAGAAATTTGAGTTAGAAAAAAACCACTATGAAGCATAAAAGACTGATTGAAAGACCAATAGATTAACCAACATGTCTCAAGTTTTTTTTTTCTTTTTTTAATAATTTCACCCAAAGCCAGGCAGGAGTGCCACTAGTAAGTACACAGGGGATTACAGAGAGTGAATGTGAGAGAAAAGACTGAGTATAGGGAGGATTGGGGAAAGGAAAAAAGATGAATGGGGTTCAAGACAAGAGAAGATGGCAATTGATGTTGCATTTAAATTTTTGAAGCAAGTAAGTGGAAAGGAGTTTTACTGTTCGGAAGTATGAGAAAAGAAACTATTGCAGTAGGAGTAGTTACATTTAACTATTTCGACAGTAAAAGGTTGGAACCTAGATGCCAATCTAGTAGCATGCTTAACTTCATGTAGTTGGGGCACCGGGGGGGGGGGATTTTTCAGAGAAGTTGCCATGAAAATATTTGTAGAAAAGACAGAGGGAAGCCAAATCATGTCTGAGAAAGTGATTGAAGTTGAGACGCCAAGTCAGGATCGATTACACAGCAGATCCTTCTTTGGATTTTGTTAAGAACTTCAAGATGAACAGAAGGAGCACCAGACCAATATAGCAACAGTATTCAATGCATGGAGAAATGTTAGATTTGTAAATGTGCAAGATGGAGTTGGACAAGAAAAACCTTCTGGCATAACACAATGGACCAACTATCCTTGCAGTAGATAAAGCTATTGTTTCATGAAGGCACAGTGAAATGCTCTTCTGGAGTCAAGCATCAGCCATGTTGATGGCATGTAGGGAAGTTTCTCTATGGTAATTAAATGAGAATAGTTTAGTTTTGGAGGCACTAAAATTTACAAGCCATTTCTGTCTCAGTTAACCACTGATTAGAGGTCTTTTTCAAGAGCAGCGGCCAGGTTAACTTTGTCAGCTCTGGCGGATTTGCTATTAAGTGCCCCAAAATAATGACTTCAGTCTGTCTATATAGAAAAATACATTTTCATGATTCCACTCATTATACATAACTAACATGTAATATTATGTATATACTTCAATTTAACTGGAATTTTTTTCCCCATTGATTTAAATCAAATTTAAATTTGAACAAGGGAATGACTATTGAGTAATAGTGAAATGCATCATTTTTCTCCAAATTATAACTATGATTTAAAATCAATTGTCATTTTCTTATAAAAAAAACCCAAATATGTGACACGCAGCAAGGCATAGGTAATTCAGGTAGTAATGTATAAAATTAAATGTTCATTTATCTGCCACTACTGTGAGTTTTGGAGAAATACATCCATTATTTTGTAGACTTTATTTTAAAACTTGGAAAGACACTGATTGACCATTTTTATTTATTTTTTTTGTGTGAAATATATTTGCTCTCTCTCTCTCTCTCCCTCCCTCTCATATATATATATATATATATATATATATATATATATATATATATATATATTAAACATGTTTTATTGAATAATTTAGACAAGTTTTGTCTATTTATTTCAATTGGATCCTTTCATATTCATGGACAATTTTTTTGGTGTCATTATTAAAGGATGAGAGAAAATTACCATGTTGATACATATTAATTATTTTGAGTACTTTCGACATTAGCACAACGTCATCATGAAAGTGTTGTATCTTTCAAGACAAATATTGTAGTGTTTATCATTTTCAAAGACAAAATTGCTGTGTTCATCTGAAAGTTAAAATTTAAAAAAAAAACTCTTGGCAATCTCATAACTTAGTTACCTTCCCTGAATCATTACTCACGGTAACCACACAGCACTAAACTCGCATTCTTCACTTCACTAGTAAAAAATTTTTAACAATTATTTTAATATATTTTCTGTTTATACATTATTTTTACAGATATAATTTATTTAAGTAAATGCTCTGTTCTTTTAATTAAACATCATTAATTACATTTAACGGCCTGAAACATAAACAGAAATTTGGATTTTGCTAACCAGACACTTCTTTGTGGCTGAATGGTTAACAGCACATCAGATCAAATGATGGTTCCCATTAAGGGTTACAGGTTTTGATTCCTGTTGGAGAAGAACATAGTTTCTACAAAATTTCTCAAACATTCAGGCTGGTAAACGTAATACTGTTTAATTAAAAAAAGCAGAGCATCTACTTATAAACTGATAACACCCCCCACACACACATATATATATATATATATATATATAATATTATAAGGCAGTGTTGAAAAATTGTTGCCTAACCTACTTTTTGAGATCTGATCAAAGATAAAACGTAAAGGTCTTTTAAGGAAGGGCTTCTTAGTTAGCCTTTGAACTAATCAGCACCCATTTTGTGTGTTTAATGCTTTTCCAAGTAGAACACTAATACTACACTTTGATTGTAGACTGTGCGCACAGATAATCTGATTTTCAGCAGAGGTTCATAAATAATCCAAACATTTCTGACTTCTATGCTAGTCTTGAATACTTATGTTTTGCCTATTTTTTAAATTATTCACCATTATTATTAAACAAAGCTGTGTAAGTACATTTGATAGGGGGGGAAAAAGGCAGCATGTGAGAAGGTGCAAGAGAAGGGAAGATATATTATGTTTAGAAATAAACAGCAGGTGGCAAAAGAAAAAGAATTTTGTAGGGAAAGAAATGAAGTTATACCAGGATCTTGCCTAATACAATTTTAAAAAATCACTTTGGGATTGTTATGGGTAAGACAACTAACCTAAAAAACATGAAAACACACATGCCAGCAGAAAAAGAGAGCGATACAAGGCAGAAAAAAGTAAAAATCATTATTTCAATCTGGAAGAAACTGATTTGTGTGAATAGATATAGGATGTATTTATTATTGTACACTGAATTGCTCAAGCTGTTATTCATATCTTGGTTGTTATCCCAAGTATTTGGCTGTCATACTCTCTGGTCTACTTCAGGTAGTTACTCATAATGAAAATATAACTAATGCTATTACAATTTACTCAAGTATAGTCATCATTTCTTGATGGTATGGGTAAAATAAAGTGAATATTAAAATTTAAGATTATTCATACCATTTTTATTTGTTTATCAACATATTTTTCATTACTGTCTATAACATCTAAATTGTGCATACCAGTTTTGTGTTTAATTCTTCAAAGATTTATTTTTTAATAACTCGAATTGTTGGAATGCTGTTGTATAGAGAGAACCAAATGATTGTCTGAATGTGACAGGTCTAAAGAATATGCTGCATGCAGAAAAATTTCCCATTCAAACTTCAGAATGGTTTGCTGCAATGCATGGGCATGTCGCAAAATCACTAGTCCATTTCCTTATACAGTAAAATTACTTTTTTCATCTTGCACATCATTCATTTTTATTTTGTATTTTTATATTTCATCATGTTTTTACTGCATTGTACTTCAAGATTTTCAGCAGTTTATCAATTTGAAGTCCTAGAATCTTCCAGCATATTATTTGTCTTTGATATCCATTTTTTTTTTTAAGCTGTTAGACCATTTCTGATACATGCTTGCATTTACTTCATCATAATAAGCTACAGTGGTCAGTTGCAAAGCTTCTACTACACTTCTTCTCTAGTTAAGAATAAAATATATACAGTCTAATATATATCTTACATTCAGTCATCATTTTCACTAAAATAGAATTATAAATTTTTTACCAATAAATCTTAAAGAGCCTGCATACACAATAGGGCTGTGTAAACTTTTGATATGGTAAAAAAAAAAAGAAAAATAAAGCATTTGCATTAACATTATTTTATATAGGAAAATATTTTGAGTGTTCCCAGACTTAAAAATAAGTTTGTGTGAGAATTTCATTACAGCTGATACTGCTGTGATGAAATATGTAACTTTAATTTCAAAAGAGCATAGATTTGGTTTGGTTTATTTTGTTTTATGGCATATCAGCCTCAATTGGTTATTTAATGCCGACAAGATTTTTATTGCTGATATTTTTTTTTTTTTTTTTTAATGGTGGTAAAAAAATTTTTTCTTCAAAAATCTATTGCTGGCAAAAAAAGTTTTCCTTCAAAAATCTATTGCTGGTAAAAAAATTTTCCTTCAAAAATCTATTTCTGGTAATATTTTTTCTTCAAAAATATATTGTTTATAATTTTTTTCCAAAAATGTATTGCTGGTAATAATTTTTTTCCAAAAATGTATTGCTGGTAATTTTTTTCTTCAAAAACTTATTGCAGGTAATAACTTTTTTTACAAAGTATTTCTGGTATTAAAACCTATTTTTACACTTTCATAGTGTTTTGACTCCAATTTGGGGGTTAACTATTTGCCCATAGCTGGGACCCTAACAGGTGCTACCACTCCAGGTCAGGGTGGACCTGGGAACACCAGCAATTAAGAGGTGGTTCCACGCTCCTCAATAGCCTCCTGATCAGAGGCCTTGCTGTTGGACGTAGTTTATTGTCTTACCCAGGACGCGGATGTAGTTTATCATCCAAAAGGACATAGAGGATATTTTGAGTAAAGAAGTGCCTGTTGGGAAAATGTGTGAAAATAAGCAGTGATATACTTTTGTTTCATGCCTTCTACACTAGCTACAGTAGAAAACAAATCTTGACTCTGAACATCAAGGCAGGCAGATCTAGAAGAAAGCTATTATTGGAATCTGGGAATGCTAAAAACTTTGCCATATGAATTTATGGTAATTGGTTTTTTGCTTTGCATCATTCCATATAGCAGCAAAATTTGTACTAATATATATCTTTCATAAAAGCAAACTGGCATAAAGGCTAGGTGATACCTGTATTAAATAATACCAAGATTATTTTTGGGGGAGTTTATCCTTATTCGATTTGAAAGATTTGTGTAATGCATTTAATGTGAAAACTTTTTAACCTAGCTATATGGATCTGAATAAAATCAGTAATGCACAACTTTGAAAGAATGAACTTTTTGATTTAAAAGTGGTCTATTTTAAAAATCAATAACAATATATTGATTTACGTATAACTATAGTTATCCTCTGACCACTTTCCTGTCATTAGCAAGGCCTCAGTCAATTGCAGTTTGTGCTACTGCTGTTTCTGTAACAACTACTTTAAGTATCTCCAAACAGAGAGCAAATATAATAACTTCAGAAGGTTTAAAGATCGGTTGAGGCATACTTAAAGTAGAAGACAGACTATTCTTAATGTATAATAATCCTTCTTGCTTGGTTTTGATAGGTTAGATTGGGCAAAATCTTTCTTCTCAGTGTTTACAAGAAGGAAATACATTTAAGTCATGTCTTTGTTAATGATGTTTGTGTGTCTTGTTACAAACAACCACTGTATCTCAACTAAATTTTATGTGTTCAGCATTTGAGGTCACATGAATTGCAGTTTGATAGGATGATTTTACAGGCTAAAAAGCCACAGTAAGCTATTGAATGGTGCATTACTGTTAGTCTCTCTGAAGTAACTATTAGGGTGCATTGAAGTATTTCACTTTTTAATCAATAGCAAACCTCTTGAGTGTGTGAATGTTATTTTTTTCGTTAAAGCGTTTGTATGCTGGTAATTAAATCCTCCTCTACCTTGCATTTTAAAGTATCATAACTGACAACTGATATTTGTCCACTTCTACACTTTATTTCAACATATGAATACTTAAACCACTTTT